>OY726523.1:68680839-69280839 GCA_963383655.1 Bathymodiolus septemdierum
TCAGTTTTATAGGTTCATGTTATAAGTAACACACCATACTTCAGTTTTATAGGTTCATGTTATAAGTAACACACCATACTTCAGTTTTATAGGTTCATGTTATAAGTAACACACCATACTTCAGTTTTATAGGTTCATGTTATAAGTAACACACCATCCTTCAGTTTTATAGGTTCATGTTATAAGTAACACACCATACTTCAGTTTTATAGGTTCATGTTATAAGTAACACACCATACTTCAGTTTTATAGGTTCATGTTATAAGTAACACACCATACTTCAGTTTTATAGGTTCATGTTATAAGTAACACACCATACTTCAGTTTTATAGGTTCATGTTATAAGTAACACACCATACTTCAGTTTTATAGGTTCATGTTATAAGTAACACACCATACTTCAGTTTTATAGGTTCATGTTATAAGTAACACACAATACTTCAGTTTTATAGGTTCATGTTATAAGTAACACACCATACTTCAGTTTTATAGGTTCATGTTATAAGTAACATACCATACTTCAGTTTTATAGGTTCATGTTATAAGTAACATACCATACTTCCGTTTTATAGGTTCATGTTATAAGTAACACACCATCCTTCAGTTTTATAGGTTCATGTTATAAGTAACACACCATCCTTCAGTTTTATAGGTTCATGTTATAAGTAACATACCATACTTCAGTTTTATAGGTTCATGTTATAAGTAACACACCATACTTCCATACTTCAGTTTTATAGGTTCATGTTATAAGTAACACACCATACTTCAGTTTTATAGGTTCATGTTATAAGTAACACACCATACTTCAGTTTTATAGGTTCATGTTATAAGTAACACACCATACTTCAGTTTTATAGGTTCATGTTATAAGTAACACACCATACTTCAGTTTTATAGGTTCATGTTATAAGTAACACACCATACTTCAGTTTTATAGGTTCATGTTATAAGTAACACACCATACTTCAGTTTTATAGGTTCATGTTATAAGTAACACACCATCCTTCAGTTTAATAGGTTCATGTTATAAGTAACACACCATACTTTAGTTTTATAGGTTCATGTTATAAGTAACACACCATACTTCAGTTTTATAGGTTCATGTTATAAGTAACACGCCATACTTCAGTTTTATAGGTTCATGTTATAAGTAACACACCATACTTCAGTTTTATAGGTTCATGTTATAAGTAACACACCATCCTTCAGTTTAATAGGTTCATGTTATAAGTAACACACCATACTTTAGTTTTATAGGTTCATGTTATAAGTAACACACCATACTTCAGTTTTATAGGTTCATGTTATAAGTAACACACCATACTTCAGTTTTATAGGTTCATGTTATAAGTAACACGCCATACTTCAGTTGTATAGGTTCATGTTATAAGTAACACACCATACTTCAGTTTTATAGGTTCATGTTATAAGTAACACACCATACTTCAGTTTTATAGGTTCATGTTATAAGTAACACACCATACTTCAGTTTTATAGGTTCATGTTATAAGTAACACACCATACTTCAGTTTTATAGGTTCATGTTATAAGTAACACACCATACTTCAGTTTTATAGGTTCATGTTATAAGTAACACACCATACTTCAGTTTTATAGGTTCATGTTATAAGTAACACACCATACTTCAGTTTTATAGGTTCATGTTATAATTAACACACCATACTTCAGTTTTATAGGTTCATGTTATAAGTAACACACCATACTTCAGTTTTATAGGTTCATGTTATAAGTAACACACCATACTTCAGTTTTATAGGTTCATGTTATAAGTAACATACCATACTTTAGTTTTATAGGTTCATGTTATAAGTAACACACCATACTTCAGTTTTATAGGTTCATGTTATAAGTAACACACCATACTTTAGTTTTATAGGTTCATGTTATAAGTAACACACCATCCTTCAGTTTTATAGGTTCATGTTATAAGTAACACACCATCCTTCAGTTTTATAGGTTCATGTTATAATTAACACACCATACTTCAGTTTTATAGGTTCATGTTATAAGTAACACACCATACTTCAGTTTTATAGGTTCATGTTATAAGTAACACACCATACTTCAGTTTTATAGGTTCATGTTATAAGTAACACACCATACTTCAGTTTTATAGGTTCATGTTATAAGTAACACACCATACTTCAGTTTTATAGGTTCATGTTATAAGTAACACACCATCCTTCAGTTTTATAGGTTCATGTTATAAGTAACACACCATACTTCAGTTTTATAGGTTCATGTTATAAGTAACACACCATACTTCAGTTTTATAGGTTCATGTTATAAGTAACACACCATACTTCAGTTTTATAGGTTCATGTTATAAGTAACACACCATCCTTCAGTTTTATAGGTTCATGTTATAAGTAACACACCATCCTTCAGTTTTATAGGTTCATGTTATAAGTAACACACCATACTTCAGTTTTATAGGTTCATGTTATAAGTAACACACCATACTTCAGTTTTATAGGTTCATGTTATAAGTAACACACAATACTTCAGTTTTATAGGTTCATGTTATAAGTAACACGCCATACTTCAGTTTTATAGGTTCATGTTATAAGTAACACACAATACTTCAGTTTTATAGGTTCATGTTATAAGTAACACGCCATACTTCAGTTTTATAGGTTCATGTTATAAGTAACACACAATACTTCAGTTTTATAGGTTCATGTTATAAGTAACACACAATACTTCAGTTTTATAGGTTCATGTTATAAGTAACACGCCATACTTCAGTTTTATAGGTTCATGTTATAAGTAACACGCCATACTTCAGTTTTATAGGTTCATGTTATAAGTAACACGCCATACTTCAGTTTTATAGGTTCATGTTATAAGTAACACACCATACTTCAGTTTTATAGGTTCATGTTATAAGTAACACACCATACTTCAGTTTTATAGGTTCATGTTATAAGTAACACACAATACTTCAGTTTTATAGGTTCATGTTATAAGTAACACGCCATACTTCAGTTTTATAGGTTCATGTTATAAGTAACACGCCATACTTCAGTTTTATAGGTTCATGTTATAAGTAACACACCATACTTCAGTTTTATAGGTTCATGTTATAAGTAACACACCATACTTCAGTTTTATAGGTTCATGTTATAAGTAACACACCATACTTCAGTTTTATAGGTTCATGTTATAAGTAACACACCATACTTCAGTTTTATAGGTTCATGTTATAAGTAACACACCATACTTCAGTTTTATAGGTTCATGTTATAAGTAACACACAATACTTCAGTTTTATAGGTTCATGTTATAAGTAACACACCATACTTCAGTTTTATAGGTTCATGTTATAAGTAACATACCATACTTCAGTTTTATAGGTTCATGTTATAAGTAACATACCATACTTCAGTTTTATAGGTTCATGTTATAAGTAACACACCATCCTTCAGTTTTATAGGTTCATGTTATAAGTAACACACCATACTTCAGTTTTATAGGTTCATGTTATAAGTAACATACCATACTTCAGTTTTATAGGTTCATGTTATAAGTAACACACCATCCTTCAGTTTTATAGGTTCATGTTATAAGTAACACACCATACTTCAGTTTTATAGGTTCATGTTATAAGTAACACACCATCCTTCAGTTTTATAGGTTCATGTTATAAGTAACACACCATACTTCAGTTTTATAGGTTCATGTTATAAGTAACACACCATACTTCAGCTTTATAGGTTCATGTTATAAGTAACATACCATACTTCAGTTTTATAGGTTCATGTTATAAGTAACACACCATATTTCAGTTTTATAGGTTCATGTTATAAGTAACACACCATACTTCAGTTTTATAGGTTCATGTTATAAGTAACACACCATACTTCAGTTTTATAGGTTCATGTTATAAGTAACACACCATACTTCAGTTTTATAGGTTCATGTTATAAGTAACACACCATACTTCAGTTTTATAGGTTCATGTTATAAGTAACACACCATCCTTCAGTTTTATAGGTTCATGTTATAAGTAACACGCCATACTTCAGTTTTATAGGTTCATGTTATAAGTAACACACCATACTTCAGTTTTATAGGTTCATGTTATAAGTAACACACCATACTTCAGTTTTATAGGTTCATGTTATAAGTAACATACCATACTTCAGTTTTATAGGTTCATGTTATAAGTAACACACCATATTTCAGTTTTATAGGTTCATGTTATAAGTAACACACCATACTTCAGTTTTATAGGTTCATGTTATAAGTAACACACCATACTTCAGTTTTATAGGTTCATGTTATAAGTAACACACCATACTTCAGTTTTATAGGTTCATGTTATAAGTAACACACCATCCTTCAGTTTTATAGGTTCATGTTATAAGTAACACACCATACTTCAGTTTTATAGGTTCATGTTATAAGTAACACACCATCCTTCAGTTTTATAGGTTCATGTTATAAGTAACACACCATACTTCAGTTTTATAGGTTCATGTTATAAGTAACACACCATACTTCAGTTTTATAGGTTCATGTTATAAGTAACACGCCATACTTCAGTTTTATAGGTTCATGTTATAAGTAACACACCATACTTCAGTTTTATAGGTTTATGTTATAAGTAACACACCATACTTCAGTTTTATAGGTTCATGTTATAAGTAACACACCATACTTCAGTTTTATAGGTTCATGTTATAATTAACACACAATACTTCAGTTTTATAGGTTCATGTTATAAGTAACACACCATACTTCAGTTTTATAGGTTCATGTTATAAGTAACACACCATACTTCAGTTTTATAGGTTCATGTTATAAGTAACACACCATACTTCAGTTTTATAGGTTCATGTTATAAGTAACACACCATACTTCAGTTTTATAGGTTCATGTTATAAGTAACACACCATACTTCAGTTTTATAGGTTCATGTTATAAGTAACACACCATACTTCAGTTTTATAGGTTCATGTTATAAGTAACACACCATCCTTCAGTTTTATAGGTTCATGTTATAAGTAACACACCATACTTCAGTTTTATAGGTTCATGTTATAAGTAACACACCATACTTCAGTTTTATAGGTTCATGTTATAAGTAACACACCATACTTCAGTTTTATAGGTTCATGTTATAAGTAACACACCATACTTCAGTTTTATAGGTTCATGTTATAAGTAACACACCATACTTCAGTTTTATAGGTTCATGTTATAAGTAACACACCATCCTTCAGTTTTATAGGTTCATGTTATAAGTAACACACCATCCTTCAGTTTTATAGGTTCATGTTATAAGTAACACACCATACTTCAGTTTTATAGGTTCATGTTATAAGTAACACACCATACTTCAGTTTTATAGGTTCATGTTATAAGTAACACACCATACTTCAGTTTTATAGGTTCATGTTATAAGTAACACACCATACTTCAGTTTTATAGGTTCATGTTATAAGTAACACACCATCCTTCAGTTTTATAGGTTCATGTTATAAGTAACACACCATCCTTCAGTTTTATAGGTTCATGTTATAAGTAACACACCATCCTTCAGTTTTATAGGTTCATGTTATAAGTAACACACCATACTTCAGTTTTATAGGTTCATGTTATAAGTAACACACCATACTTCAGTTTTATAGGTTCATGTTATAAGTAACACACCATACTTCAGTTTTATAGGTTCATGTTATAAGTAACACACCATACTTCAGTTTTATAGGTTCATGTTATAAGTAACATACCATACTTCAGTTTTATAGGTTCATGTTATAAGTAACACACCATACTTTAGTTTTATAGGTTCATGTTATAAGTAACACACCATACTTCAGTTTTATAGGTTCATGTTATAAGTAACACACCATACTTCAGTTTTATAGGTTCATGTTATAAGTAACACACCATACTTCAGTTTTATAGGTTCATGTTATAAGTAACACACCATACTTCAGTTTTATAGGTTCATGTTATAAGTAACATACCATACTTCAGTTTTATAGGTTCATGTTATAAGTAACACACCATACTTTAGTTTTATAGGTTCATGTTATAAGTAACACACCATACTTCAGTTTTATAGGTTCATGTTATAAGTAACACACCATACTTCAGTTTTATAGGTTCATGTTATAAGTAACACACCATACTTCAGTTTTATAGGTTCATGTTATAAGTAACACACCATACTTCAGTTTTATAGGTTCATGTTATAAGTAACACACCATACTTCAGTTTTATAGGTTCATGTTATAAGTAACACACCATACTTCAGTTTTATAGGTTCATGTTATAAGTAACACACCATCCTTCAGTTTTATAGGTTCATGTTATAAGTAACACACCATCCTTCAGTTTTATAGGTTCATGTTATAAGTAACACACCATACTTCAGTTTTATAGGTTCATGTTATAAGTAACACACCATACTTCAGTTTTATAGGTTCATGTTATAAGTAACACACAATACTTCAGTTTTATAGGTTCATGTTATAAGTAACACGCCATACTTCAGTTTTATAGGTTCATGTTATAAGTAACACACAATACTTCAGTTTTATAGGTTCATGTTATAAGTAACACGCCATACTTCAGTTTTATAGGTTCATGTTATAAGTAACACACAATACTTCAGTTTTATAGGTTCATGTTATAAGTAACACACAATACTTCAGTTTTATAGGTTCATGTTATAAGTAACACGCCATACTTCAGTTTTATAGGTTCATGTTATAAGTAACACGCCATACTTCAGTTTTATAGGTTCATGTTATAAGTAACACACCATACTTCAGTTTTATAGGTTCATGTTATAAGTAACACACCATACTTCAGTTTTATAGGTTCATGTTATAAGTAACACACCATACTTCAGTTTTATAGGTTCATGTTATAAGTAACACACAATACTTCAGTTTTATAGGTTCATGTTATAAGTAACACGCCATACTTCAGTTTTATAGGTTCATGTTATAAGTAACACGCCATACTTCAGTTTTATAGGTTCATGTTATAAGTAACACACCATACTTCAGTTTTATAGGTTCATGTTATAAGTAACACACCATACTTTAGTTTTATAGGTTCATGTTATAAGTAACACACCATACTTCAGTTTTATAGGTTCATGTTATAAGTAACACACCATACTTCAGTTTTATAGGTTCATGTTATAAGTAACACACCATACTTCAGTTTTATAGGTTCATGTTATAAGTAACACACAATACTTCAGTTTTATAGGTTCATGTTATAAGTAACACACCATACTTCAGTTTTATAGGTTCATGTTATAAGTAACATACCATACTTCAGTTTTATAGGTTCATGTTATAAGTAACATACCATACTTCAGTTTTATAGGTTCATGTTATAAGTAACACACCATCCTTCAGTTTTATAGGTTCATGTTATAAGTAACACACCATCCTTCAGTTTTATAGGTTCATGTTATAAGTAACACACCATACTTCAGTTTTATAGGTTCATGTTATAAGTAACACACCATACTTCAGTTTTATAGGTTCATGTTATAAGTAACACACCATACTTCAGTTTTATAGGTTCATGTTATAAGTAACACACCATCCTTCAGTTTTATAGGTTCATGTTATAAGTAACACACCATCCTTCAGTTTTATAGGTTCATGTTATAAGTAACACACCATACTTCAGTTTTATAGGTTCATGTTATAAGTAACACACCATACTTCAGTTTTATAGGTTCATGTTATAAGTAACACACCATACTTCAGTTTTATAGGTTCATGTTATAAGTAACACACCATCCTTCAGTTTTATAGGTTCATGTTATAAGTAACACACCATCCTTCAGTTTTATAGGTTCATGTTATAAGTAACACACCATCCTTCAGTTTTATAGGTTCATGTTATAAGTAACACACCATACTTCAGTTTTATAGGTTCATGTTATAAGTAACACACCATACTTCAGTTTTATAGGTTCATGTTATAAGTAACACACCATACTTCAGTTTTATAGGTTCATGTTATAAGTAACACACCATACTTCAGTTTTATAGGTTCATGTTATAAGTAACATACCATACTTCAGTTTTATAGGTTCATGTTATAAGTAACACACCATACTTCAGTTTTATAGGTTCATGTTATAAGTAACACACCATACTTCAGTTTTATAGGTTCATGTTATAAGTAACACACCATACTTCAGTTTTATAGGTTCATGTTATAAGTAACACACCATACTTCAGTTTTATAGGTTCATGTTATAAGTAACACACCATACTTCAGTTTTATAGGTTCATGTTATAAGTAACACACCATACTTCAGTTTTATAGGTTCATGTTATAAGTAACACACAATACTTCAGTTTTATAGGTTCATGTTATAAGTAACACACCATACTTCAGTTTTATAGGTTCATGTTATAAGTAACATACCATACTTCAGTTTTATAGGTTCATGTTATAAGTAACATACCATACTTCAGTTTTATAGGTTCATGTTATAAGTAACACACCATCCTTCAGTTTTATAGGTTCATGTTATAAGTAACACACCATCCTTCAGTTTTATAGGTTCATGTTATAAGTAACATACCATACTTCAGTTTTATAGGTTCATGTTATAAGTAACACACCATACTTCCATACTTCAGTTTTATAGGTTCATGTTATAAGTAACACACCATCCTTCAGTTTTATAGGTTCATGTTATAAGTAACACACCATACTTCAGTTTTATAGGTTCATGTTATAAGTAACACACCATACTTCAGTTTTATAGGTTCATGTTATAAGTAACACACCATACTTCAGTTTTATAGGTTCATGTTATAAGTAACACACCATCCTTCAGTTTTATAGGTTCATGTTATAAGTAACACACCATACTTTAGTTTTATAGGTTCATGTTATAAGTAACACACCATACTTCAGTTTTATAGGTTCATGTTATAAGTAACACACCATACTTCAGTTTTATAGGTTCATGTTATAAGTAACACACCATACTTCAGTTTTATAGGTTCATGTTATAAGTAACACACCATACTTCAGTTTTATAGGTTCATGTTATAAGTAACACACCATACTTCAGTTTTATAGGTTCATGTTATAAGTAACACACCATACTTCAGTTTTATAGGTTCATGTTATAAGTAACACACCATACTTCAGTTTTATAGGTTCATGTTATAAGTAACACACCATACTTCAGTTTTATAGGTTCATGTTATAATTAACACACCATACTTCAGTTTTATAGGTTCATGTTATAAGTAACACACCATACTTCAGTTTTATAGGTTCATGTTATAAGTAACACACCATACTTCAGTTTTATAGGTTCATGTTATAATTAACACACCATACTTCAGTTTTATAGGTTCATGTTATAAGTAACACACCATCCTTCAGTTTTATAGGTTCATGTTATAAGTAACACACCATACTTCAGTTTTATAGGTTCATGTTATAAGTAACATACCATACTTCAGTTTTATAGGTTCATGTTATAAGTAACACACCATACTTCAGTTTTATAGGTTCATGTTATAAGTAACACACCATACTTCAGTTTTATAGGTTCATGTTATAAGTAACACACCATACTTCAGTTTTATAGGTTCATGTTATAAGTAACACACCATCCTTCAGTTTTATAGGTTCATGTTATAAGTAACACACCATCCTTCAGTTTTATAGGTTCATGTTATAAGTAACACACCATACTTCAGTTTTATAGGTTCATGTTATAAGTAACACACCATACTTCAGTTTTATAGGTTCATGTTATAAGTAACACGCCATACTTCAGTTTTATAGGTTCATGTTATAAGTAACACACCATACTTCAGTTTTATAGGTTCATGTTATAAGTAACACACCATACTTCAGTTTTATAGGTTCATGTTATAAGTAACACACCATACTTCAGTTTTATAGGTTCATGTTATAAGTAACACGCCATACTTCAGTTTTATAGGTTCATGTTATAAGTAACACACAATACTTCAGTTTTATAGGTTCATGTTATAAGTAACACGCCATACTTCAGTTTTATAGGTTCATGTTATAAGTAACACGCCATACTTCAGTTTTATAGGTTCATGTTATAAGTAACACACCATACTTCAGTTTTATAGGTTCATGTTATAAGTAACACACCATACTTCAGTTTTATAGGTTCATGTTATAAGTAACACACCATACTTCAGTTTTATAGGTTCATGTTATAAGTAACACACAATACTTCAGTTTTATAGGTTCATGTTATAAGTAACACGCCATACTTCAGTTTTATAGGTTCATGTTATAAGTAACACGCCATACTTCAGTTTTATAGGTTCATGTTATAAGTAACACACCATACTTCAGTTTTATAGGTTCATGTTATAAGTAACACACCATACTTCAGTTTTATAGGTTCATGTTATAAGTAACACACCATACTTCAGTTTTATAGGTTCATGTTATAAGTAACACACCATACTTCAGTTTTATAGGTTCATGTTATAAGTAACACACCATACTTCAGTTTTATAGGTTCATGTTATAAGTAACACACCATCCTTCAGTTTTATAGGTTCATGTTATAAGTAACATACCATACTTCAGTTTTATAGGTTCATGTTATAAGTAACACACCATACTTCCATACTTCAGTTTTATAGGTTCATGTTATAAGTAACACACCATCCTTCAGTTTTATAGGTTCATGTTATAAGTAACACACCATACTTCAGTTTTATAGGTTCATGTTATAAGTAACACACCATACTTCAGTTTTATAGGTTCATGTTATAAGTAACACACCATACTTCAGTTTTATAGGTTCATGTTATAAGTAACACACCATCCTTCAGTTTTATAGGTTCATGTTATAAGTAACACACCATACTTTAGTTTTATAGGTTCATGTTATAAGTAACACACCATACTTCAGTTTTATAGGTTCATGTTATAAGTAACACACCATACTTCAGTTTTATAGGTTCATGTTATAAGTAACACACCATACTTCAGTTTTATAGGTTCATGTTATAAGTAACACACAATACTTCAGTTTTATAGGTTCATGTTATAAGTAACACACCATACTTCAGTTTTATAGGTTCATGTTATAAGTAACACACCATACTTCAGTTTTATAGGTTCATGTTATAAGTAACACACCATACTTCAGTTTTATAGGTTCATGTTATAAGTAACACACCATACTTCAGTTTTATAGGTTCATGTTATAAGTAACACACCATACTTCAGTTTTATAGGTTCATGTTATAAGTAACACACAATACTTCAGTTTTATAGGTTCATGTTATAAGTAACATACCATACTTTAGTTTTATAGGTTCATGTTATAAGTAACACACCATACTTCAGTTTTATAGGTTCATGTTATAAGTAACATACCATACTTTAGTTTTATAGGTTCATGTAATAAGTAACACACCATACTTCAGTTTTATAGGTTCATGTTATAAGTAACACACAATACTTCAGTTTTATAGGTTCATGTTATAAGTAACACACCATCCTTCAGTTTTATAGGTTCATGTTATATGTAACATACCAATAAATTTACTGTGGTAGATCATGTAACTGAACTATTATTTCTTTATTATGAGAAATACCTCTGGTAAGGTGATGAGGAAAATTTAGTTTCTTCAGGGGAACAATAGGGGTTAGAGTTATGCTGTTTAGTGCCACTTTCAGCTATATTTCAGCTATATCATGGTGGTGAGTTTTATTGGAGGAGTAAACTGGAATACCACGAGAAAATTACAGACCTGCAGTAAGTCACAGACAAACTTTATCACATAAAGTTGTATCAAGTACACATCACCATGAGTGGGATTCGAACTCACAACTTTAGTGGTGATAGGCACTGATTGCATAGGTTGTTGTAAATCCAACTACCATACGATCACAACCACAGCTGCCCGTAGGGGAATAATAGTATTGTCAATTCTAATGCAATTATAATGTAACGCGTATTTTCATTGGCTATCGAGGGCTGTCAAATCTGCAATTGACATGCCGGAAGGAATGCTATATTCCTACACTTAATACACTTGTTTGTAAACAATATGACTGACCCAGATATTTCCGACTATGAATTTGACGCTGACGACCTATCTAGGAGATAACTGTATTGTATTTGAAAATTTCACAGCATCAATTGGAGATTTGATGGTCGCAAATCGAGTTTACTGTCCATTCTAATGCAATACTGAACATAAAAATGTATTCTTCCATATCCCTGGGTCTAAAAATCACAAAAATTAAAATTTCGGGAAATATTGTTGAACGTCGTGACTTTGGCACATAAACAATGTGACGTCATATGAAGACTTGCAGTTTAAAATGTAAAGATCAGACGTTATTTGGCTTCGTGTACGCTTCAATTTAGATAGAATTTAACTAAAATAAGTTTTCAAGGTAGGCATTTTAATTATTTTTGTGCATTGTTTTTACATATGACATGTAGGATTTCACGTTTTCAAGATGGCTGATCCTTAAACAACTACATTACTATTTTTTTAGTGGAAGGAATTTGAAAAGTTCATATATTTCGTCATTTATTTGTATGTTTTCAAACTAGTGTGTACACGTTGGGAGAATTTCAGAAGAATAGGAATAACAGTACTGTATTTGAAGAGTTGTCAGTGTCAGTTGTGGATTTGACGGTCGCAAATGCAGTTTTACTAAAACAGATATTTGCGACCATCAAATCCACAATTGACACCGACAACTTTTCAAATACAGTACTGTTATTCCTTAATTCTGGTCCGTAATGAATCGTGTATTATTGTTACTGGAATGTAATTATTTGGAAATAACGTCAGACACTTTGTAATGCTGCAGTGTTTTTGTAAAGATTTGCAGTCAATTCTTTAATAATTCAATAATTTGAGAGTTTACTTGGTACAATTATGTATTAATAAAACCTTGAAAATTAATTATCAATGAAGTTATAAAATCTAGAATGAAATATTAACTGGTAAATACCAGTAAACTGATATGATGTGATAAACTTAGAGTGACCTCTGTAACACATACAGCGGTGAATCAAAATCAGAAGTAAATCAGATCAGGAGTGCTTAAAACTGGTAGATAACAGCAAGTGACCGCTATGGCAAGCTTGACTGTATATTAACTAACTAGACACACAGTAAAGCACTGTTACAACTAATTAACACCTGTATAGGAATAGTTGTACATGTATCATCAAAACAAAGGTTCTATTTATTTAGAGGTACATTAGGGGCTGCAGGATGAATAGACAATACAGAGTGCTACAATTAAATAAATACTATTGGGGACTTGGGCACTACAGGATGAATAGACAATACAGAGTGCTACCATTAAATAAATACTATTGGGGACTTGGGCACTACAGGATGAATAGACAATACAGAGTGCTACCATTAAATAAATACTATTGGGGACTTGGGCACTACAGGATGAATAGACAATACAGAGTGCTACCATTAAATAAATACTATTGGGGACTTGGGCACTACAGGATGAATAGACAATACAGAGTGCTACCATTAAATAAATACTATTGGGGACTTGGGCACTACAGGATGAATAGACAATACAGAGTGCTACCATTAAATAAATACTATTGGGGACTTGGGCACTACAGGATGAATAGACAATACAGAGTGCTACCATTAAATAAATACTATTGGGGACTTGGGCACTACAGGATGAATAGACAATACAGAGTGCTACCATTAAATAAATACTATTGGGGACTTGGGCACTACAGGATGAATAGACAATACAGAGTGCTACCATTAAATAAATACTATTGGGGACTTGGGGACTACAGGATGAATAGACAATACAGAGTGCTACCATTAAATAAATACTATTGAGGACTTGGGCACTACAGGATGAATAGACAATACAGAGTGCTACCATTAAATAAATACTATTGGGGACTTGGGCACTACAGGATGAATAGACAATACAGAGTGCTACCATTAAATAAATACTATTGGGGACTTGGGCACTATAGGATGAATAGACAATACAGAGTGCTACCATTAAATAAATACTATTGGGGACTTGGGCACTACAGGATGAATAGACAATACAGAGTGCTACCATTAAATAAATACTATTGGGGACTTGGGCACTACAGGATGAATAGACAATACAGAGTGCTACCATTAAATAAATACTATTGGGGACTTGGGCACTACAGGATGAATAGACAATACAGAGTGCTACCATTAAATAAATACTATTGAGGACTTGGGCACTACAGGATGAATAGACAATACAGAGTGCTACCATTAAATAAATACTATTGGGGACTTGGGCACTACAGGATGAATAGACAATACAGAGTGCTACCATTAAATAAATACTATTGGGGACTTGGGCACTACAGGATGAATAGACAATACAGAGTGCTACCATTAAATAAATACTATTGGGGACTTGGGCACTACAGGATGAATAGACAATACAGAGTGCTACCATTAAATAAATACTATTGGGGACTTGGGCACTACAGGATGAATAGACAATACAGAGTGCTACCATTAAATAAATACTATTGGGGACTTGGGCACTACAGGATGAATAGACAATACAGAGTGCTACCATTAAATAAATACTATTGGGGACTTGGGCACTACAGGATGAATAGACAATACAGAGTGCTACCATTAAATAAATACTATTGGGGACTTGGGCACTACAGGATGAATAGACAATACAGAGTGCTACCATTAAATAAATACTATTGAGGACTTGGGCACTACAGGATGAATAGACAATACAGAGTGCTACCATTAAATAAATACTATTGGGGACTTGGGCACTACAGGATGAATAGACAATACAGAGTGCTACCATTAAATAAATACTATTGGGGACTTGGGCACTACAGGATGAATAGACAATACAGAGTGCTACCATTAAATAAATACTATTGGGGACTTGGGCACTACAGGATGAATAGACAATACAGAGTGCTACCATTAAATAAATACTATTGGGGACTTGGGCACTACAGGATGAATAGACAATACAGAGTGCTACCATTAAATAAATACTATTGGGGACTTGGGCACTACAGGATGAATAGACAATACAGAGTGCTACCATTAAATAAATACTATTGGGGACTTGGGCACTACAGGATGAATAGACAATACAGAGTGCTACCATTAAATAAATACTATTGAGGACTTGGGCACTACAGGATGAATAGACAATACAGAGTGCTACCATTAAATAAATACTATTGGGGACTTGGGCACTACAGGATGAATAGACAATACAGAGTGCTACCATTAAATAAATACTATTGGGGACTTGGGCACTACAGGATGAATAGACAATACAGAGTGCTACCATTAAATAAATACTATTGAGGACTTGGGCACTACAGGATGAATAGACAATACAGAGTGCTACCATTAAATAAATACTATTGGGGACTTGGGCACTACAGGATGAATAGACAATACAGAGTGCTACCATTAAATAAATACTATTGGGGACTTGGGCACTACAGGATGAATAGACAATACAGAGTGCTACCATTAAATAAATACTATTGGGGACTTGGGCACTACAGGATGAATACACAATACAGAGTGCTACCATTAAATAAATACTATTGGGGACTTGGGCACTACAGGATGAATAGACAATACAGAGTGCTACCATTAAATAAATACTATTGGGGACTTGGGCACTACAGGATGAATAGACAATACAGAGTGCTACCATTAAATAAATACTATTGGGGACTTGGGCACTACAGGATGAATAGACAATACAGAGTGCTACCATTAAATAAATACTATTGGGGACTTGGGCACTACAGGATGAATAGACAATACAGAGTGCTACCATTAAATAAATACTATTGGGGACTTGGGCACTACAGGATGAATAGACAATACAGAGTGCTACCATTAAATAAATACTATTGGGGACTTGGGCACTACAGGATGAATACACAATACAGAGTGCTACCATTAAATAAATACTATTGGGGACTTGGGCACTACAGGATGAATAGACAATACAGAGTGCTACCATTAAATAAATACTATTGGGGACTTGGGCACTACAGGATGAATAGACAATACAGAGTGCTACCATTAAATAAATACTATTGGGGACTTGGGCACTACAGGATGAATAGACAATACAGAGTGCTACCATTAAATAAATACTATTGGGGACTTGGGCACTACAGGATGAATAGACAATACAGAGTGCTACCATTAAATAAATACTATTGAGGACTTGGGCACTACAGGATGAATAGACAATACAGAGTGCTACCATTAAATAAATACTATTGAAGACTTGGGCACTACAGGATGAATAGACAATACAGAGTGCTACCATTAAATAAATACTATTGGGGACTTGGGCACTACAGGATGAATAGACAATACAGAGTGCTACCATTAAATAAATACTATTGGGGACTTGGGCACTACAGGATGAATAGACAATACAGAGTGCTACCATTAAATAAATACTATTGGGGACTTGGGCACTACAGGATGAATAGACAATACAGAGTGCTACCATTAAATAAATACTATTGGGGACTTGGGCACTACAGGATGAATAGACAATACAGAGTGCTACCATTAAATAAATACTATTGGGGACTTGGGCACTACAGGATGAATAGACAATACAGAGTGCTACCATTAAATAAATACTATTGGGGACTTGGGCACTACAGGATGAATAGACAATACAGAGTGCTACCATTAAATAAATACTATTGGGGACTTGGGCACTACAGGATGAATAGACAATACAGAGTGCTACCATTAAATAAATACTATTGAGGACTTGGGCACTACAGGATGAATAGACAATACAGAGTGCTACCATTAAATAAATACTATTGGGGACTTGGGCACTACAGGATGAATAGACAATACAGAGTGCTACCATTAAATAAATACTATTGGGGACTTGGGCACTACAGGATGAATAGACAATACAGAGTGCTACCATTAAATAAATACTATTGGGGACTTGGGCACTACAGGATGAATAGACAATACAGAGTGCTACCATTAAATAAATACTATTGGGGACTTGGGCACTACAGGATGAATAGACAATACAGAGTGCTACCATTAAATAAATACTATTGAGGACTTGGGCACTACAGGATGAATAGACAATACAGAGTGCTACCATTAAATAAATACTATTGGGGACTTGGGCACTACAGGATGAATAGACAATACAGAGTGCTACCATTAAATAAATACATTGGGGACTACAGGTTGAATACTACTATAAAGATGTCTACCGATAAAAAAAAATGCATAGATGCTATAACTAAGAACTCGACATAATAATGACAAGTGAGGATACTTGGACAAAATAACTAAAAACAGAACTAAAAAGGAGGAGGGGACAAAGAACCAGTCACCTTCTGGAATATGTAGAACTACATAACAAGAATCTATAGAATCAGATAAATTGTCGCAGTAAGGTCCAATACCTGCAAGTAGTCCTGGTGTCACACTGTAGATACCACTATCGGCAAAGAAATCTGAAAAATGTATAAACAAGATTCCATCAGTACCCAAGATATGTAAGATAAATGCATGACATCATCCACTGCTGACTTTTCACAAGATATGTAAGATAAATGTATGACATCATCCACTGCTGACTTTTCACAAGATATGTAAGATAAATGTATGACATCATCCACTGCTGACTTTTCACAAGATATGTAAGATAAATGTATGACATCATCCACTGCTGACTTTTCACAATACTACTATTCATATTTATATAAAAAAAGAAGTAAAGTGAAACTTGTGCAATCCAACACCTGAATTTTCTGACATCCTGTGACATGATCAGGTCCCAACATATTTCTTTAACACTTTTCTTAAAAACCTTGTCTACTCTGAAACCTGTCACTGCTGATACCTGACACTGTTTTCTGGTCCCAGTGGCACTAATTACATTTAATTAATCCTGTTTAGCTGATTCTTTGATCTTCTAATAAATCTAATACCAGGTTTCCATGTGTGTGATATTAAATATAAATCAGGGGAGTAGCTAGCCTTTTTTGCAGTGCAAGCAACCAAACTTGGAAAATTGTTTTGACTAGATGCAAAATGGTGCGTTCTGAGGTGTTTTCATGGGTAAATTGAATACATAAGCAACACATTGATTTCATGATTTTGTTAGACAGAATTTACTTAGAATTGCCCAAAATCTGTTCTTCGTGTCTTAGCAGACACGAACTTCTCCATAACTTTGTCTAAATCCACACTGAAATCGCGATGGATATGCATTAATGCTAGCGATGACAACCTATCATTACTGTCGAAACTGAGCTTGCATGCTCACTGTCATCAATTCTTTCTGGAAAAGACTCTTTGGAAATAGATTCTTCTGTTGAAGCAATTTTGTCTGAAGAATCTTTCGTTTCTGTTGAAACAGGTTTAGTGAAGAAACTGTCAATTGTTTTCCATTTAGCCTTTTCACGTTTCGACGTCATGTTGTCATTCAACGCCGGAAAGGCCACGTACATGTATATATACCAGAAACGGTGACTAATGATACGGCTGTAACGTCATTTGAATAAAATTTGAAATGCTGTAATTTTTATGACATTGAATTTTCACAAAAAGCCACAACGAGACTTTGTTTTCCACTTTTTTTAAAATTTGTATTATTCCTAATTTATTTTATTTTTTTTGCTCTTTATTTTTTTTTCAGCACGCAGATGTACATGCAACTGCGTGTTGGCGCATAGGGACCTACGCGCCTGTAAACCATTAACAAATTGACAAGCTTGTATACAAATGACTTATCATTTGAACTTATTGATTGGCAGGTAATTAGAGGCTCATTTACGTAAGGGTTAAAAGTAAAGAAACATACTGCTTTGTTAATAAGCATGACTTCATGATAATTAATAGACTTACAAGACTGGTCTATGTCTACAGGTATTGACTCTGAAGGGGGTAATTCTGAAATAAAGAGAACATATAATTAAATCTTGTTGGGCATTGATATTATACAATTATTGACTTTGGAATAGGTTGCTATCTGGATTAATCAACCTGATAAATGTAATATATGTTTTTAAAGGTTGATAAACGAGATAGTAACCTATTCCAAAGTCAATGATTGTTTTATTTCATGAAAATGTTTTATTGTTATCTACTTACAAATTCATCATCATACCAATAAAATATTTTAAATATTATAAGTTATATCAATGTTTGGAACTTGCTTAAAGGCGTAGAGAGCTAGATGAGCACTGTATCACTGTATCTGTGTCTGTATCGCTCACCTAATTATAAAGGATCAATTTATTTAGAATAAAGGCCGTTACGAATGTCGAGACAGACATTATTGCTAGAATAGCATAGAGTCTGAAAGGATGAGTTGTGATACCAGTCATATCTCTACCGAGACCTTCAAAACTGTCATTATTGTTTCATCTGCAATGTTATAATGTTTTTAATGTCACACTGAATTAAAGTTAGATTGTTGATACTAACAATACCACTGGGCGAGATCAAAGGAAAAATGTCCAAATTACAGATAAATACCCATTACATACATAGTGTGTTGGTACAAGACTTTGTATCAGGTCGAGTACGTTGTGTGAACCAGTATCACTACGAGTCGCAATAGCGACGAGTTGTGATGCGGTTAGTTCACGCAACAGGCAAGACCTGATATAAAGTCTTGTACCAACACACTGTGTATGTAATAAGTTTATCTAACATTTCAATAAAAACAAATTTTAAATAAATAACAAGGGCTGAATTAAAATTTGTACAATACTCCGAGGGAGACTACATTTTGTGCATGACGTCACATTATTTTCCCCGTTCATTCACCAATGTTACGTTACTATGTCTCACATTCCAATGATATGATGTCATGGCAAAGTTGTTCGGCAGAGAACGTCTCGTGCAACGTCGCACCATTTTTTATCACCACATTGTGGTGATACAACATCATGTATCATACACCTTGTATCAGACAGGCGACATCCGTTAATTTCAAAGGAAAACGTACATAAAGTTAGATAATGAATAATTATTAATGGACAGTGCATGTTACAATCAAGATTAAGTTGCCCGAGCATTTATTTTTTTTGTAAGCAATTTAACATCTAGGGAAGTTTCTGTAGTAACTGATCAATACAAAAAAAACTAATTTGATGAGGGACCATACAATCTCCATTCATGTAACATTTAAATGAAATAAAGTTAGTAGTTTCTGAGAACAAGAATTCATCTTGGATTTCCTATTGGAACAAAAAACACATATTCTGACAGACCATCGAAGCCAAATTTTTTCCTATACCCTACCTGATTTCTCCACCACAACACCAGACCAAGTCCTTGTTATAAACCCTACCTGATTTCTCCACCACAACACCAGACCAAGTCCTTGTTATAAACCCTACCTGATTTCTCCACCACAACACCAGACCAAGTCCTTGTTATAAACCCTACCTGATTTCTCCACCACAACACCAGACCAAGTCCTTGTTATAGACCCTACCTGATTTCTCCACCACAACACCAGACCTTGTTATAAACCCTACCTGATTTCTCCACCACAACACTAGACCAAGTCCTTGTTATAAACCCTACCTGATTTCTCCACCACAACACCAGACCAAGTCCTTGTTATAGACCCTACCTGATTTCTCCACCACAACACCAGACCAAGTCCTTGTTATAAACCCTACCTGATTTCTCCACCACAACACCAGACCAAGTCCTTGTTATAAACCCTACCTGATTTCTCCACCACAACACCAGACCAAGTCCTTGTTATAAACCCTACCTGATTTCTCCACCACAACACCAGACCAAGTCCTTGTTATAAACCCTACCTGATTTCTCCACCACAACACTAGACCAAGTCCTTATTATAAACCCTACCTGATTTCTCCACCACAACACTAGACCAAGACCTTGTTATAAACCCTACCTGATTTCTCCACCACAACACCAGACCAAGTCCTTGTTATAGACCATACCTGATTTCTCCACCACAACACCAGACCAAGTCCTTGTTATAAACCCTACCTGATTTCTCCACCACAACACCAGACCAAGTCCTTGTTATAAACCCTACCTGATTTCTCCACCACAACACCAGACCAAGTCCTTGTTATAAACCCTACCTGATTTCTCCACCACAACACCAGACCAAGTCCTTGTTATAAACCCTACCTGATTTCTCCACCACAACACCAGACCAAGTCCTTGTTATAAACCCTACCTGATTTCTCCACCACAACACCAGACCAAGTCCTTGTTATAAACCCTACCTGATTTCTCCACCACAACACCAGACCAAGTCCTTGTTATAAACCCTACCTGATTTCTCCACCACAACACTAGACCAAGTCCTTGTTATAAACCCTACCTGATTTCTCCACCACAACACTAGACCAAGTCCTTGTTATAGACACTACCTGATTTCTCCACCACAACACTAGACCAAGTCCTTGTTATAGACCCTACCTGATTTCTCCACCACAACACCAGACCAAGTCCTTATTATAAACCCTACCTGATTTCTCCACCACAACACCAGACCAAGTCCTTGTTATAAACCCTACCTGATTTCTCCACCACAACACCAGACCAAGTCCTTGTTATAAACCCTACCTGATTTCTCCACCACAACACCAGACCAAGTCCTTGTTATAAACCCTACCTGATTTCTCCACCACAACACCAGACCAAGTCCTTGTTATAAACCCTACCTGATTTCTCCACCACAACACCAGACCAAGTCCTTGTTATAAACCCTACCTGATTTCTCCACCACAACACCAGACCAAGTCCTTGTTATAAACCCTACCTGATTTCTCCACCACAACACTAGACCAAGTCCTTGTTATAAACCCTACCTGATTTCTCCACCACAACACCAGACCAAGTCCTTGTTATAAACCCTACCTGATTTCTCCACCACAACACTAGACCAAGTCCTTGTTATAAACCCTACCTGATTTCTCCACCACAACACCAGACCAAGTCCTTGTTATAAACCCTACCTGATTTCTCCACCACAACACTAGACCAAGTCCTTGTTATAAACCCTACCTGATTTCTCCACCACAACACTAGACCAAGTCCTTGTTATAAACCCTACCTGATTTCTCCACCACAACACCAGACCAAGTCCTTGTTATAAACCCTACCTGATTTCTCCACCACAACACCAGACCAAGTCCTTGTTATAAACCCTACCTGATTTCTCCACCACAACACTAGACCAAGTCCTTGTTATAAACCCTACCTGATTTCTCCACCACAACACTAGACCAAGACCTTGTTATAAACCCTACCTGATTTCTCCACCACAACACTAGACCAAGTCCTTGTTATAAACCCTACCTGATTTCTCCACCACAACACCAGACCAAGTCCTTGTTATAGACACTACCTGATTTCTCCACCACAACACTAGACCAAGTCCTTGTTATAAACCCTACCTGATTTCTCCACCACAACACTAGACCAAGACCTTGTTATAAACCCTACCTGATTTCTCCACCACAACACTAGACCAAGTCCTTGTTATAAACCCTACCTGATTTCTCCACCACAACACTAGACCAAGTCCTTGTTATAAACCCTACCTGATTTCTCCACCACAACACCAGACCAAGTCCTTGTTATAGACCCTACCTGATTTCTCCACCACAACACCAGACCAAGTCCTTGTTATAGACACTACCTGATTTCTCCACCACAACACTAGACCAAGATCTTGTTATAGACACTACCTGATTTCTCCACCACAACACCAGACCAAGTCCTTGTTATAAACCCTACCTGATTTCTCCACCACAACACCAGCCCTTGTTATAAACCCTACCTGATTTCTCCACCACAACACCAGACCAAGTCCTTGTTATAAACCCTACCTGATTTCTCCACCACAACACCAGACCAAGTCCTTGCTATAAACCCTACCTGATTTCTCCACCACAACACCAGACCAAGTCCTTGTTATAAACCCTACCTGATTTCTCCACCACAACACCAGACCAAGTTCTTGTTATAGACCCTACCTGATTTCTCCACCACAACACCAGACCTTGTTATAAACCCTACCTGATTTCTCCACCACAACACCAGACCAAGTCCTTGTTATAAACCCTACCTGATTTCTCCACCACAACACCAGACCAAGTCCTTGTTATAATCCCTACCTGATTTCTCCACCACAACACCAGACCTTGTTATAAACCCTACCTGATTTCTCCACCACAACACCAGACCAAGTCCTTGTTATAAACCCTACCTGATTTCTCCACCACAACACCAGACCAAGTCCTTGTTATAAACCCTACCTGATTTCTCCACCACAACACCAGACCAAGTCCTTGTTATAGACCCTACCTGATTTCTCCACCACAACACCAGACCTTGTTATAAACCCTACCTGATTTCTCCACCACAACACTAGACCAAGTCCTTGTTATAAACCCTACCTGATTTCTCCACCACAACACCAGACCAAGTCCTTGTTATAAACCCTACCTGATTTCTCCACCACAACACCAGACCAAGTCCTTGTTATAAACCCTACCTGATTTCTCCACCACAACACCAGACCAAGTCCTTGTTATAAACCCTACCTGATTTCTCCACCACAACACCAGACCAAGTCCTTGTTATAAACCCTACCTGATTTCTCCACCACAACACCAGACCAAGTCCTTGTTATAGACACTACCTGATTTCTCCACCACAACACCAGACCAAGTCCTTGTTATAAACCCTACCTGATTTCTCCACCACAACACCAGACCAAGTCCTTGTTATAAACCCTACCTGATTTCTCCACCACAACACCAGACCAAGTCCTTGTTATAAACCCTACCTGATTTCTCCACCACAACACCAGACCAAGTCCTTGTTATAAACCCTACCTGATTTCTCCACCACAACACTAGACCAAGTCCTTGTTATAAACCCTACCTGATTTCTCCACCACAACACCAGACCAAGTCCTTGTTATAAACCCTACCTGATTTCTCCACCACAACACTAGACCAAGTCCTTGTTATAAACCCTACCTGATTTCTCCACCACAACACCAGACCAAGTCCTTGTTATAAACCCTACCTGATTTCTCCACCACAACACTAGACCAAGTCCTTGTTATAAACCCTACCTGATTTCTCCACCACAACACTAGACCAAGTCCTTGTTATAAACCCTACCTGATTTCTCCACCACAACACCAGACCAAGTCCTTGTTATAAACCCTACCTGATTTCTCCACCACAACACTAGACCAAGTCCTTGTTATAAACCCTACCTGATTTCTCCACCACAACACTAGACCAAGTCCTTGTTATAAACCCTACCTGATTTCTCCACCACAACACTAGACCAAGACCTTGTTATAAACCCTACCTGATTTCTCCACCACAACACTAGACCAAGTCCTTGTTATAAACCCTACCTGATTTCTCCACCACAACACCAGACCAAGTCCTTGTTATAGACACTACCTGATTTCTCCACCACAACACTAGACCAAGTCCTTGTTATAAACCCTACCTGATTTCTCCACCACAACACTAGACCAAGACCTTGTTATAAACCCTACCTGATTTCTCCACCACAACACCAGACCAAGTCCTTGTTATAAACCCTACCTGATTTCTCCACCACAAAACTAGACCAAGTCCTTGTTATAAACCCTACCTGATTTCTCCACCACAACACCAGACCAAGTCCTTGTTATAGACCCTACCTGATTTCTCCACCACAACACCAGACCAAGTCCTTGTTATAGACACTACCTGATTTCTCCACCACAACACTAGACCAAGATCTTGTTATAGACACTACCTGATTTCTCCACCACAACACCAGACCAAGTCCTTGTTATAAACCCTTCCTGATTTCTCCACAACACCAGACCTTGTTATAAACCCTACCTGATTTCTCCACCACAACACCAGACCAAGTCCTTGTTATAAACCCTACCTGATTTCTCCACCACAACACCAGACCAAGTCCTTGTTATAAACCCTACCTGATTTCTCCACCACAACACCAGACCAAGTCCTTGTTATAAACCCTACCTGATTTCTCCACCACAACACCAGACCAAGTCCTTGTTATAGACCCTACCTGATTTCTCCACCACAACACCAGACCTTGTTATAAACCCTACCTGATTTCTCCACCACAACACCAGACCAAGTCCTTGTTATAAACCCTACCTGATTTCTCCACCACAACACCAGACCAAGTCCTTGTTATAATCCCTACCTGATTTCTCCACCACAACACCAGACCAAGTCCTTGTTATAAACCCTACCTGATTTCTCCACCACAACACCAGACCAAGTCCTTGTTATAAACCCTACCTGATTTCTCCACCACAACACCAGACCAAGTCCTTGTTATAATCCCTACCCGATTTCTCCACCACAACACCAGACCTTGTTATAAACCCTACCTGATTTCTCCACCACAACACCAGACCAAGTCCTTGTTATAAACCCTACCTGATTTCTCCACCACAACACCAGACCAAGTCCTTGTTATAAACCCTACCTGATTTCTCCACCACAACACTAGACCAAGTCCTTGTTATAAACCCTACCTGATTTCTCCACCACAACACCAGACCAAGTCCTTGTTATAGACCCTACCTGATTTCTCCACCACAACACCAGACCAAATCCTTGTTATAAACCCTTCCTGATTTCTCCACCACAACACCAGACCAAGTCCTTGTTATAGACCCTACCTGATTTCTCCACCACAACACCAGACCAAGTCCTAGATATTTCTACATCTTCTACAGAAGATACATGAGATGATACAGAGGCTGTCTGCAAAAAAATAGGAATGATTGAATGATTAATTGATTGATTAATGGTGAATATTCAGCCAGCAGTATTTTAGCTATATTATTGGTGAATATTCAGCCAGCAGTATTTTACCTATAATAATGGTGAATATTCAGCCAGCAGTGTATTAGCTATATTAATGGTGAATATTGAGCCAGCAGTATTTTAGCTATATTAATGGTGAATATTCAGCCAGCAGTATTTTAGCTATATTATTGGTGAATATTCAGCCAGCAGTATTTTACCTATATTAATGGTGAATATTCAGCCAGCAGTATTTTACCTATAATAATGGTGAATATTCAGCCAGCAGTGTATTAGCTATATTAATGGTGAATATTGAGCCAGCAGTATTTTAGCTATATTAATGGTGAATATTCAGCCAGCAGTATTTTAGCTATATTATTGGTGAATATTCAGCCAGCAGTATTTTACCTATATTAATGGTGAATATTCAGCCAGCAGTATTTTACCTATAATAATGGTGAATATTCAGCCAGCAGTGTATTAGCTATATTAATGGTGAATATTCAGCCAGCAATATTTTAGCTATATTAATGGTGAATATTCAGTCAGCAATATTTTAGCTATATTAATGGTGAATATTGAGCCAGCAGTATTTTAGCTATATTAATGGTGAATATTGAGCCAGCAATATTTTAGCTATATTAATGGTGAATATTGAGCCAGCAGTATTTTAGCTATATTAATGGTGAATATTGAGCCAGCAGTATTTTAGCTATATTAATGGTGAATATTCAGCCAGCAATATTTTAGCTATATTAATGGTGAATATTCAGCCAGCAATATTTTAGCTATATTAATGGTGAATATTCAGCCAGCAGTATTTTAGCTATATTAATGCTAAATATTGAGCCAGCAGTATTTTAGCTATATTAATGGTGAATATTCAGCCAGCAGTATTTTAGCTATATTAATGGTGAATATTCAGCCAGCAGTATTTTACCTATATTAATGGTGAATATTCAGCCAGCAATATTTTAGCTATATTAATGGTGAATATTCAGCCAGCAGTATTTTACCTATATTCAGTTCAATAATATATAAAAACTACTACTGTGAAATCACTTTTATTCGTGGGGTACCAATTTTTGTGGTTTTTGTGGGTAGGCTGATCCATGAAATTAAGAATCCAATGAACAATGAAACTTGGGAAGCAGTTTGACATAGATATATAGCCATGCTGTCCTCGAGTGACCTCAACTTTCTGGACCAGCTGCATAGGGTACAATTGACAATTTTAATCACGAAATAAGTACGAGGAAACATTTAATGAGTTATAATCCACATGAAGGTGTTTGTGAATGATTTGATTTTGATTCCATGTGTAAAAACAACAGAAATACATATTTGTGAACAGATTTTAACAACTTCCGGTTATAGAAATAAAATTAACTTCAAAACCATACACTAACGGTGACACACTTCTAAGTGTTGTATAAACATTTCTCTCTTAATTATAACACCCTTCAATAAGCATATTTTATCACCTTTCAACACATTTCTTTCAATTATGCATTAAAAGTTAACTGTACATTTGCCACGGGGTCAGGATTAACCTTGTGACATGACGAGTGGTTTCAATCTGAGCACAGGGTCAGGATTAACCTTGTGACATGACGAGTGGTTTCAATCTGAGCACAGAGTCAGGATTAACCTTGTGACATGACGAGTGGTTTCAATCTGAGCACAGGGTCAGGATTAACCTTGTGACATGACGAGTGGTTTCAATCTGAGCACGGGGTCAGGATTAACCTTGTGACATGACGAGTGGTTTCAATCTGAGCACAGGGTCAGGATTAACCTTGTGACATGATGGGTGGTTTCAATCTGAGCACTGGGTCAGGATTAACCTTGTGACATGACGAGTGGTTTCAATCTGAGCACAGGGTCAGGATTAATCTTGTGACATGACGAGTGGTTTCAATCTGAGTACAGGGTCAGGATTAACCTTGTGACATGACGAGTGGTTTCAATCTGAGTACAGGGTCAGGATTAACCTTGTGACATGATGAGTGGTTTCAATCTGAGTACAGGGTCAGGATTAATCTTGTGACATGACGAGTGGTTTCAATCTGAGTACAGGGTCAGGATTAATCTTGTGACATGATGAGTGGTTTCAATCTGAGTACAGGGTTAGGATTAACCTTGTGACATGACGAGTGGTTTCAATCTGAGTACAGGGTTTCAATCTGAGATAAAGAACAATAAAAGCTTGAAAATCTGTAATTGTATTGTTCTTTTATTAGTTGTGAAAAAAACTGAGAATAAAATGGAGAGTAAATATTTGTAAAACATAAAATCGAATTTAATATATATTGCTAATAATATAGTTTCAGGTGATTTTTATAAAATGTTTAAATTCAATAAAATAACTTCTGCTAAATTTACCAATGCCGGAATTTTCTACAACGGTCAAAAGGACCACTTTAATATCCACATTCCACTTCCGATTACATAATTTTACCACTCATCTGTCTAACGTATTGAAGCTTTCTCGAATATTTCTATGCAATGAAACTTATAATGTTGAAAATATAAAATCCACCAAAATTATATTGGGCACAAATATCCACCATTCGTGGATGCGCTGGGCAGATCTGTGGTTTTAAGTCCTGGGAACCTTCACCAGTACCCTGAATGTGTCAGTAAATGATCGTGAACAGAAACCTGGGAAATTGGTATTATTTGGCAAATTAAGGTGTATAACTAGAGAACTGAAACAGTAATAAAAGTCCAAAATCAAATGTAGTCTGCTTTGTATGGTTCCTAACGTTGTTAAATGACTTGCTTACAGGAACTTAAAATATAGGAATAAAACCAAATGTGAGACATACATGGGTAAAACTTAATGTGAGACATACATGGGTAAAACTTAATGTGAGACATACATGGGTAAAACTTAATGTGAGACATACATGGGTAAAACTTAATGCAAGACATACATGGGTAAAACTTAATGTGAGACATTACATGGGTAAAACTTAATGTGAGACATACATGGGTAAAATTTAATGTGAGACATACATGGGTAAAACTTAATGTGAGACATACATGGGTAAAACTTAATGTGAGACATACAAGGGTAAAACTTAATGTGAGACATACATGGGTAAAACTTAATGTGAGACATACAAGGGTAAAACTTAATGTGAGACATACATGGGTAAAACTCAATGTGAGACATACATGGGTAAAATTCAATGTGAGACATACATGGGTAAAACTTAATGTGAGACATACATGGGTAAAACTTAATGTGAGACATACATGGGTAAAACTCAATGTTAGACATACATGGGTAAAACTTAATGCGAGACATACATGGGTAAAACTTAATGTGAGACATACATGGGTAAAACTTAATGTGAGACATATATGGGTAAAACTTAATGTGAGACATACATGGGTAAAACTTAATGCAAGACATACATGGGTAAAACTCAATGTTAGACATACATGGGTAAAACTTAATGCGAGACATACATGGGTAAAACTTAATGCGAGACATACATAGGTAAAACGTAATGTGAGACATACATGGGTAAAACTTAATGTGAGACATACATGGGTAAAACTTAATGTGAGATATACATGGGTAAAACTTAATGTGAGACATACATGGGTAAAACTTAATGTGAGACATACATGGGTAAAACTTAATGTGAGACATACATGGGTAAAACTTAATGTGAGATATACATGGGTAAAACTTAATGTGAGACATACATGGGTAAAACTTAATGCCACCAATGACTAAAACATAAACACATATTCTATTTGACTGACTTTTTGAGTTAATAGATCTAAATCTATATATAAATGATATCTCACAAAGATATATAAGATCTCACTCACCAGCTCATGTTCTGGTCCTCCTACAGTAGGAGGAATTAATTCAGTGTCTTTATTAACTTGTAATACTGACTCCTCAGGGTAGGGAACTGATATTGTAATATCTTTTTCACTTCTTGTTTGTGGTATTAGCTCTCTAACTGAGGAAGCAGATCCTGTGACGTCCTTTTCTCTTTTGGTTTGTGATACTGGTTTATTTTTTTTGTGTTGCGAATACAACTCCTGCATCCTGTATAAAAAAGAAATATTGATTGATTGATTCATGGTGCTTAACACCACTTTCAACAATATTTCAGCTATATCGTGGCGATCAGTTTTATTGGTGGAGGAAACTGGAGTACTAGGAGGAAACCACCGACCTGTTGGAAGTCACTGACAAACTTTATCACAAAATGTTGTATAGAGTACACCTCACCATGAATGGGGTTCAAACTCACAACTTTAGTGGTGATAGGCACTGATTGCACAGGTAATTGTAAAAAAGAAAGAATATCATGTCTTGACGTAGAACAATTCTGTATCAATATACAATATACATACAACTTGTACAAATTAAGTGACTGATTGTTGCTTTAACACCAAGTGAGTAATGTCAGCTAATATCATCATCAGAACAAGTTACATAAGATGATGATGATTATGTTTGTACTAGACCAACATGCTCAGTTGATAAGATGATGATGATTATGTTTGTACTAGACCAACATGCTCAGTTGATAAGATGATGATGATTATGTCAGCTTTGTACTAGACCAACATGTTCAGTTGATAAGATGATGATGATTATGTTTGTACTAGATCAACATGCTCAGTTGATAAGATGATGATGATTATGTCAGCTTTGTACTAGACCAACATGCTCAGTTGTTAAGATGATGATGATTATGTCAGCTTTGTACTAGACCAACATGCTCAGTTGATAAGATGATGATGATTATGTCAGCTTTGTACTAGACCAACATGCTCAGTTGATAAGATGATGATTATGTCAGCTTTGTACTAGACCAACATGCTCAGTTGTTAAGATGATGATGATTATGTCAGATTTGTACTAGACCAACATGCTCAGTTGATAAGATGATGATGATTATGTCAGCTTGGTACTATACCAACATGCACAGTTGATAAGATGATGATGATTATGTTTGTACTAGACCAACATGCTCAGTTAATAAGATGATGATGATTATGTCAGCTTTGTACCAGACCAACATGCTCAGTTGATAAGATGATGATGATTATGTCAGTTTTGTACTAGACCAACATGCTCAGTTGATAAGATGATGATGATTATGTCAGCTTTGTACTAGACCAACATGCTCAGTTGATAAGATGATGATGATTATGTTTGTACTAGACCAACATGCTCAGTTGATAAGATGATGATGATTATGTCAGCTTTGTACTAGACCAACATGCTCAGTTGATAAGATGATGATGATTATGTTTGTACTAGACCAACATGCTCAGTTGATAAGATGATGATGATTATGTCAGCTTTGTACTAGACCAACATGCTCAGTTGATAAGATAATGATGATTATGTCAGCTTTGTACTAGACCAACATGCTCAGTTGATAAGATGATGATGATTATGTCAGCTTTGTACTAGACCAACATGCTCAGTTGATAAGATGATGATGATTATGTCAGCTTTGTACTAGACCAACATGCTCAGTTGATAAGATAATGATGATTATGTTTGTACTAGACCAACATGCTCAGTTGATAAGATGATGATGATTATGTCAGCTTTGTACTAGACCAACATGCTCAGTTGTTAAGATGATGATGATTATGTCAGCTTTGTACTAGACCAACATGCTCAGTTGATAAGATGATGATGATTATGTCAGCTTTGTACTAGACCAACATGCTTAGTTGATATGATGATGATGATTATGTTTGTACTAGACCAACATGCTCAGTTGATAAAATGATGATGATTATGTCAGCTTTGTACTAGACCAACATGCTCAGTTGATAAGATAATGATGATTATGTCAGCTTTGTACTAGACCAACATGCTCAGTTGATAAGATGATGATGATTATGTCAGCTTTGTACTAGACCAACATGCTCAGTTGATAAGATGATGATGATGATTATGTCAGCTTTGTACTAGACCAACATGCTCAGTTGATAAGATGATGATGATTATGTTTGTACTAGACCAACATGCTCAGTTGATAAGATGATGATGATTATGTCAGCTTTGCACTAGACCAACATGCTCAGTTGTTAAGATGATGATGATTATGTCAGCTTTGTACTAGACCAACATGCTCAGTTGATAAGATGATGATGATTATGTCAGCTTTGTACTAGACCAACATGCTCAGTTGATAAGATGATGATGATTATGTCAGCTTTGTACTAGACCAACATGCTCAGTTGATAAGATAATGATGATTATGTCAGCTTTGTACTAGACCAACATGCTCAGTTGATAAGATGATGATGATTATGTCAGCTTTGTACTACACCAACATGCACAGTTGATAAGATGATGATGATTATGTTTGTACTAGACCAAAATGCTCAGTTGATAAGATGATGATGATTATGTCAGCTTTGTACTAGACCAACATGCTCAGTTGATAAGATGATGATGATTATGTCAGCTTTGTACTAGACCAACATGCTCAGTTGATAAGATGATGATGATTATATCAGCTTTGTAACAGACCAACATGATCAGTTGATAAGATGATGATGATTATGTCAGCTTTGTACTAGACCAACATGCTCAGTTGATAAGATGATGATGATTATGTCAGCTTTATACTAGAACAACATGCTCAGTTGATAAGATGATGATGATTATGTCAGCTTTGTACTAGAACAACATGCTCAGTTGATAAGATGATGATGATTATGTCAGCTTTGTACTAGAACAACATGCTCAGTTGATAAGATGATGATGATTATGTCAGCTTTGTACTAGAACAACATGCCAGTTGATAAGATGATAATGATTATGTTTGTACTAGACCAACATGCTCAGTTGATAAGATGATGATGATTATGTCAGCTTTGTACTAGACCAACATGCTCAGTTGATAAGATGATGATGATTATGTCAGCTTTGCACTAGACCAACATGCTCAGTTGATAAGATGATGATGATTATGTCAGCTTTGTACTAGACCAACATGCTCAGTTGATAAGATGATGATGATTATGTCAGCTTTGTACTAGACCAACATGCTCAGTTGATAAGATGATGATGATTATGTTTGTACTAGACCAACATGCACAGTTGATAAGATGATGATGATTATGTCAGCTTTGTACTAGACCAACATGCTCAGTTGATAAGATAATGATGATTATGTCAGCTTTGTACTAGACCAACATGCTCAGTTGATAAGATGATGATGATTATGTCAGCTTTGTACTAGACCAACATGCTCAGTTGATAAGATGATGATGATTATGTCAGCTTTGTACTAGACCAACATGCTCAGTTGATAAGATGATGATGATTATGTTTGTACTAGACCAACATGCTCAGTTGATAAGATGATGATGATTATGTCAGCTTTGTACTAGACCAACATGCTCAGTTGTTAAGATGATGATGATTATGTCAGGTTTGTACTAGACCAACATGCTCAGTTGATAAGATGATGATGATTATGTCAGCTTTGTACTAGATCAACATGCTCAGTTGATAAGATGATGATGATTATGTCAGCTTTGTACTAGACCAATATGCTCAGTTGTTAAGATGATGATGATTATGTCAGATTTGTACTAGACCAACATGCTCAGTTGATAAGATGATGATGATTATGTCAGCTTTGTACTAGACCAACATGCTCAGTTGATAAGATGATGATGATTATGTCAGCTTTGTACCAGACCAACATGCTCAGTTGATAAGATGATGATGATTATGTCAGCTTTGTACTAGACCAACATGCTCAGTGGTTAAGATGATGATGATTATGTCAGATTTGTACTAGACCAACATGCTCAGTTGATAAGATGATGATGATTATGTCAGCTTTGTACTAGACCAACATGCTCAGTTGATAAGATGATGATTATGTCAGCTTTGTACTAGACCAACATGCTCAGTTGTTAAGATGATGATGATTATGTCAGATTTGTACTAGACCAACATGCTCAGTTGATAAGATGATGATGATTATGTCAGCTTGGTACTATACCAACATGCACAGTTGATAAGATGATGATGATTATGTTTGTACTAGACCAACATGCTCAGTTGATAAGATGATGATGATTATGTCAGCTTTGTACCAGACCAACATGCTCAGTTGATAAGATGATGATGATTATGTCAGTTTTGTACTAGACCAACATGCTCAGTTGATAAGATGATGATGATTATGTCAGCTTTGTACTAGACCATCATGCTCAGTTGATAAGATGATGATGATTATGTTTGTACTAGACCAACATGCTCAGTTGATAAGATGATGATGATTATGTCAGCTTTGTACTAGACCAACATGCTCAGTTGATAAGATGATGATGATTATGTTTGTACTAGACCAACATGCTCAGTTGATAAGATGATGATGATTATGTCAGCTTTGTACTAGACCAACATGCTCAGTTGATAAGATAATGATGATTATGTCAGCTTTGTACTAGACCAACATGCTCAGTTGATAAGATGATGATGATTATGTCAGCTTTGTACTAGACCAACATGCTCAGTTGATAAGATGATGATGATTATGTCAGCTTTGTACTAGACCAACATGCTCAGTTGATAAGATAATGATGATTATGTTTGTACTAGACCAACATGCTCAGTTGATAAGATGATGATGATTATGTCAGCTTTGTACTAGACCAACATGCTCAGTTGTTAAGATGATGATGATTATGTCAGCTTTGTACTAGACCAACATGCTCAGTTGATAAGATGATGATGATTATGTCAGCTTTGTACTAGACCAACATGCTTAGTTGATATGATGATGATGATTATGTTTGTACTAGACCAACATGCTCAGTTGATAAAATGATGATGATTATGTCAGCTTTGTACTAGACCAACATGCTCAGTTGATAAGATAATGATGATTATGTCAGCTTTGTACTAGACCAACATGCTCAGTTGATAAGATGATGATGATTATGTCAGCTTTGTACTAGACCAACATGCTCAGTTGATAAGATGATGATGATGATTATGTCAGCTTTGTACTAGACCAACATGCTCAGTTGATAAGATGATGATGATTATGTTTGTACTAGACCAACATGCTCAGTTGATAAGATGATGATGATTATGTCAGCTTTGCACTAGACCAACATGCTCAGTTGTTAAGATGATGATGATTATGTCAGCTTTGTACTAGACCAACATGCTCAGTTGATAAGATGATGATGATTATGTCAGCTTTGTACTAGACCAACATGCTCAGTTGATAAGATGATGATGATTATGTCAGCTTTGTACTAGACCAACATGCTCAGTTGATAAGATAATGATGATTATGTCAGCTTTGTACTAGACCAACATGCTCAGTTGATAAGATGATGATGATTATGTCAGCTTTGTACTACACCAACATGCACAGTTGATAAGATGATGATGATTATGTTTGTACTAGACCAAAATGCTCAGTTGATAAGATGATGATGATTATGTCAGCTTTGTACTAGACCAACATGCTCAGTTGATAAGATGATGATGATTATGTCAGCTTTGTACTAGACCAACATGCTCAGTTGATAAGATGATGATGATTATATCAGCTTTGTAACAGACCAACATGATCAGTTGATAAGATGATGATGATTATGTCAGCTTTGTACTAGACCAACATGCTCAGTTGATAAGATGATGATGATTATGTCAGCTTTATACTAGAACAACATGCTCAGTTGATAAGATGATGATGATTATGTCAGCTTTGTACTAGAACAACATGCTCAGTTGATAAGATGATGATGATTATGTCAGCTTTGTACTAGAACAACATGCTCAGTTGATAAGATGATGATGATTATGTCAGCTTTGTACTAGAACAACATGCCAGTTGATAAGATGATAATGATTATGTTTGTACTAGACCAACATGCTCAGTTGATAAGATGATGATGATTATGTCAGCTTTGTACTAGACCAACATGCTCAGTTGATAAGATGATGATGATTATGTCAGCTTTGCACTAGACCAACATGCTCAGTTGATAAGATGATGATGATTATGTCAGCTTTGTACTAGACCAACATGCTCAGTTGATAAGATGATGATGATTATGTCAGCTTTGTACTAGACCAACATGCTCAGTTGATAAGATGATGATGATTATGTTTGTACTAGACCAACATGCACAGTTGATAAGATGATGATGATTATGTCAGCTTTGTACTAGACCAACATGCTCAGTTGATAAGATAATGATGATTATGTCAGCTTTGTACTAGACCAACATGCTCAGTTGATAAGATGATGATGATTATGTCAGCTTTGTACTAGACCAACATGCTCAGTTGATAAGATGATGATGATTATGTCAGCTTTGTACTAGACCAACATGCTCAGTTGATAAGATGATGATGATTATGTCAGCTTTGTACTAGATCAACATGCTCAGTTGATAAGATGATGATGATTATGTTTGTACTAGACCAACATGCTCAGTTGATAAGATGATGATGATTAGGTCAGCTTTGTACTAGACCAACATGCTCAGTTGTTAAGATGATGATGATTATGTCAGGTTTGTACTAGACCAACATGCTCAGTTGATAAGATGATGATGATTATGTCAGCTTTGTACTAGATCAACATGCTCAGTTGATAAGATGATGATGATTATGTCAGCTTTGTACTAGACCAATATGCTCAGTTGTTAAGATGATGATGATTATGTCAGATTTGTACTAGACCAACATGCTCAGTTGATAAGATGATGATGATTATGTCAGCTTTGTACTAGACCAACATGCTCAGTTGATAAGATGATGATGATTATGTCAGCTTTGTACCAGACCAACATGCTCAGTTGATAAGATGATGATGATTATGTCAGCTTTGTACTAGACCAACATGCTCAGTGGTTAAGATGATGATGATTATGTCAGATTTGTACTAGACCAACATGCTCAGTTGATAAGATGATGATGATTATGTCAGCTTTGTACTAGACCAACATGCTCAGTTGATAAGATGATGATTATGTCAGCTTTGTACTAGACCAACATGCTCAGTTGTTAAGATGATGATGATTATGTCAGATTTGTACTAGACCAACATGCTCAGTTGATAAGATGATGATGATTATGTCAGCTTGGTACTATACCAACATGCACAGTTGATAAGATGATGATGATTATGTTTGTACTAGACCAACATGCTCAGTTGATAAGATGATGATGATTATGTCAGCTTTGTACCAGACCAACATGCTCAGTTGATAAGATGATGATGATTATGTCAGTTTTGTACTAGACCAACATGCTCAGTTGATAAGATGATGATGATTATGTCAGCTTTGTACTAGACCATCATGCTCAGTTGATAAGATGATGATGATTATGTTTGTACTAGACCAACATGCTCAGTTGATAAGATGATGATGATTATGTCAGCTTTGTACTAGACCAACATGCTCAGTTGATAAGATGATGATGATTATGTTTGTACTAGACCAACATGCTCAGTTGATAAGATGATGATGATTATGTCAGCTTTGTACTAGACCAACATGCTCAGTTGATAAGATAATGATGATTATGTCAGCTTTGTACTAGACCAACATGCTCAGTTGATAAGATGATGATGATTATGTCAGCTTTGTACTAGACCAACATGCTCAGTTGATAAGATGATGATGATTATGTCAGCTTTGTACTAGACCAACATGCTCAGTTGATAAGATAATGATGATTATGTTTGTACTAGACCAACATGCTCAGTTGATAAGATGATGATGATTATGTCAGCTTTGTACTAGACCAACATGCTCAGTTGATAAGATGATGATGATTATGTCAGCTTTGTACTAGACCAACATGCTCAGTTGATAAGATGATGATGATTATGTCAGCTTTGTACTAGACCAACATGCTTAGTTGATATGATGATGATGATTATGTTTGTACTAGACCAACATGCTCAGTTGATAAAATGATGATGATTATGTCAGCTTTGTACTAGACCAACATGCTCAGTTGATAAGATAATGATGATTATGTCAGCTTTGTACTAGACCAACATGCTCAGTTGATAAGATGATGATGATTATGTCAGCTTTGTACTAGACCAACATGCTCAGTTGATAAGATGATGATGATGATTATGTCAGCTTTGTACTAGACCAACATGCTCAGTTGATAAGATGATGATGATTATGTTTGTACTAGACCAACATGCTCAGTTGATAAGATGATGATGATTATGTCAGCTTTGCACTAGACCAACATGCTCAGTTGTTAAGATGATGATGATTATGTCAGCTTTGTACTAGACCAACATGCTCAGTTGATAAGATGATGATGATTATGTCAGCTTTGTACTAGACCAACATGCTCAGTTGATAAGATGATGATGATTATGTCAGCTTTGTACTAGACCAACATGCTCAGTTGATAAGATAATGATGATTATGTCAGCTTTGTACTAGACCAACATGCTCAGTTGATAAGATGATGATGATTATGTCAGCTTTGTACTACACCAACATGCACAGTTGATAAGATGATGATGATTATGTTTGTACTAGACCAAAATGCTCAGTTGATAAGATGATGATGATTATGTCAGCTTTGTACTAGACCAACATGCTCAGTTGATAAGATGATGATGATTATGTCAGCTTTGTACTAGACCAACATGCTCAGTTGATAAGATGATGATGATTATATCAGCTTTGTAACAGACCAACATGATCAGTTGATAAGATGATGATGATTATGTCAGCTTTGTACTAGACCAACATGCTCAGTTGATAAGATGATGATGATTATGTCAGCTTTATACTAGAACAACATGCTCAGTTGATAAGATGATGATGATTATGTCAGCTTTGTACTAGAACAACATGCTCAGTTGATAAGATGATGATGATTATGTCAGCTTTGTACTAGAACAACATGCTCAGTTGATAAGATGATGATGATTATGTCAGCTTTGTACTAGAACAACATGCCAGTTGATAAGATGATAATGATTATGTTTGTACTAGACCAACATGCTCAGTTGATAAGATGATGATGATTATGTCAGCTTTGTACTAGACCAACATGCTCAGTTGATAAGATGATGATGATTATGTCAGCTTTGCACTAGACCAACATGCTCAGTTGATAAGATGATGATGATTATGTCAGCTTTGTACTAGACCAACATGCTCAGTTGATAAGATGATGATGATTATGTCAGCTTTGTACTAGACCAACATGCTCAGTTGATAAGATGATGATGATTATGTTTGTACTAGACCAACATGCACAGTTGATAAGATGATGATGATTATGTCAGCTTTGTACTAGACCAACATGCTCAGTTGATAAGATAATGATGATTATGTCAGCTTTGTACTAGACCAACATGCTCAGTTGATAAGATGATGATGATTATGTCAGCTTTGTACTAGACCAACATGCTCAGTTGATAAGATGATGATGATTATGTCAGCTTTGTACTAGACCAACATGCTCAGTTGATAAGATGATGATGATTATGTTTGTACTAGACCAACATGCTCAGTTGATAAGATGATGATGATTAGGTCAGCTTTGTACTAGACCAACATGCTCAGTTGTTAAGATGATGATGATTATGTCAGGTTTGTACTAGACCAACATGCTCAGTTGATAAGATGATGATGATTATGTCAGCTTTGTACTAGATCAACATGCTCAGTTGATAAGATGATGATGATTATGTCAGCTTTGTACTAGACCAATATGCTCAGTTGTTAAGATGATGATGATTATGTCAGATTTGTACTAGACCAACATGCTCAGTTGATAAGATGATGATGATTATGTCAGCTTTGTACTAGACCAACATGCTCAGTTGATAAGATGATGATGATTATGTCAGCTTTGTACCAGACCAACATGCTCAGTTGATAAGATGATGATGATTATGTCAGCTTTGTACTAGACCAACATGCTCAGTGGTTAAGATGATGATGATTATGTCAGATTTGTACTAGACCAACATGCTCAGTTGATAAGATGATGATGATTATGTCAGCTTTGTACTAGACCAACATGCTCAGTTGATAAGATGATGATTATGTCAGCTTTGTACTAGACCAACATGCTCAGTTGTTAAGATGATGATGATTATGTCAGATTTGTACTAGACCAACATGCTCAGTTGATAAGATGATGATGATTATGTCAGCTTGGTACTATACCAACATGCACAGTTGATAAGATGATGATGATTATGTTTGTACTAGACCAACATGCTCAGTTGATAAGATGATGATGATTATGTCAGCTTTGTACCAGACCAACATGCTCAGTTGATAAGATGATGATGATTATGTCAGTTTTGTACTAGACCAACATGCTCAGTTGATAAGATGATGATGATTATGTCAGCTTTGTACTAGACCAACATGCTCAGTTGATAAGATGATGATGATTATGTTTGTACTAGACCAACATGCTCAGTTGATAAGATGATGATGATTATGTCAGCTTTGTACTAGACCAACATGCTCAGTTGATAAGATGATGATGATTATGTTTGTACTAGACCAACATGCTCAGTTGATAAGATGATGATGATTATGTCAGCTTTGTACTAGACCAACATGCTCAGTTGATAAGATAATGATGATTATGTCAGCTTTGTACTAGACCAACATGCTCAGTTGATAAGATGATGATGATTATGTCAGCTTTGTACTAGACCAACATGCTCAGTTGATAAGATGATGATGATTATGTCAGCTTTGTACTAGACCAACATGCTCAGTTGATAAGATAATGATGATTATGTTTGTACTAGACCAACATGCTCAGTTGATAAGATGATGATGATTATGTCAGCTTTGTACTAGACCAACATGCTCAGTTGTTAAGATGATGATGATTATGTCAGCTTTGTACTAGACCAACATGCTCAGTTGATAAGATGATGATGATTATGTCAGCTTTGTACTAGACCAACATGCTTAGTTGATATGATGATGATGATTATGTTTGTACTAGACCAACATGCTCAGTTGATAAAATGATGATGATTATGTCAGCTTTGTACTAGACCAACATGCTCAGTTGATAAGATAATGATGATTATGTCAGCTTTGTACTAGACCAACATGCTCAGTTGATAAGATGATGATGATTATGTCAGCTTTGTACTAGACCAACATGCTCAGTTGATAAGATGATGATGATTATGTCAGCTTTGTACTAGACCAACATGCTCAGTTGATAAGATGATGATGATTATGTTTGTACTAGACCAACATGCTCAGTTGATAAGATGATGATGATTATGTCAGCTTTGCACTAGACCAACATGCTCAGTTGTTAAGATGATGATGATTATGTCAGCTTTGTACTAGACCAACATGCTCAGTTGATAAGATGATGATGATTATGTCAGCTTTGTACTAGACCAACATGCTCAGTTGATAAGATGATGATGATTATGTCAGCTTTGTACTAGACCAACATGCTCAGTTGTTAAGATGATGATGATTATGTCAGATTTGTACTAGACCAACATGCTCAGTTGATAAGATGATGATGATTATGTCAGCTTTGTACTAGACCAACATGCTCAGTTGATAAGATGATGATGATTATGTCAGCTTTGTACTAGACCAACATGCTCAGTTGATAAGATGATGATGATTATGTTTGTACTAGACCAACATGCTCAGTTGATAAGATGATGATGATTATGTCAGCTTTGTACTAGACCAACATGCTCAGTTGTTAAGATGATGATGATTATGTCAGATGTGTACTACACCAACATGCTCAGTTGATAAGATGATGATGATTATGTCAGCTTTGTACTAGACCAACATGCTCAGTGGTTAAGATGATGATGATTATGTCAGATTTGTACTAGACCAACATGCTCAGTTGATAAGATGATGATGATTATGTCAGCTTTGTACTAGACCAACATGCTCAGTTGATAAGATGATGATGATTATGTCAGCTTTGTACTAGACCAACATGCTCAGTTGTTAAGATGATGATGATTATGTCAGATTTGTACTAGACCAACATGCTCAGTTGATAAGATGATGATGATTATGTCAGCTTTGTACTATACCAACATGCACAGTTGATAAGATGATGATGATTATGTTTGTACTAGACCAACATGCTCAATTGATAAGATGATGATGATTATGTCAGCTTTGTACTAGACCAACATGCTCAGTTGATAAGATGATGATGATTATGTCAGTTTTATACTAGACCAACATGCTCAGTTGATAAGATGATGATGATTATGTCAGCTTTGTACTAGACCAAAATGCTCAGTTGATAAGATGATGATGATTATGTTTGTACTAGACCAACATGCTCAGTTGATAAGATGATGATGATTATGTCAGCTTTGTACTAGACCAACATGCTCAGTTGATAAGATGATGATGATTATGTTTGTACTAGATCAACATGCTCAGTTGATAAGATGATGATGATTATATCAGCTTTGTAACAGACCAACATGATCAGTTGATAAGAGGATGATGATTATGTCAGCTTTGTACTAGACCAACATGCTCAGTTGATAAGAGGATGATGATTATGTCAGCTTTGTACTAGACCAACATGCTCAGTTGATAAGATGATGATGATTATGTCAGCTTTGTACTAGACCAACATGCTCAGTTGATAAGATGATGATGATTATGTCAGCTTTGTATTAGACCAACATGCTCAGTTGATAAGATGATGATGATTATGTCAGCTTTGTACTAGACCAACATGCTCAGTTGATAAGATGATGATGATTATGTTTGTACTAGACCAACATGCACAGTTGATAAGATGATGATGATGATTATGTTTGTACTAAACCAACATGCTCAGTTGATAAGATGATGATGATTATGTCAGCTTTGTACCAGACCAATATGCTCAGTTGATAAGATGATGATGATTATGTCAGCTTTGTACTAGACCAACATGCTCAGTTGATAAGATGATGATGATTATGTCAGTTTTGTACTATACCAAAATGCGCAGTTGATAAGATGATGATGATTATGTCAGCTTTGTACTAGACCAACATGCACAGTTGATAAGATGTTGATGATTATGTCAGCTTTGTACTAGACCAACATGCACAGTTGATAAGATGATGATGATTATGTTTGTACCAGACCAACATGCTCAGTTGATAAGATGATGATGATTATGTCAGCTTTGTACTAGACCAACATGCTCAGTTGATAAGATGATGATGATTATGTCAGCTTTGTACTAGACCAACATGCTCAGTTGATAAGATGATGATGATTATGTCAGCTTTGTACTAGACCAACATGCTCAGTTGATAAGATGATGATGATTATGTTTGTACTAGACCAACATGCTCAGGTTGATAAGATGATGATGATTATGTTTGTACTAGACCAACATGCTCAGTTGATAAGATGATGATGATTATGTCAGCTTTGTACTAGACCAACATGCCCAGTTGATAAGATGATGATGATTATGTCAGTTTTGTACTATACCAACATGCTCAGTTGATAAGATGATGATGATTATGTTTGTACTAGACCAACATGCACAGTTGATAAGATGATGATGATTATATCAGCTTTGTACTATACCAACATGCACAGTTGATAAGATGATGATGATTATGTTTGTACTAGACCAACATGCTCAGTTGATAAGATGATGATGATTATGTCAGATTTGTACTAGACCAACATGCTCAGTTGATAAGATGATGATGATTATGTCAGCTTTGTACCAGACCAACATGCTCAGTTGATAAGATGATGATGATTATGTCAGCTTTGTACTAGACCAACATGCTCAGTTGATAAGATGATGATGATTATGTCAGCTTTGTACTAGACCAACATCCACAGTTGATAAGATGATAATGATTATGTTTGTACTAGACCAACATGATGAGTTGATAAGATGATGATGATTATGTCAGCTTTGTACCAGACCAACATGCTCAGTTGATAAGATGATGACGATTATGTCAGCTTTGTACTAGACCGACATGCTCAGTTGATAAGATGATGATGATTATGTCAGCTTTGTACTAAACCAACATGCTCAGTTGATAAGATGATGATGATTATGTCAGCTTTGTACTAGATCAACATGCTCAGTTGATAAGATGATGATGATTATGTCAGCTTTGTACTAGACCAACATGCTCAGTTGATAAGATGATGATGATTATGTCAGCTTTGTACTAGACCAACATGCTCAGTTGATAAGATGATGATGATTATGTCAGCTTTGTACTAGACCAACATGCTCAGTTGATAAGATGATGATGATTATGTCAGCTTTGTACCAGACCAACATGCTCAGTTGATAAGATGATGATGATTATGTCAGCTTTGTACTATAGCAACATGCTCAGTTGATAAGATGATGATGATTATGTCAGCTTTGTACTAGATCAACATGCACAGTTGATAAGATGATGATGATTATGTTTGTACTAGACCAACATGTTCAGTTGATAAGATGATGATGATTATGTCAGCTTTGTACTAGACCAACATGTTCAGTTGATAAGATGATGATGATTATGTTTGTACTAGACCAACATGTTCAGTTGATAAGATGATGATGATTATGTTTGTACTAGACCAACATGTTCAGTTGATAAGATGATGATGATTATGTTTGTACTAGACCAACATGTTCAGTTGATAAGATGATGATGATTATGTTTGTACTAGACCAACATGTTCAGTTGATAAGATGATGATGATTATGTTTGTACTAGACCAACATGTTCAGTTGATAAGATGATGATGATTATGTCAGCTTTGTACTAGACCAACATGCTCAGTTGATAAGATGATGATGATTATGTTTGTCCTAGACCAACATGCTCAGTTGATAAGATGATGATGATTATGTTTGTACTAGACCAACATGTTCAGTTGATAAGATGATGATGATTATGTTTGTACTAGACCAACATGCTCAGTTCATAAGATGATGATGATTATGTCAGCTTTGTACAAGACTAACATGCTCAGTTGACAAGATGATGATGATTGTTTGTACTAGACCAACATGCTCAGTTGATAAGATGATGATGATTATGTCAGCTTTGTACTAGACCAACATGCTCAGTTGATAAGATGATGATGATTATGTCAGCTTTGTACTAGACCAACATGCTCAGTTGATAAGATGATGATGATTATGTCAGCTTTGTACTAGACCAACATGCTCAGTTGATAAGATGATGATGATTATGTTTGTACTAGACCAACATGCTCAGTTGATAAGATGATGATGATTATGTCAGCTTTGTACTAGACCAACATGCTCAGTTGATAAGATGATGATGATTATGTCAGCTTTGTACTAGACCAACATGCTCAGTTGATAAGATGATGATGATTATATCAGCTTTGTAACAGACCAACATGACAAGTTGATAAGATGATGATGATTATGTCAGCTTTGTACTAGACCAACATGCTCAGTTGATAAGATGATGATGATTATGTCAGCTTTGTACTAGAACAACATGCTCAGTTGATAAGATGATGATGATTATGTCAGCTTTGTACTAGAACAACATGCTCAGTTGATAAGATGATGATGATTATGTCAGCTTTGTACTAGAACAACATGCTCAGTTGATAAGATGATGATGATTATGTCAGCTTTGTACTAGAACAACATGCCAGTTGATAAGATGATAATGATTATGTTTGTACTAGACCAACATGCTCAGTTGATAAGATGATGATGATTATGTCAGCTTTGTACTAGACCAACATGCTCAGTTGATAAGATGATGATGATTATGTCAGCTTTGCACTAGACCAACATGCTCAGTTGATAAGATGATGATGATTATGTCAGCTTTGTACTAGACCAACATGCTCAGTTGATAAGATGATGATGATTATGTCAGCTTTGTACTAGACCAACATGCTCAGTTGATAAGATGATGATGATTATGTTTGTACTAGACCAACATGCACAGTTGATAAGATGATGATGATTATGTCAGCTTTGTACTAGACCAACATGCTCAGTTGATAAGATAATGATGATTATGTCAGCTTTGTACTAGACCAACATGCTCAGTTGATAAGATGATGATGATTATGTCAGCTTTGTACTAGACCAACATGCTCAGTTGATAAGATGATGATGATTATGTCAGCTTTGCACTAGACCAACATGCTCAGTTGATAAGATGATGATGATTATGTTTGTACTAGACCAACATGCTCAGTTGATAAGATGATGATGATTAGGTCAGCTTTGTACTAGACCAACATGCTCAGTTGTTAAGATGATGATGATTATGTCAGGTTTGTACTAGACCAACATGCTCAGTTGATAAGATGATGATGATTATGTCAGCTTTGTACTAGATCAACATGCTCAGTTGATAAGATGATGATGATTATGTCAGCTTTGTAGTAGACCAACATGCTCAGTTGTTAAGATGATGATGATTATGTCAGATTTGTACTAGACCAACATGCTCAGTTGATAAGATGATGATGATTATGTCAGCTTTGTACTATACCAACATGCACAGTTGATAAGATGATGATGATTATGTTTGTACTAGACCAACATGCTCAGTTGATAAGATGATGATGATTATGTCAGCTTTGTACCAGACCAACATGCTCAGTTGATAAGATGATGATGATTATGTCAGTTTTGTACTAGACCAACATGCTCAGTTGATAAGATGATGATGATTATGTCAGCTTTGTACTAGACCAACATGCTCAGTTGATAAGATGATGATGATTATGTTTGTACTAGACCAACATGCTCAGTTGATAAGATGATGATGATTATGTCAGCTTTGTACTAGACCAACATGCTCAGTTGATAAGATGATGATGATTATGTTTGTACTAGACCAACATGCTCAGTTGATAAGATGATGATGATCATGTCAGCTTTGTACTAGACCAACATGCTCAGTTGATAAGATAATGATGATTATGTCAGCTTTGTACTAGACCAACATGCTCAGTTGATAAGATGATGATGATTATGTCAGCTTTGTACTAGACCAACATGCTCAGTTGATAAGATGATGATGATTATGTCAGCTTTGTACTAGACCAACATGCTCAGTTGATAAGATAATGATGATTATGTTTGTACTAGACCAACATGCTCAGTTGATAAGATGATGATGATTATGTCAGCTTTGTACTAGACCAACATGCTCAGTTGTTAAGATGATGATGATTATGTCAGCTTTGCACTAGACCAACATGCTCAGTTGATAAGATGATGATGATTATGTCAGCTTTGTACTAGACCAACATGCTTAGTTGATATGATGATGATGATTATGTTTGTACTAGACCAACATGCTCAGTTGATAAAATGATGATGATTATGTCAGCTTTGTACTAGACCAACATGCTCAGTTGATAAGATAATGATGATTATGTCAGCTTTGTACTAGACCAACATGCTCAGTTGATAAGATGATGATGATTATGTCAGCTTTGTACTAGACCAACATGCTCAGTTGATAAGAGGATGATGATTATGTCAGCTTTGTACTAGACCAACATGCTCAGTTGATAAGATGATGATGATTATGTCAGCTTTGTACTAGACCAACATGCTCAGTTGATAAGATGATGATGATTATGTCAGCTTTGTATTAGACCAACATGCTCAGTTGATAAGATGATGATGATTATGTCAGCTTTGTACTAGACCAACATGCTCAGTTGATAAGATGATGATGATTATGTTTGTACTAGACCAACATGCACAGTTGATAAGATGATGATGATGATTATGTTTGTACTAAACCAACATGCTCAGTTGATAAGATGATGATGATTATGTCAGCTTTGTACCAGACCAATATGCTCAGTTGATAAGATGATGATGATTATGTCAGCTTTGTACTAGACCAACATGCTCAGTTGATAAGATGATGATGATTATGTCAGTTTTGTACTATACCAAAATGCGCAGTTGATAAGATGATGATGATTATGTCAGCTTTGTACTAGACCAACATGCACAGTTGATAAGATGTTGATGATTATGTCAGCTTTGTACTAGACCAACATGCACAGTTGATAAGATGATGATGATTATGTTTGTACCAGACCAACATGCTCAGTTGATAAGATGATGATGATTATGTCAGCTTTGTACTAGACCAACATGCTCAGTTGATAAGATGATGATGATTATGTCAGCTTTGTACTAGACCAACATGCTCAGTTGATAAGATGATGATGATTATGTCAGCTTTGTACTAGACCAACATGCTCAGTTGATAAGATGATGATGATTATGTTTGTACTAGACCAACATGCTCAGGTTGATAAGATGATGATGATTATGTTTGTACTAGACCAACATGCTCAGTTGATAAGATGATGATGATTATGTCAGCTTTGTACTAGACCAACATGCCCAGTTGATAAGATGATGATGATTATGTCAGTTTTGTACTATACCAACATGCTCAGTTGATAAGATGATGATGATTATGTTTGTACTAGACCAACATGCACAGTTGATAAGATGATGATGATTATATCAGCTTTGTACTATACCAACATGCACAGTTGATAAGATGATGATGATTATGTTTGTACTAGACCAACATGCTCAGTTGATAAGATGATGATGATTATGTCAGATTTGTACTAGACCAACATGCTCAGTTGATAAGATGATGATGATTATGTCAGCTTTGTACCAGACCAACATGCTCAGTTGATAAGATGATGATGATTATGTCAGCTTTGTACTAGACCAACATGCTCAGTTGATAAGATGATGATGATTATGTCAGCTTTGTACTAGACCAACATCCACAGTTGATAAGATGATAATGATTATGTTTGTACTAGACCAACATGATGAGTTGATAAGATGATGATGATTATGTCAGCTTTGTACCAGACCAACATGCTCAGTTGATAAGATGATGACGATTATGTCAGCTTTGTACTAGACCGACATGCTCAGTTGATAAGATGATGATGATTATGTCAGCTTTGTACTAAACCAACATGCTCAGTTGATAAGATGATGATGATTATGTCAGCTTTGTACTAGATCAACATGCTCAGTTGATAAGATGATGATGATTATGTCAGCTTTGTACTAGACCAACATGCTCAGTTGATAAGATGATGATGATTATGTCAGCTTTGTACTAGACCAACATGCTCAGTTGATAAGATGATGATGATTATGTCAGCTTTGTACTAGACCAACATGCTCAGTTGATAAGATGATGATGATTATGTCAGCTTTGTACCAGACCAACATGCTCAGTTGATAAGATGATGATGATTATGTCAGCTTTGTACTATAGCAACATGCTCAGTTGATAAGATGATGATGATTATGTCAGCTTTGTACTAGATCAACATGCACAGTTGATAAGATGATGATGATTATGTTTGTACTAGACCAACATGTTCAGTTGATAAGATGATGATGATTATGTCAGCTTTGTACTAGACCAACATGTTCAGTTGATAAGATGATGATGATTATGTTTGTACTAGACCAACATGTTCAGTTGATAAGATGATGATGATTATGTTTGTACTAGACCAACATGTTCAGTTGATAAGATGATGATGATTATGTTTGTACTAGACCAACATGTTCAGTTGATAAGATGATGATGATTATGTTTGTACTAGACCAACATGTTCAGTTGATAAGATGATGATGATTATGTTTGTACTAGACCAACATGTTCAGTTGATAAGATGATGATGATTATGTCAGCTTTGTACTAGACCAACATGCTCAGTTGATAAGATGATGATGATTATGTTTGTCCTAGACCAACATGCTCAGTTGATAAGATGATGATGATTATGTTTGTACTAGACCAACATGTTCAGTTGATAAGATGATGATGATTATGTTTGTACTAGACCAACATGCTCAGTTCATAAGATGATGATGATTATGTCAGCTTTGTACAAGACTAACATGCTCAGTTGATAAGATGATGATGATTATGTCAGCTTTGTACTAGACCAACATGCTCAGTTGATAAGATGATGATGATTATGTCAGCTTTGTACTAGACCAACATGCTCAGTTGATAAGATGATGATGATTATGTCAGCTTTGTACTAGACCAACATGCTCAGTTGATAAGATGATGATGATTATGTCAGCTTTGTACTAGACCAACATGCTCAGTTGATAAGATGATGATGATTATGTTTGTACTAGACCAACATGCTCAGTTGATAAGATGATGATGATTATGTCAGCTTTGTACTAGACCAACATGCTCAGTTGATAAGATGATGATGATTATGTCAGCTTTGTACTAGACCAACATGCTCAGTTGATAAGATGATGATGATTATATCAGCTTTGTAACAGACCAACATGACAAGTTGATAAGATGATGATGATTATGTCAGCTTTGTACTAGACCAACATGCTCAGTTGATAAGATGATGATGATTATGTCAGCTTTGTACTAGAACAACATGCTCAGTTGATAAGATGATGATGATTATGTCAGCTTTGTACTAGAACAACATGCTCAGTTGATAAGATGATGATGATTATGTCAGCTTTGTACTAGAACAACATGCTCAGTTGATAAGATGATGATGATTATGTCAGCTTTGTACTAGAACAACATGCCAGTTGATAAGATGATAATGATTATGTTTGTACTAGACCAACATGCTCAGTTGATAAGATGATGATGATTATGTCAGCTTTGTACTAGACCAACATGCTCAGTTGATAAGATGATGATGATTATGTCAGCTTTGCACTAGACCAACATGCTCAGTTGATAAGATGATGATGATTATGTCAGCTTTGTACTAGACCAACATGCTCAGTTGATAAGATGATGATGATTATGTCAGCTTTGTACTAGACCAACATGCTCAGTTGATAAGATGATGATGATTATGTTTGTACTAGACCAACATGCACAGTTGATAAGATGATGATGATTATGTCAGCTTTGTACTAGACCAACATGCTCAGTTGATAAGATAATGATGATTATGTCAGCTTTGTACTAGACCAACATGCTCAGTTGATAAGATGATGATGATTATGTCAGCTTTGTACTAGACCAACATGCTCAGTTGATAAGATGATGATGATTATGTCAGCTTTGCACTAGACCAACATGCTCAGTTGATAAGATGATGATGATTATGTTTGTACTAGACCAACATGCTCAGTTGATAAGATGATGATGATTAGGTCAGCTTTGTACTAGACCAACATGCTCAGTTGTTAAGATGATGATGATTATGTCAGGTTTGTACTAGACCAACATGCTCAGTTGATAAGATGATGATGATTATGTCAGCTTTGTACTAGATCAACATGCTCAGTTGATAAGATGATGATGATTATGTCAGCTTTGTAGTAGACCAACATGCTCAGTTGTTAAGATGATGATGATTATGTCAGATTTGTACTAGACCAACATGCTGAGTTGATAAGATGATGATGATTATGTCAGCTTTGTACTATACCAACATGCACAGTTGATAAGATGATGATGATTATGTTTGTACTAGACCAACATGCTCAGTTGATAAGATGATGATGATTATGTCAGCTTTGTACCAGACCAACATGCTCAGTTGATAAGATGATGATGATTATGTCAGTTTTGTACTAGACCAACATGCTCAGTTGATAAGATGATGATGATTATGTCAGCTTTGTACTAGACCAACATGCTCAGTTGATAAGATGATGATGATTATGTTTGTACTAGACCAACATGCTCAGTTGATAAGATGATGATGATTATGTCAGCTTTGTACTAGACCAACATGCTCAGTTGATAAGATGATGATGATTATGTTTGTACTAGACCAACATGCTCAGTTGATAAGATGATGATGATCATGTCAGCTTTGTACTAGACCAACATGCTCAGTTGATAAGATAATGATGATTATGTCAGCTTTGTACTAGACCAACATGCTCAGTTGATAAGATGATGATGATTATGTCAGCTTTGTACTAGACCAACATGCTCAGTTGATAAGATGATGATGATTATGTCAGCTTTGTACTAGACCAACATGCTCAGTTGATAAGATAATGATGATTATGTTTGTACTAGACCAACATGCTCAGTTGATAAGATGATGATGATTATGTCAGCTTTGTACTAGACCAACATGCTCAGTTGTTAAGATGATGATGATTATGTCAGCTTTGCACTAGACCAACATGCTCAGTTGATAAGATGATGATGATTATGTCAGCTTTGTACTAGACCAACATGCTTAGTTGATATGATGATGATGATTATGTTTGTACTAGACCAACATGCTCAGTTGATAAAATGATGATGATTATGTCAGCTTTGTACTAGACCAACATGCTCAGTTGATAAGATAATGATGATTATGTCAGCTTTGTACTAGACCAACATGCTCAGTTGATAAGATGATGATGATTATGTCAGCTTTGTACTAGACCAACATGCTCAGTTGATAAGATGATGATGATTATGTCAGCTTTGTACTAGACCAACATGCTCAGTTGATAAGATGATGATGATTATGTTTGTACTAGACCAACATGCTCAGTTGATAAGATGATGATGATTATGTCAGCTTTGCACTAGACCAACATGCTCAGTTGTTAAGATGATGATGATTATGTCAGCTTTGTACTAGACCAACATGCTCAGTTGATAAGATGATGATGATTATGTCAGCTTTGTACTAGACCAACATGCTCATTTGATAAGATGATGATGATTATGTCAGCTTTGTACTAGACCAACATGCTCAGTTGATAAGATGATGATGATTATGTCAGCTTTGTACTATACCAACATGCACAGTTGATAAGATGATGATGATTATGTTTGTACTAGACCAACATGCTCAGTTGATAAGATGATGATGATTATGTCAGCTTTGTACCAGACCAACATGCTCAGTTGATAAGATGATGATGATTATGTCAGTTTTGTACTAGACCAACATGCTCAGTTGATAAGATGATGATGATTATGTCAGCTTTGTACTAGACCAACATGCTCAGTTGATAAGATGATGATGATTATGTTTGTACTAGACCAACATGCTCAGTTGATAAGATGATGATGATTATGTCAGCTTTGTACTAGACCAACATGCTCAGTTGATAAGATGATGATGATTATGTTTGTACTAGACCAACATGCTCAGTTGATAAGATGATGATGATCATGTCAGCTTTGTACTAGACCAACATGCTCAGTTGATAAGATAATGATGATTATGTCAGCTTTGTACTAGACCAACATGCTCAGTTGATAAGATGATGATGATTATGTCAGCTTTGTACTAGACCAACATGCTCAGTTGATAAGATGATGATGATTATGTCAGCTTTGTACTAGACCAACATGCTCAGTTGATAAGATAATGATGATTATGTTTGTACTAGACCAACATGCTCAGTTGATAAGATGATGATGATTATGTCAGCTTTGTACTAGACCAACATGCTCAGTTGTTAAGATGATGATGATTATGTCAGCTTTGCACTAGACCAACATGCTCAGTTGATAAGATGATGATGATTATGTCAGCTTTGTACTAGACCAACATGCTTAGTTGATATGATGATGATGATTATGTTTGTACTAGACCAACATGCTCAGTTGATAAAATGATGATGATTATGTCAGCTTTGTACTAGACCAACATGCTCAGTTGATAAGATAATGATGATTATGTCAGCTTTGTACTAGACCAACATGCTCAGTTGATAAGATGATGATGATTATGTCAGCTTTGTACTAGACCAACATGCTCAGTTGATAAGATGATGATGATTATGTCAGCTTTGTACTAGACCAACATGCTCAGTTGATAAGATGATGATGATTATGTTTGTACTAGACCAACATGCTCAGTTGATAAGATGATGATGATTATGTCAGCTTTGCACTAGACCAACATGCTCAGTTGTTAAGATGATGATGATTATGTCAGCTTTGTACTAGACCAACATGCTCAGTTGATAAGATGATGATGATTATGTCAGCTTTGTACTAGACCAACATGCTCATTTGATAAGATGATGATGATTATGTCAGCTTTGTACTAGACCAACATGCTCAGTTGTTAAGATGATGATGATTATGTCAGATTTGTACTAGACCAACATGCTCAGTTGATAAGATGATGATGATTATGTCAGCTTTGTACTAGACCAACATGCTCAGTTGATAAGATGATGATGATTATGTCAGCTTTGTACTAGACCAACATCCACAGTTGATAAGATGATAATGATTATGTTTGTACTAGACCAACATGCTCAGTTGATAAGATGATGATGATTATGTCAGCTTTGTACTAGACCAACATGCTCAGTTGATAAGATGATGATGATTATGTTTGTACTAGACCAACATGCTCAGTTGATAAGATGATGATGATTATGTCAGCTTTGTACTAGACCAACATGCTCAGTTGTTAAGATGATGATGATTATGTCAGCTTTGTACTAGACCAACATGCTCAGTTGATAAGATGATGATGATTATGTCAGCTTTGTACTAGACCAACATGCTCAGTTGATAAGATGATGATGATTATGTCAGCTTTGTACTAGACCAACATGCTCAGTTGTTAAGATGATGATGATTATGTCAGATGTGTACTAGACCAACATGCTCAGTTGATAAGATGATGATGATTATGTCAGCTTTGTACTAGACCAACATGCTCAGTGGTTAAGATGATGATGATTATGTCAGATTTGTACTAGACCAACATGCTCAGTTGATAAGATGATGATGATTATGTCAGCTTTGTACTAGACCAACATGCTAAGTTGATAAGATGATGATGATTATGTCAGCTTTGTACTAGACCAACATGCTCAGTTGTTATGATGATGATGATTATGTCAGATGTGTACTAGACCAACATGCTCAGTTGATAAGATGATGATGATTATGTCAGCTTTGTACTAGACCAACATGCACAGTTGATAAGATGATGATGATTATGTTTGTACTAGACCAACATGCTCAATTGATAAGATGATGATGATGATTATGTCAGCTTTGTACCAGACCAACATGCTCAGTTGATAAGATGATGATGATTATGTCAGTTTTATACTAGACCAACATGCTCAGTTGATAAGATGATGATGATTATGTCAGCTTTGTACTAGACCAACATGCTCAGTTGATAAGATGATGATGATTATGTTTGTACTAGACCAACATGCACAGTTGATAAGATGATGATGATTATGTCAGCTTTGTACTAGACCAACATGCTCAGTTGATAAGATGATGATGATTATGTTTGTACTAGATCAACATGCTCAGTTGATAAGATGATGATGATTATATCAGCTTTCTAACAGACCACCATGATCAGTTGATAAGAGGATGATGATTATGTCAGCTTTGTACCAGACCAATATGCTCAGTTGATAAGATGATGATGATTATGTCAGCTTTGTACTAGATCAACATGCTCAGTTGATAAGATGATGATGATTATGTCAGCTTTGTACCAGACCAACATGCTCAGTTGATAAGATGATGATGATTATGTCAGCTTTGTACTAGACCAACATGCTCAGTTGATAAGATGATGATGATTATGTCAGTTTTGTACTATACCAAAATGCGCAGTTGATAAGATGATGATGATTATGTCAGCTTTGTACTAGACCAACATGCTCAGTTGATAAGATGATGATGATTATGTCAGTTTTGTACTATACCAAAATGCGCAGTTGATAAGATGATGATGATTATGTCAGCTTTGTACTAGACCAACATGCACAGTTGATAAGATGTTGATGATTATGTCAGCTTTGTACTAGACCAACATGCACAGTTGATAAGATGATGATGATTATGTTTGTACCAGACCAACATGCTCAGTTGATAAGATGATGATGATTATGTCAGCTTTGTACTAGACCAACATGCTCAGTTGATAAGATGATGATGATTATGTCAGCTTTGTACTAGACCAACATGCACAGTTGATAAGATGATGATGATTATGTCAGCTTTGTACTAGACCAACATGCTCAGTTGATAAGATGATGATGATTATGTCAGCTTTGTACTAGACCAACATGCTCAGTTGATAAGATGATGATGATTATGTTTGTACTAGATCAACATGCTCAGTTGATAAGATGATGATGATTATGTCAGCTTTGTAACAGACCAACATGATCAGTTGATAAGAGGATGATGATTATGTCAGCTTTGTACTAGAACAACATGCTCAGTTGATAAGAGGATGATGATTATGTCAGCTTTGTACTAGACCAACATGCTCAGTTGATAAGATGATGATGATTATGTCAGCTTTGTACTAGACCAACATGCTCAGTTGATAAGATGATGATGATTATGTCAGCTTTGTATTAGACCAACATGCTCAGTTGATAAGATGATGATGATTATGTCAGCTTTGTACTAGACCAACATGCACAGTTGATAAGATGATGATGATGATTATGTTTGTACTAAACCAACATGCTCAGTTGATAAGATGATGATGATTATGTCAGCTTTGTACCAGACCAATATGCTCAGTTGATAAGATGATGATGATTATGTCAGCTTTGTACTAGACCAACATGCTCAGTTGATAAGATGATGATGATTATGTCAGTTTTGTACTATACCAAAATGCGCAGTTGATAAGATGATGATGATTATGTCAGCTTTGTACTAGACCAACATGCACAGTTGATAAGATGTTGATGATTATGTCAGCTTTGTACTAGACCAACATGCACAGTTGATAAGATGATGATGATTATGTTTGTACCAGACCAACATGCTCAGTTGATAAGATGATGATGATTATGTCAGCTTTGTACTAGACCAACATGCTCAGTTGATAAGATGATGATGATTATGTCAGCTTTGTACTAGACCAACATGCTCAGTTGATAAGATGATGATGATTATGTCAGCTTTGTACTAGACCAACATGCTCAGTTGATAAGAAGATGATGATTATGTCAGCTTTGTACTAGACCAACATGCTCAGTTGATAAGATGATGATGATTATGTCAGCTTTGTACTAGACCAACATGCTCAGTTGATAAGATGATGATGATTATGTTTGTACTAGACCAACATGCTCAGGTTGATAAGATGATGATGATTATGTTTGTACTAGACCAACATGCTCAGTTGATAAGATGATGATGATTATGTCAGCTTTGTACTAGACCAACATGCTCAGTTGATAAGATGATGATGATTATGTCAGTTTTGTACTATACGAACATGCTCAGTTGATAAGATGATGATGATTATGTTTGTACTAGACCAACATGCACAGTTGATAAGATGATGATGATTATGTCAGCTTTGTACTAGACCAACATGTTCAGTTGATAAGATGATGATGATTATGTCAGCTTTGTACTAGAACAACATGCTCAGTTGATAAGATGATGATGATTATGTCAGCTTTGTACTAAACCAACATGCTCAGTTGATAAGATGATGATGATTATGTCAGCTTTGTACTAGATCAACATGCTCAGTTGATAAGATGATGATGATTATGTCAGCTTTGTACTAGACCAACATGCTCAGTTGATAAGATGATGATGATTATGTCAGCTTTGTACTAGACCAACATGCTCAGTTGATAAGATGATGATGATTATGTCAGCTTTGTACTAGACCAACATGCTCAGTTGATAAGATGATGATGATTATGTTTGTACTAGACCAACATGCTCAGTTGATAAGATGATGATGATTATGTTTGTACTAGACCAACATGCTCAGTTGATAAGATGATGATGATTATGTCAGCTTTGTACTAGACCAACATGCTCAGTTGATAAGATGATGATGATTATGTCAGTTTTGTACTATACCAACATGCTCAGTTGATAAGATGATGATGATTATGTTTGTACTAGACCAACATGCACAGTTGATAAGATGATGATGATTATGTTTGTACTAGACCAACATGCTCAGTTGATAAGATGATGATGATTATGTCAGCTTTGTACTAGACCAACATGCTCAGTTGATAAGATGATGATGATTATGTCAGCTTTGTACTAGACCAACATGCTCAGTTGATAAGATGATGACGATTATGTCAGCTTTGTACTAGACCAACATGCTCAGTTGATAAGATGATGATGATTATGTCAGCTTTGTACCAGACCAACATGCTCAGTTGATAAGATGATGATGATTATGTCAGCTTTGTACTAGACCAACATGCTCAGTTGATAAGATGATGATGATTATGTCAGCTTTGTACTAGACCAACATCCACAGTTGATAAGATGATAATGATTATGTTTGTACTAGACCAACATGATGAGTTGATAAGATGATGATGATTATGTCAGCTTTGTACCAGACCAACATGCTCAGTTGATAAGATGATGACGATTATGTCAGCTTTGTACTAGACCGACATGCTCAGTTGATAAGATGATGATGATTATGTCAGCTTTGTACTAAACCAACATGCTCAGTTGATAAGATGATGATGATTATGTCAGCTTTGTACTAGATCAACATGCTCAGTTGATAAGATGATGATGATTATGTCAGCTTTGTACTAGACCAACATGCTCAGTTGATAAGATGATGATGATTATGTCATCTTTGTACTAGACCAACATGCTCAGTTGATAAGATGATGATGATTATGTCAGCTTTGTACTAGACCAACATGCTCAGTTGATAAGATGATGATTATGTTTGTACTAGACCAACATGCTCAGTTGATAAGATGATGATGATTATGTTTGTACTAGACCAACATGCTCAGTTGATAAGATGATGATGATTATGTCAGCTTTGTACTAGACCAACATGCTCAGTTGTTAAGATGATGATGATTATGTCAGATTTGTACTAGACCAACATGCTCAGTTGATAAGATGATGATGATTATGTCAGCTTTGTACTAGACCAACATGCACAGTTGATAAGATGATGATGATTATGTTTGTACTAGACCAACATGCTCAATTGATAAGATGATGATGATTATGTCAGCTTTGTACCAGACCAACATGCTCAGTTGATAAGATGATGATGATTATGTCAGTTTTATACTAGACCAATATGCTCAGTTGATAAGATGATGATGATTATGTCAGCTTTGTACTAGACCAACATGCTCAGTTGATAAGATGATGATGATTATGTTTGTACTAGACCAACATGCACAGTTGATAAGATGATGATGATTATGTCAGCTTTGTACTAGACCAACATGCTCAGTTGATAAGATGATGATGATTATGTTTGTACTAGATCAACATGCTCAGTTGATAAGATGATGATGATTATATCAGCTTTCTAACAGACCAACATGATCAGTTGATAAGAGGATGATGATTATGTCAGCTTTGTACTAGACCAACATGCTCAGTTGATAAGAGGATGATGATTATGTCAGCTTTGTACTAGACCAACATGCTCAGTTGATAAGATGATGATGATTATGTCAGCTTTGTACTAGACCAACATGCTCAGTTGATAAGATGATGATGATTATGTCAGCTTTGTATTAGACCAACATGCTCAGTTGATAAGATGATGATGATTATGTCAGCTTTGTACTAGACCAACATGCACAGTTGATAAGATGATGATGATGATGATTATGTTTGTACTAAACCAACATGCTCAGTTGATAAGATGATGATGATTATGTCAGCTTTGTACCAGACCAATATGCTCAGTTGATAAGATGATGATGATTATGTCAGCTTTGTACTAGATCAACATGCTCAGTTGATAAGATGATGATGATTATGTCAGCTTTGTACTAGACCAACATGCTCAGTTGATAAGATGATGATGATTATGTCAGCTTTGTACTAGACCAACATGCTCAGTTGATAAGATGATGATGATTATGTCAGTTTTGTACTATACCAAAATGCGCAGTTGATAAGATGATGATGATTATGTCAGCTTTGTACTAGACCAACATGCACAGTTGATAAGATGTTGATGATTATGTCAGCTTTGTACTAGACCAACATGCACAGTTGATAAGATGATGATGATTATGTTTGTACCAGACCAACATGCTCAGTTGATAAGATGATGATGATTATGTCAGCTTTGTACTAGACCAACATGCTCAGTTGATAAGATGATGATGATTATGTCAGCTTTGTACTAGACCAACATGCACAGTTGATAAGATGATGATGATTATGTCAGCTTTGTACTAGACCAACATGCTCAGTTGATAAGATGATGATGATTATGTCAGCTTTGTACTAGACCAACATGCTCAGTTGATAAGATGATGATGATTATGTCAGCTTTGTACTAGACCAACATGCTCAGTTGATAAGATGATGATGATTATGTTTGTACTAGACCAACATGCTCAGTTGATAAGATGATGATGATTATGTCAGCTTTGTACTAGACCAACATGCTCAGTTGTTAAGATGATGATGATTATGTCAGATTTGTACTAGACCAACATGCTCAGTTGATAAGATGATGATGATTATGTCAGCTTTGTACTAGACCAACATGCACAGTTGATAAGATGATGATGATTATGTTTGTACTAGACCAACATGCTCAATTGATAAGATGATGATGATTATGTCAGCTTTGTACCAGACCAACATGCTCAGTTGATAAGATGATGATGATTATGTCAGTTTTATACTAGACCAATATGCTCAGTTGATAAGATGATGATGATTATGTCAGCTTTGTACTAGACCAACATGCTCAGTTGATAAGATGATGATGATTATGTTTATACTAGACCAACATGCACAGTTGATAAGATGATGATGATTATGTCAGCTTTGTACTAGACCAACATGCTCAGTTGATAAGATGATGATGATTATGTTTGTACTAGATCAACATGCTCAGTTGATAAGATGATGATGATTATATCAGCTTTCTAACAGACCAACATGATCAGTTGATAAGAGGATGATGATTATGTCAGCTTTGTACTAGACCAACATGCTCAGTTGATAAGAGGATGATGATTATGTCAGCTTTGTACTAGACCAACATGCTCAGTTGATAAGATGATGATGATTATGTCAGCTTTGTACTAGACCAACATGCTCAGTTGATAAGATGATGATGATTATGTCAGCTTTGTATTAGACCAACATGCTCAGTTGATAAGATGATGATGATTATGTCAGCTTTGTACTAGACCAACATGCACAGTTGATAAGATGATGATGATGATGATTATGTTTGTACTAAACCAACATGCTCAGTTGATAAGATGATGATGATTATGTCAGCTTTGTACCAGACCAATATGCTCAGTTGATAAGATGATGATGATTATGTCAGCTTTGTACTAGATCAACATGCTCAGTTGATAAGATGATGATGATTATGTCAGCTTTGTACTAGACCAACATGCTCAGTTGATAAGATGATGATGATTATGTCAGCTTTGTACTAGACCAACATGCTCAGTTGATAAGATGATGATGATTATGTCAGTTTTGTACTATACCAAAATGCACAGTTGATAAGATGATGATGATTATGTCAGCTTTGTACTAGACCAACATGCACAGTTGATAAGATGTTGATGATTATGTTTGTACCAGACCAACATGCTCAGTTGATAAGATGATGATGATTATGTCAGCTTTGTACTAGACCAACATGCTCAGTTGATAAGATGATGATGATTATGTCAGCTTTGTACTAGACCAACATGCACAGTTGATAAGATGATGATGATTATGTCAGCTTTGTACTAGACCAACATGCTCAGTTGATAAGATGATGATGATTATGTCAGCTTTGTACTAGACCAACATGCTCAGTTGATAAGATGATGATGATTATGTTTGTACTAGATCAACATGCTCAGTTGATAAGATGATGATGATTATATCAGCTTTGTAACAGACCAACATGATCAGTTGATAAGAGGATGATGATTATGTCAGCTTTGTACTAGACCAACATGCTCAGTTGATAAGAGGATGATGATTAGGTCAGCTTTGTACTAGACCAACATGCTCAGTTGATAAGATGATGATGATTATGTCAGCTTTGTACTAGATCAACATGCTCAGTTGATAAGATGATGATGATTATGTCAGCTTTGTATTAGACCAACATGCTCAGTTGATAAGATGATGATGATTATGTCAGCTTTGTACTAGACCAACATGCACAGTTGATAAGATGATGATGATGATTATGTTTGTACTAAACCAACATGCTCAGTTGATAAGATGATGATGATTATGTCAGCTTTGTACCAGACCAATATGCTCAGTTGATAAGATGATGATGATTATGTCAGCTTTGTACTAGACCAACATGCTCAGTTGATAAGATGATGATGATTATGTCAGTTTTGTACTATACCAAAATGCGCAGTTGATAAGATGATGATGATTATGTCAGCTTTGTACTAGACCAACATGCACAGTTGATAAGATGTTGATGATTATGTCAGCTTTGTACTAGACCAACATGCACAGTTGATAAGATGATGATGATTATGTTTGTACCAGACCAACATGCTCAGTTGATAAGATGATGATGATTATGTCAGCTTTGTACTAGACCAACATGCTCAGTTGATAAGATGATGATGATTATGTCAGCTTTGTACTAGACCAACATGCTCAGTTGATAAGATGATGATGATTATGTCAGCTTTGTACTAGACCAACATGCTCAGTTGATAAGATGATGATGATTATGTCAGCTTTGTACTAGACCAACATGCTCAGTTGATAAGATGATGATGATTATGTCAGCTTTGTACTAGACCAACATGCTCAGTTGATAAGATGATGATGATTATGTTTGTACTAGACCAACATGCTCAGATTGATAAGATGATGATGATTATGTTTGTACTAGACCAACATGCTCAGTTGATAAGATGATGATGATTATGTCAGCTTTGTACTAGACCAACATGCTCAGTTGATAAGATGATGATGATTATGTCAGTTTTGTACTATACCAACATGCTCAGTTGATAAGATGATGATGATTATGTTTGTACTAGACCAACATGCACAGTTGATAAGATGATGATGATTATGTCAGCTTTGTACTATACCAACATGCACAGTTGATAAGATGATGATGATTATGTTTGTACTAGACCAACATGCTCAGTTGATAAGATGATGATGATTATGTCAGCTTTGTACTAGACCAACATGCTCAGTTGATAAGATGATGATGATTATGTCAGCTTTGTACTAGACCAACATGCTCAGTTGATAAGATGATGACGATTATGTCAGCTTTGTACTAGACCAACATGCTCAGTTGATAAGATGATGATGATTATGTCAGCTTTGTACTAGACCAACATGCACAGTTGATAAGATGATGATGATTATGTCAGCTTTGTACCAGACCAACATGCTCAGTTGATAAGATGATGATGATTATGTCAGCTTTGTACTATACCAACATGCACAGTTGATAAGATGATGATGATTATGTTTGTACTAGACCAACATGCTCAGTTGATAAGATGATGATGATTATGTCAGCTTTGTACTAGACCAACATGCTCAGTTGATAAGATGATGATGATTATGTCAGCTTTGTACTAGACCAACATGCTCAGTTGATAAGATGATGACGATTATGTCAGCTTTGTACTAGACCAACATGCTCAGTTGATAAGATGATGATGATTATGTCAGTTTTGTACTATACCAAAATGCGCAGTTGATAAGATGATGATGATTATGTCAGCTTTGTACTAGACCAACATGCACAGTTGATAAGATGTTGATGATTATGTCAGCTTTGTACTAGACCAACATGCACAGTTGATAAGATGATGATGATTATGTTTGTACCAGACCAACATGCTCAGTTGATAAGATGATGATGATTATGTCAGCTTTGTACTAGACCAACATGCTCAGTTGATAAGATGATGATGATTATGTCAGCTTTGTACTAGACCAACATGCTGAGTTGATAAGATGATGATGATTATGTCAGCTTTGTACTAGACCAACATGCTCAGTTGATAAGATGATGATGATTATGTCAGCTTTGTACTAGACCAACATGCTCAGTTGATAAGATGATGATGATTATGTCAGCTTTGTACTAGACCAACATGCTCAGTTGATAAGATGATGATGATTATGTTTGTACTAGACCAACATGCTCAGGTTGATAAGATGATGATGATTATGTTTGTACTAGACCAACATGCTCAGTTGATAAGATGATGATGATTATGTCAGCTTTGTACTAGACCAACATGCTCAGTTGATAAGATGATGATGATTATGTCAGTTTTGTACTATACCAACATGCTCAGTTGATAAGATGATGATGATTATGTTTGTACTAGACCAACATGCACAGTTGATAAGATGATGATGATTATGTCAGCTTTGTACTATACCAACATGCACAGTTGATAAGATGATGATGATTATGTTTGTACTAGACCAACATGCTCAGTTGATAAGATGATGATGATTATGTCAGCTTTGTACTAGACCAACATGCTCAGTTGATAAGATGATGATGATTATGTCAGCTTTGTACTAGACCAACATGCTCAGTTGATAAGATGATGACGATTATGTCAGCTTTGTACTAGACCAACATGCTCAGTTGATAAGATGATGATGATTATGTCAGCTTTGTACTAGACCAACATGCACAGTTGATAAGATGATGATGATTATGTCAGCTTTGTACCAGACCAACATGCTCAGTTGATAAGATGATGATGATTATGTCAGCTTTGTACTATACCAACATGCACAGTTGATAAGATGATGATGATTATGTTTGTACTAGACCAACATGCTCAGTTGATAAGATGATGATGATTATGTCAGCTTTGTACTAGACCAACATGCTCAGTTGATAAGATGATGATGATTATGTCAGCTTTGTACTAGACCAACATGCTCAGTTGATAAGATGATGACGATTATGTCAGCTTTGTACTAGACCAACATGCTCAGTTGATAAGATGATGATGATTATGTCAGCTTTGTACCAGACCAACATGCTCAGTTGATAAGATGATGATGATTATGTCAGCTTTGTACTAGACCAACATGCTCAGTTGATAAGATGATGATGATTATGTCAGCTTTGTACTAGACCAACATCCACAGTTGATAAGATGATAATGATTATGTTTGTACTAGACCAACATGATGAGTTGATAAGATGATGATGATTATGTCAGCTTTGTACCAGACCAACATGCTCAGTTGATAAGATGATGACGATTATGTCAGCTTTGTACTAGACCGACATGCTCAGTTGATAAGATGATGATGATTATGTCAGCTTTGTACTAAACCAACATGCTCAGTTGATAAGATGATGATGATTATGTCAGCTTTGTACTAGATCAACATGCTCAGTTGATAAGATGATGATGATTATGTCAGCTTTGTACTAGACCAACATGCTCAGTTGATAAGATGATGATGATTATGTCAGCTTTGTACTAGACCAACATGCACAGTTGATAAGATGATGATGATTATGTCAGCTTTGTACTAGACCAACATGCTCAGTTGATAAGATGATGATGATTATGTTTGTACTAGACCAACATGCTCAGTTGATAAGATGATGATGATTATGTTTGTACTAGACCAACATGTTCAGTTGATAAGATGATGATGATTATGTCAGCTTTGTACTAGACCAACATGCTCAGTTGATAAGATGATGATGATTATGTCAGTTTTGTACTATACCAACATGCTCAGTTGATAAGATGATGATGATTATGTCAGCTTTGTACTATACCAACATGCACAGTTGATAAGATGATGATGATTATGTTTGTACTAGACCAACATGCTCAGTTGATAAGATGATGATGATTATGTCAGCTTTGTACTAGACCAACATGCTCAGTTGATAAGATGATGATGATTATGTCAGCTTTGTACTAGACCAACATGCTCAGTTGATAAGATGATGACGATTATGTCAGCTTTGTACTAGACCAACATGCTCAGTTGATAAGATGATGATGATTATGTCAGTTTTGTACTATACCAAAATGCGCAGTTGATAAGATGATGATGATTATGTCAGCTTTGTACTAGACCAACATGCACAGTTGATAAGATGTTGATGATTATGTCAGCTTTGTACTAGACCAACATGCACAGTTGATAAGATGATGATGATTATGTTTGTACCAGACCAACATGCTCAGTTGATAAGATGATGATGATTATGTCAGCTTTGTACTAGACCAACATGCTCAGTTGATAAGATGATGATGATTATGTCAGCTTTGTACTAGACCAACATGCTGAGTTGATAAGATGATGATGATTATGTCAGCTTTGTACTAGACCAACATGCTCAGTTGATAAGATGATGATGATTATGTCAGCTTTGTACTAGACCAACATGCTCAGTTGATAAGATGATGATGATTATGTCAGCTTTGTACTAGACCAACATGCTCAGTTGATAAGATGATGATGATTATGTTTGTACTAGACCAACATGCTCAGGTTGATAAGATGATGATGATTATGTTTGTACTAGACCAACATGCTCAGTTGATAAGATGATGATGATTATGTCAGCTTTGTACTAGACCAACATGCTCAGTTGATAAGATGATGATGATTATGTCAGTTTTGTACTATACCAACATGCTCAGTTGATAAGATGATGATGATTATGTTTGTACTAGACCAACATGCACAGTTGATAAGATGATGATGATTATGTCAGCTTTGTACTATACCAACATGCACAGTTGATAAGATGATGATGATTATGTTTGTACTAGACCAACATGCTCAGTTGATAAGATGATGATGATTATGTCAGCTTTGTACTAGACCAACATGCTCAGTTGATAAGATGATGATGATTATGTCAGCTTTGTACTAGACCAACATGCTCAGTTGATAAGATGATGACGATTATGTCAGCTTTGTACTAGACCAACATGCTCAGTTGATAAGATGATGATGATTATGTCAGCTTTGTACTAGACCAACATGCACAGTTGATAAGATGATGATGATTATGTCAGCTTTGTACCAGACCAACATGCTCAGTTGATAAGATGATGATGATTATGTCAGCTTTGTACTATACCAACATGCACAGTTGATAAGATGATGATGATTATGTTTGTACTAGACCAACATGCTCAGTTGATAAGATGATGATGATTATGTCAGCTTTGTACTAGACCAACATGCTCAGTTGATAAGATGATGATGATTATGTCAGCTTTGTACTAGACCAACATGCTCAGTTGATAAGATGATGACGATTATGTCAGCTTTGTACTAGACCAACATGCTCAGTTGATAAGATGATGATGATTATGTCAGCTTTGTACCAGACCAACATGCTCAGTTGATAAGATGATGATGATTATGTCAGCTTTGTACTAGACCAACATGCTCAGTTGATAAGATGATGATGATTATGTCAGCTTTGTACTAGACCAACATCCACAGTTGATAAGATGATAATGATTATGTTTGTACTAGACCAACATGATGAGTTGATAAGATGATGATGATTATGTCAGCTTTGTACCAGACCAACATGCTCAGTTGATAAGATGATGACGATTATGTCAGCTTTGTACTAGACCGACATGCTCAGTTGATAAGATGATGATGATTATGTCAGCTTTGTACTAAACCAACATGCTCAGTTGATAAGATGATGATGATTATGTCAGCTTTGTACTAGATCAACATGCTCAGTTGATAAGATGATGATGATTATGTCAGCTTTGTACTAGACCAACATGCTCAGTTGATAAGATGATGATGATTATGTCAGCTTTGTACTAGACCAACATGCACAGTTGATAAGATGATGATGATTATGTCAGCTTTGTACTAGACCAACATGCTCAGTTGATAAGATGATGATGATTATGTTTGTACTAGACCAACATGCTCAGTTGATAAGATGATGATGATTATGTTTGTACTAGACCAACATGTTCAGTTGATAAGATGATGATGATTATGTCAGCTTTGTACTAGACCAACATGCTCAGTTGATAAGATGATGATGATTATGTCAGTTTTGTACTATACCAACATGCTCAGTTGATAAGATGATGATGATTATGTCAGCTTTGTACTAGACCAACATGCTCAGTTGATAAGATGATGACGATTATGTCAGCTTTGTACTAGACCAACATGCTCAGTTGATAAGATGATGATGATTATGTTTGTACTAGACCAACATGCACAGTTGATAAGATGATGATGATTATGTCAGTTTTGTACTATACCAACATGCACAGTTGATAAGATGATGATGATTATGTTTGTACTAGACCAACATGCTCAGTTGATAAGATGATGATGATTATGTCAGCTTTGTACTAGACCAACATGCTCAGTTGATAAGATGATGATGATTATGTCAGCTTTGTACTAGACCAACATGCTCAGTTGATAAGATGATGATGATTATGTTTGTACTAGACCAACATGCTCAGTTGATAAGATGATGATGATTATGTCAGCTTTGTACTAGACCAACATGCTCAGTTGATAAGATGATGATGATTATGTCAGCTTTGTACCAGACCAACATGCTCAGTTGATAAGATGATGATGATTATGTCAGTTTTGTACTAGACCAACATGCTCAGTTGATAAGATGATGATGATTATGTTTGTACTAGACCAACATGCTCAGTTGATAAGATGATGATGATTATGTCAGCTTTGTACTAGACCAACATGCTCAGTTGATAAGATGATGATGATTATGTCAGCTTTGTACTAGACCAACATGCTCAGTTGATAAGATGATGACGATTATGTCAGCTTTGTACTAGACCAACATGCTCAGTTGATAAGATGATGATGATTATGTCAGCTTTGTACCAGACCAACATGCTCAGTTGATAAGATGATGATGATTATGTCAGCTTTGTACTAGACCAACATGCTCAGTTGATAAGATGATGATGATTATGTCAGCTTTGTACTAGACCAACATCCACAGTTGATAAGATGATAATGATTATGTTTGTACTAAACCAACATGATCAGTTGATAAGATGATGATGATTATGTCAGCTTTGTACCAGACCAACATGCTCAGTTGATAAGATGATGATGATTATGTTTGTACTAGACCAACATGCTCAGTTGATAAGATGATGATGATTGTTTGTACTAGACCAACATGCTCAGTTGATAAGATGATGATGATTATGTCAGCTTTGTACTAGACCAACATGCTCAGTTGATAAGATGATGATGATTATGTCAGCTTTGTACCAGACCAACATGCTCAGTTGATAAGATGATGATGATTATGTCAGTTTTGTACTAGACCAACATGCTCAGTTGATAAGATGATGATGATTATGTTTGTACTAGACCAACATGCTCAGTTGATAAGATGATGATGATTATGTCAGCTTTGTACTAGACCAACATGCTCAGTTGATAAGATGATGATGATTATGTCAGCTTTGTACTAGACCAACATGCTCAGTTGATAAGATGATGACGATTATGTCAGCTTTGTACTAGACCAACATGCTCAGTTGATAAGATGATGATGATTATGTCAGCTTTGTACCAGACCAACATGCTCAGTTGATAAGATGATGATGATTATGTCAGCTTTGTACTAGACCAACATGCTCAGTTGATAAGATGATGATGATTATGTCAGCTTTGTACTAGACCAACATCCACAGTTGATAAGATGATAATGATTATGTTTGTACTAAACCAACATGATGAGTTGATAAGATGATGATGATTATGTCAGCTTTGTACCAGACCAACATGCTCAGTTGATAAGATGATGACGATTATGTCAGCTTTGTACTAGACCGACATGCTCAGTTGATAAGATGATGATGATTATGTCAGCTTTGTACTAGACCAACATGCTCAGTTGATAAGATGATGATGATTATGTCAGTTTTGTACTATACCAAAATGCGCAGTTGATAAGATGATGATGATTATGTCAGCTTTGTACTAGACCAACATGCACAGTTGATAAGATGTTGATGATTATGTCAGCTTTGTACTAGACCAACATGCACAGTTGATAAGATGATGATGATTATGTTTGTACCAGACCAACATGCTCAGTTGATAAGATGATGATGATTATGTCAGCTTTGTACTAGACCAACATGCTCAGTTGATAAGATGATGATGATTATGTCAGCTTTGTACTAGACCAACATGCACAGTTGATAAGATGATGATGATTATGTCAGCTTTGTACTAGACCAACATGCTCAGTTGATAAGATGATGATGATTATGTCAGCTTTGTACTAGACCAACATGCTCAGTTGATAAGATGATGATGATTATGTCAGCTTTGTACTAGACCAACATGCTCAGTTGATAAGATGATGATGATTATGTTTGTACTAGACCAACATGCTCAGTTGATAAGATGATGATGATTATGTCAGCTTTGTACTAGACCAACATGCTCAGTTGTTAAGATGATGATGATTATGTCAGATTTGTACTAGACCAACATGCTCAGTTGATAAGATGATGATGATTATGTCAGCTTTGTACTAGACCAACATGCACAGTTGATAAGATGATGATGATTATGTTTGTACTAGACCAACATGCTCAATTGATAAGATGATGATGATTATGTCAGCTTTGTACCAGACCAACATGCTCAGTTGATAAGATGATGATGATTATGTCAGTTTTATACTAGACCAATATGCTCAGTTGATAAGATGATGATGATTATGTCAGCTTTGTACTAGACCAACATGCTCAGTTGATAAGATGATGATGATTATGTTTATACTAGACCAACATGCACAGTTGATAAGATGATGATGATTATGTCAGCTTTGTACTAGACCAACATGCTCAGTTGATAAGATGATGATGATTATGTTTGTACTAGATCAACATGCTCAGTTGATAAGATGATGATGATTATATCAGCTTTCTAACAGACCAACATGATCAGTTGATAAGAGGATGATGATTATGTCAGCTTTGTACTAGACCAACATGCTCAGTTGATAAGAGGATGATGATTATGTCAGCTTTGTACTAGACCAACATGCTCAGTTGATAAGATGATGATGATTATGTCAGCTTTGTACTAGACCAACATGCTCAGTTGATAAGATGATGATGATTATGTTAGCTTTGTATTAGACCAACATGCTCAGTTGATAAGATGATGATGATTATGTCAGCTTTGTACTAGACCAACATGCACAGTTGATAAGATGATGATGATGATGATTATGTTTGTACTAAACCAACATGCTCAGTTGATAAGATGATGATGATTATGTCAGCTTTGTACCAGACCAATATGCTCAGTTGATAAGATGATGATGATTATGTCAGCTTTGTACTAGATCAACATGCTCAGTTGATAAGATGATGATGATTATGTCAGCTTTGTACTAGACCAACATGCTCAGTTGATAAGATGATGATGATTATGTCAGCTTTGTACTAGACCAACATGCTCAGTTGATAAGATGATGATGATTATGTCAGTTTTGTACTATACCAAAATGCACAGTTGATAAGATGATGATGATTATGTCAGCTTTGTACTAGACCAACATGCACAGTTGATAAGATGTTGATGATTATGTTTGTACCAGACCAACATGCTCAGTTGATAAGATGATGATGATTATGTCAGCTTTGTACTAGACCAACATGCTCAGTTGATAAGATGATGATGATTATGTCAGCTTTGTACTAGACCAACATGCACAGTTGATAAGATGATGATGATTATGTCAGCTTTGTACTAGACCAACATGCTCAGTTGATAAGATGATGATGATTATGTCAGCTTTGTACTAGACCAACATGCTCAGTTGATAAGATGATGATGATTATGTTTGTACTAGATCAACATGCTCAGTTGATAAGATGATGATGATTATATCAGCTTTGTAACAGACCAACATGATCAGTTGATAAGAGGATGATGATTATGTCAGCTTTGTACTAGACCAACATGCTCAGTTGATAAGAGGATGATGATTAGGTCAGCTTTGTACTAGACCAACATGCTCAGTTGATAAGATGATGATGATTATGTCAGCTTTGTACTAGATCAACATGCTCAGTTGATAAGATGATGATGATTATGTCAGCTTTGTATTAGACCAACATGCTCAGTTGATAAGATGATGATGATTATGTCAGCTTTGTACTAGACCAACATGCACAGTTGATAAGATGATGATGATGATTATGTTTGTACTAAACCAACATGCTCAGTTGATAAGATGATGATGATTATGTCAGCTTTGTACCAGACCAATATGCTCAGTTGATAAGATGATGATGATTATGTCAGCTTTGTACTAGACCAACATGCTCAGTTGATAAGATGATGATGATTATGTCAGTTTTGTACTATACCAAAATGCGCAGTTGATAAGATGATGATGATTATGTCAGCTTTGTACTAGACCAACATGCACAGTTGATAAGATGTTGATGATTATGTCAGCTTTGTACTAGACCAACATGCACAGTTGATAAGATGATGATGATTATGTTTGTACCAGACCAACATGCTCAGTTGATAAGATGATGATGATTATGTCAGCTTTGTACTAGACCAACATGCTCAGTTGATAAGATGATGATGATTATGTCAGCTTTGTACTAGACCAACATGCTCAGTTGATAAGATGATGATGATTATGTCAGCTTTGTACTAGACCAACATGCTCAGTTGATAAGATGATGATGATTATGTCAGCTTTGTACTAGACCAACATGCTCAGTTGATAAGATGATGATGATTATGTCAGCTTTGTACTAGACCAACATGCTCAGTTGATAAGATGATGATGATTATGTTTGTACTAGACCAACATGCTCAGATTGATAAGATGATGATGATTATGTTTGTACTAGACCAACATGCTCAGTTGATAAGATGATGATGATTATGTCAGCTTTGTACTAGACCAACATGCTCAGTTGATAAGATGATGATGATTATGTCAGTTTTGTACTATACCAACATGCTCAGTTGATAAGATGATGATGATTATGTTTGTACTAGACCAACATGCACAGTTGATAAGATGATGATGATTATGTCAGCTTTGTACTATACCAACATGCACAGTTGATAAGATGATGATGATTATGTTTGTACTAGACCAACATGCTCAGTTGATAAGATGATGATGATTATGTCAGCTTTGTACTAGACCAACATGCTCAGTTGATAAGATGATGATGATTATGTCAGCTTTGTACTAGACCAACATGCTCAGTTGATAAGATGATGACGATTATGTCAGCTTTGTACTAGACCAACATGCTCAGTTGATAAGATGATGATGATTATGTCAGCTTTGTACTAGACCAACATGCACAGTTGATAAGATGATGATGATTATGTCAGCTTTGTACCAGACCAACATGCTCAGTTGATAAGATGATGATGATTATGTCAGCTTTGTACTATACCAACATGCACAGTTGATAAGATGATGATGATTATGTTTGTACTAGACCAACATGCTCAGTTGATAAGATGATGATGATTATGTCAGCTTTGTACTAGACCAACATGCTCAGTTGATAAGATGATGATGATTATGTCAGCTTTGTACTAGACCAACATGCTCAGTTGATAAGATGATGACGATTATGTCAGCTTTGTACTAGACCAACATGCTCAGTTGATAAGATGATGATGATTATGTCAGTTTTGTACTATACCAAAATGCGCAGTTGATAAGATGATGATGATTATGTCAGCTTTGTACTAGACCAACATGCACAGTTGATAAGATGTTGATGATTATGTCAGCTTTGTACTAGACCAACATGCACAGTTGATAAGATGATGATGATTATGTTTGTACCAGACCAACATGCTCAGTTGATAAGATGATGATGATTATGTCAGCTTTGTACTAGACCAACATGCTCAGTTGATAAGATGATGATGATTATGTCAGCTTTGTACTAGACCAACATGCTGAGTTGATAAGATGATGATGATTATGTCAGCTTTGTACTAGACCAACATGCTCAGTTGATAAGATGATGATGATTATGTCAGCTTTGTACTAGACCAACATGCTCAGTTGATAAGATGATGATGATTATGTCAGCTTTGTACTAGACCAACATGCTCAGTTGATAAGATGATGATGATTATGTTTGTACTAGACCAACATGCTCAGGTTGATAAGATGATGATGATTATGTTTGTACTAGACCAACATGCTCAGTTGATAAGATGATGATGATTATGTCAGCTTTGTACTAGACCAACATGCTCAGTTGATAAGATGATGATGATTATGTCAGTTTTGTACTATACCAACATGCTCAGTTGATAAGATGATGATGATTATGTTTGTACTAGACCAACATGCACAGTTGATAAGATGATGATGATTATGTCAGCTTTGTACTATACCAACATGCACAGTTGATAAGATGATGATGATTATGTTTGTACTAGACCAACATGCTCAGTTGATAAGATGATGATGATTATGTCAGCTTTGTACTAGACCAACATGCTCAGTTGATAAGATGATGATGATTATGTCAGCTTTGTACTAGACCAACATGCTCAGTTGATAAGATGATGACGATTATGTCAGCTTTGTACTAGACCAACATGCTCAGTTGATAAGATGATGATGATTATGTCAGCTTTGTACTAGACCAACATGCACAGTTGATAAGATGATGATGATTATGTCAGCTTTGTACCAGACCAACATGCTCAGTTGATAAGATGATGATGATTATGTCAGCTTTGTACTATACCAACATGCACAGTTGATAAGATGATGATGATTATGTTTGTACTAGACCAACATGCTCAGTTGATAAGATGATGATGATTATGTCAGCTTTGTACTAGACCAACATGCTCAGTTGATAAGATGATGATGATTATGTCAGCTTTGTACTAGACCAACATGCTCAGTTGATAAGATGATGACGATTATGTCAGCTTTGTACTAGACCAACATGCTCAGTTGATAAGATGATGATGATTATGTCAGCTTTGTACCAGACCAACATGCTCAGTTGATAAGATGATGATGATTATGTCAGCTTTGTACTAGACCAACATGCTCAGTTGATAAGATGATGATGATTATGTCAGCTTTGTACTAGACCAACATCCACAGTTGATAAGATGATAATGATTATGTTTGTACTAGACCAACATGATGAGTTGATAAGATGATGATGATTATGTCAGCTTTGTACCAGACCAACATGCTCAGTTGATAAGATGATGACGATTATGTCAGCTTTGTACTAGACCGACATGCTCAGTTGATAAGATGATGATGATTATGTCAGCTTTGTACTAAACCAACATGCTCAGTTGATAAGATGATGATGATTATGTCAGCTTTGTACTAGATCAACATGCTCAGTTGATAAGATGATGATGATTATGTCAGCTTTGTACTAGACCAACATGCTCAGTTGATAAGATGATGATGATTATGTCAGCTTTGTACTAGACCAACATGCACAGTTGATAAGATGATGATGATTATGTCAGCTTTGTACTAGACCAACATGCTCAGTTGATAAGATGATGATGATTATGTTTGTACTAGACCAACATGCTCAGTTGATAAGATGATGATGATTATGTTTGTACTAGACCAACATGTTCAGTTGATAAGATGATGATGATTATGTCAGCTTTGTACTAGACCAACATGCTCAGTTGATAAGATGATGATGATTATGTCAGTTTTGTACTATACCAACATGCTCAGTTGATAAGATGATGATGATTATGTCAGCTTTGTACTAGACCAACATGCTCAGTTGATAAGATGATGACGATTATGTCAGCTTTGTACTAGACCAACATGCTCAGTTGATAAGATGATGATGATTATGTTTGTACTAGACCAACATGCACAGTTGATAAGATGATGATGATTATGTCAGTTTTGTACTATACCAACATGCACAGTTGATAAGATGATGATGATTATGTTTGTACTAGACCAACATGCTCAGTTGATAAGATGATGATGATTATGTCAGCTTTGTACTAGACCAACATGCTCAGTTGATAAGATGATGATGATTATGTCAGCTTTGTACTAGACCAACATGCTCAGTTGATAAGATGATGATGATTATGTTTGTACCAGACCAACATGCTCAGTTGATAAGATGATGATGATTATGTCAGCTTTGTACTAGACCAACATGCTCAGTTGATAAGATGATGATGATTATGTCAGCTTTGTACCAGACCAACATGCTCAGTTGATAAGATGATGATGATTATGTCAGTTTTGTACTAGACCAACATGCTCAGTTGATAAGATGATGATGATTATGTTTGTACTAGACCAACATGCTCAGTTGATAAGATGATGATGATTATGTCAGCTTTGTACTAGACCAACATGCTCAGTTGATAAGATGATGATGATTATGTCAGCTTTGTACTAGACCAACATGCTCAGTTGATAAGATGATGACGATTATGTCAGCTTTGTACTAGACCAACATGCTCAGTTGATAAGATGATGATGATTATGTCAGCTTTGTACCAGACCAACATGCTCAGTTGATAAGATGATGATGATTATGTCAGCTTTGTACTAGACCAACATGCTCAGTTGATAAGATGATGATGATTATGTCAGCTTTGTACTAGACCAACATCCACAGTTGATAAGATGATAATGATTATGTTTGTACTAAACCAACATGATCAGTTGATAAGATGATGATGATTATGTCAGCTTTGTACCAGACCAACATGCTCAGTTGATAAGATGATGATGATTATGTTTGTACTAGACCAACATGCTCAGTTGATAAGATGATGATGATTGTTTGTACTAGACCAACATGCTCAGTTGATAAGATGATGATGATTATGTCAGCTTTGTACTAGACCAACATGCTCAGTTGATAAGATGATGATGATTATGTCAGCTTTGTACCAGACCAACATGCTCAGTTGATAAGATGATGATGATTATGTCAGCTTTGTACTAGACCAACATGCTCAGTTGATAAGATGATGATGATTATGTCAGCTTTGTACTAGACCAACATGCTCAGTTGATAAGATGATGATGATTATGTCAGCTTTGTACCAGACCAACATGCTCAGTTGATAAGATGATGATGATTATGTCAGTTTTGTACTAGACCAACATGCTCAGTTGATAAGATGATGATGATTATGTTTGTACTAGACCAACATGCTCAGTTGATAAGATGATGATGATTATGTCAGCTTTGTACCAGACCAACATGCTCAGTTGATAAGATGATGATGATTATGTTTGTACTAGACCAACATGCTCAGTTGATAAGATGATGATGATTGTTTGTACTAGACCAACATGCTCAGTTGATAAGATGATGATGATTATGTCAGCTTTGTACTAGACCAACATGCTCAGTTGATAAGATGATGATGATTATGTCAGCTTTGTACTAGACCAACATGCTCAGTTGATAAGATGATGATGATTATGTCAGCTTTGTACCAGACCAACATGCTCAGTTGATAAGATGATGATGATTATGTCAGTTTTGTACTAGACCAACATGCTCAGTTGATAAGATGATGATGATTATGTTTGTACTAGACCAACATGCTCAGTTGATAAGATGATGATGATTATGTCAGCTTTGTACTAGACCAACATGCTCAGTTGATAAGATGATGATGATTATGTCAGCTTTGTACTAGACCAACATGCTCAGTTGATAAGATGATGACGATTATGTCAGCTTTGTACTAGACCAACATGCTCAGTTGATAAGATGATGATGATTATGTCAGCTTTGTACCAGACCAACATGCTCAGTTGATAAGATGATGATGATTATGTCAGCTTTGTACTAGACCAACATGCTCAGTTGATAAGATGATGATGATTATGTCAGCTTTGTACTAGACCAACATCCACAGTTGATAAGATGATAATGATTATGTTTGTACTAAACCAACATGATGAGTTGATAAGATGATGATGATTATGTCAGCTTTGTACCAGACCAACATGCTCAGTTGATAAGATGATGACGATTATGTCAGCTTTGTACTAGACCGACATGCTCAGTTGATAAGATGATGATGATTATGTCAGCTTTGTACTAAACCAACATGCTCAGTTGATAAGATGATGATGATTATGTCAGCTTTGTACTAGATCAACATGCTCAGTTGATAAGATGATGATGATTATGTCAGCTTTGTACTAGACCAACATGCTCAGTTGATAAGATGATGATGATTATGTCAGCTTTGTACTAGACCAACATGCTCAGTTGATAAGATGATGATGATTATGTCAGCTTTGTACTAGACCAACATGCTCAGTTGATAAGATGATGATGATTATGTCAGCTTTGTACCAGACCAACATGCTCAGTTGATAAGATGATGATGATTATGTCAGCTTTGTACTATAGCAACATGCTCAGTTGATAAGATGATGATGATTATGTCAGCTTTGTACTAGATCAACATGCACAGTTGATAAGATGATGATGATTATGTTTGTACTAAACCAACATGATGAGTTGATAAGATGATGATGATTATGTCAGCTTTGTACCAGACCAACATGCTCAGTTGATAAGATGATGACGATTATGTCAGCTTTGTACTAGACCGACATGCTCAGTTGATAAGATGATGATGATTATGTCAGCTTTGTACTAAACCAACATGCTCAGTTGATAAGATGATGATGATTATGTCAGCTTTGTACTAGATCAACATGCTCAGTTGATAAGATGATGATGATTATGTCAGCTTTGTACTAGACCAACATGCTCAGTTGATAAGATGATGATGATTATGTCAGCTTTGTACTAGACCAACATGCTCAGTTGATAAGATGATGATGATTATGTCAGCTTTGTACTAGACCAACATGATCAGTTGATAAGATGATGATGATTATGTCAGCTTTGTACCAGACCAACATGCTCAGTTGATAAGATGATGATGATTATGTCAGCTTTGTACTATAGCAACATGCTCAGTTGATAAGATGATGATGATTATGTCAGCTTTGTACTAGATCAACATGCACAGTTGATAAGATGATGATGATTATGTTTGTACTAGACCAACATGTTCAGTTGATAAGATGATGATGATTATGTCAGCTTTGTACTAGATCAACATGCTCAGTTGATAAGATGATGATGATTATGTCAGCTTTGTACTAGACCAACATGCTTAGTTGATAAGATGATGATGATTATGTCAGCTTTGTACTAGACCAACATGCTCAGTTGATAAGATGATAATGATTATGTCAGCTTTGTACTAGACCAACATGCTCAGTTGATAAGATGTTGATGATTATGTCAGCTTTGTACTAGACCAACATGCTCAGTTGATAAGATGATGATGATTATGTCAGCTTTGTACAAGACCAACATGCTCAGTTGATAAGATGATGATGATTATGTCAGCTTTGTACTAGACCAACATGCTCAGTTGGATTTTTAGTGCTAGCTCACTAAAGCAACAGGTTCACGGGAAGAAATGTCGCTCCACTCAGACATATTATTCTGATTCTGAACCATTGCTCTTTCTCCTTAATGCTGCATGCTTAACAGAGAAACAGCAACTACCAACTTTGTAGACTTTGGTTTGACCAAGGAATGACCTCATGATCTACCTCATTAGAGGCAAGATTTCTACCTGTTACACTGCCTCTGAAGTTTATATGATATTAAAACATATCAAATTAGTATCTTGATGGCATGTTGTGTTTTTTTATTTACTATTTCTTGTCATATTTGTTGAATCTATTTAAATGTTGAGTTTATCTATTTACTATTTCTTGTCATATTTGTTGAATCTATTTAAATGTTGAGTTTTTTTATTTACTATTTCTTGTCATATTTGTTGAATCTATTTAAATGTTGTGTTTATCTATTTACTATTTCTTGTCATATTTTGTTGAATCTATTTAAATGTTGTGTTTATCTATTTACTATTTCTTGTCATATTTGTTGAATCTAATTAAATGTTGTGTTTATCTATTTACTATTTCTTGTCATATTTGTTGAATCTATTTAAATGTTGAGTTTTTTTATTTACTATTTCTTGTCATATTTGTTGAATCTATTTAAATGTTGTGTTTATCTATTTACTATTTCTTGTCATATTTGTTGAATCTATTTAAATGTTGTGTTTATCTATTTACTATTTCTTGTCATATTTTGTAAAATCTATTTAAATGTTGTGTTTATCTATTTACTATTTCTTGTCATATTTTGTTGAATCTATTTAAATGTTGTGTTTATCTATTTACTATTTCTTGTCATATTTTGTTGAATCTATTTAAATGTTGAATTTATTGATTATTTCTTGTCATATTTTGTTGAATCTATTTAAATGTTGTGTTTATCTATTTACTATTTCTTGTCATATTTTGTTGAATCTATTTAAATGTTGAGCTTATCTATTTACTATTTCTTGTCATATTTGTTGAAACTATTTAAATGTTGTGTTTATCTATTTACTATTTCTTGTCATATTTGTTGAATCTATTTAAATGTTGTGTTTATCTATTTACTATTTCTTGTCATATTTTGTTGAATCTATTTAAATGTTGTGTTTATCTATTTACTATTTCTTGTCATATTTTGTTGAATCTATTTAAATGTTGTGTCTATCTATTTACTATTTCTTGTCATATTTGTTGAAACTTTTTAAATGTTGTGTTTATCTATTTACTATTTCTTGTCATATTTGTTGAATCTATTTAAATGTTGTGTTTATCTATTTACTATTTCTTGTCATATTTTGTTGAATCTATTTAAATGTTGTGTTTATCTATTTACTATTTCTTGTCATATTTTGTTGAATCTATTTAAATGTTGTGTTTATCTATTTACTATTTCTTGTCATATTTTGTTGAATCTATTTAAATGTTGTGTTTATCTATTTACTATTTCTTGTCATATTTTGTTGAATCTATTTAAATGTTGAGTTTATCTATTGACTATTTCTTGTCATATTTGTTGAATCTATTTAAATGTTGTGTTTATCTATTTACTATTTCTTGCCATATTTGTTGAATCTATTTAAATGTTTAGTTTATCTATTGACTATTTCTTGTCATATTTGTTGAATCTATTTAAATGTTGAGTTTATCTATTGACTATTTCTTGTCATATTTTGTTGAATCTATTTAAATGTTGTGTTTATCTATTTACTATTTCTTGTCATATTTTGTTGAATCTATTTAAATGTTGTGTTTATCTATTTACTATTTCTTGTCATATTTTGTTGAATTTATTTAAATGTTGTATTTATCTATTTACTATTTCTTGTCATATTTGTTGAATCTATTTAAATGTTGTGTTTATCTATTTACTATTTCTTGTCATATTTGTTGAATCTATTTAAATGTTGAGTTTATCTATTTACTATTTCTTGTCATATTTGTTGAATCTATTTAAATGTTGAGTTTATTGATTATTTCTTGTCATATTTTGTTGAATCTATTTAAATGTTGTATTTATCTATTTACTATTTCTTGTCATATTTGTTGAATCTATTTAAATGTTGTGTTTATCTATTTACTATTTCTTGTCATATTTGTTGAAACTATTTAAATGTTGTGTTTATCTATTTACTATTTCTTGTCATATTTGTTGAATCTATTTAAATGTTGTATTTATCTATTTACTATTTCTTGTCATATTTGTTGAATCTATTTAAATGTTGTGTTTATCTATTTACTATTTCTTGTCATATTTGTTGAAACTATTTAAATGTTGTGTTTATCTATTTACTATTTCTTGTCATATTTGTTGAATATAATTAAATGTTGTGTTTATCTATTTACTATTTCTTGTCATATTTGTTGAATCTATTTAAATGTTGAGTTTTTTTATTTACTATTTCTTGTCATATTTGTTGAATCTATTTAAATGTTGTGTTTATCTATTTACTATTTCTTGTCATATTTGTTGAATCTATTTAAATGTTGTGTTTATCTATTTACTATTTCTTGTCATATTTTGTAAAATCTATTTAAATGTTGTGTTTATCTATTTACTATTTCTTGTCATATTTTGTTGAATCTATTTAAATGTTGTGTTTATCTATTTACTATTTCTTGTCATATTTGTTGAATCTATTTAAATGTTGTGTTTATCTATTTACTATTTCTTGTCATATTTTGTTGAATCTATTTAAATGTTGTGTTTATCTATTTACTATTTCTTGTCATATTTGTTGAATATAATTAAATGTTGTGTTTATCTATTTACTATTTCTTGTCATATTTGTTGAATCTATTTAAATGTTGAGTTTTTTTATTTACTATTTCTTGTCATATTTGTTGAATCTATTTAAATGTTGTGTTTATCTATTTACTATTTCTTGTCATATTTGTTGAATCTATTTAAATGTTGTGTTTATCTATTTACTATTTCTTGTCATATTTTGTAAAATCTATTTAAATGTTGTGTTTATCTATTTACTATTTCTTGTCATATTTTGTTGAATCTATTTAAATGTTGTGTTTATCTATTTACTATTTCTTGTCATATTTTGTTGAATCTATTTAAATGTTGAGTGTATTGATTATTTCTTGTCATATTTTGTTGAATCTATTTAAATGTTGTGTTTATCTATTTACTATTTCTTGTCATATTTTGTTAAATCTATTTAAATGTTGAGCTTATCTATTTACTATTTCTTGTCATATTTGTTGAAACTATTTAAATGTTGTGTTTATCTATTTACTATTTCTTGTCATATTTGTTGAATCTATTTAAATGTTGTGTTTATCTATTTACTATTTCTTGTCATATTTTGTTGAATCTATTTAAATGTTGTGTTTATCTATTTACTATTTCTTGTCATATTTTGTTGAATCTATTTAAATGTTGTGTCTATCTATTTACTATTTCTTGTCATATTTTGTTGAATCTATTTAAATGTTGTGTTTATCTATTTACTATTTCTTGTCATATTTTGTTGAATCTATTTAAATGTTGTGTTTATCTATTTACTATTTCTTGTCATATTTGTTGAATCTATTTAAATGTTGTGTTTATCTATTTACTATTTCTTGTCATATTTGTTGAAACTATTTAAATGTTGTGTTTCTATTTACTATTTCTTGTCATATTTGTTGAATCTATTTAAATGTTGTGTTTATCTATTTACTATTTCTTGTCATATTTTGTTGAATCTATTTAAATGTTGTGTTTATCTATTTACTATTTCTTGTCATATTTTTTGAATCTATTTAAATGTTGTGTTTATCTATTTACTATTTCTTGTGATATTTGTTGAATCTATTTAAATGTTGTGTTTATCTATTTACTATTTCTTGTCATATTTTGTTGAATCTATTTAAATGTTGTGTCTATCTATTTACTATTTCTTGTCATATTTTGTTGAATCTATTTAAATGTTGTGTTTATCTATTTACTATTTCTTGTCATATTTGTTGAATCTATTTAAATGTTGTGTTTATCTATTTACTATTTCTTGTCATATTTTGTTGAATCTATTTAAATGTTGTGTTTATCTATTTACTATTTCTTGTCATATTTGTTGGATATAATTAAATGTTGTGTTTATCTATTTACTATTTCTTGTCATATTTGTTGAATCTATTTAAATGTTGAGTTTTTTTATTTACTATTTCTTGTCATATTTGTTGAATCTATTTAAATGTTGTGTTTATCTATTTACTATTTCTTGTCATATTTGTTGAATCTATTTAAATGTTGTGTTTATCTATTTACTATTTCTTGTCATATTTTGTAAAATCTATTTAAATGTTGTGTTTATCTATTTACTATTTCTTGTCATATTTTGTTGAATCTATTTAAATGTTGTGTTTATCTATTTACTATTTCTTGTCATATTTTGTTGAATCTATTTAAATGTTGAGTTTATTGATTATTTCTTGTCATATTTTGTTGAATCTATTTAAATGTTGTGTTTATCTATTTACTATTTCTTGTCATATTTTGTTGAATCTATTTAAATGTTGTGTTTATCTATTTACTATTTCTTGTCATATTTGTTGAATCTATTTAAATGTTGTGTTTATCTATTTACTATTTCTTGTCATATTTTGTTGAATCTATTTAAATGTTGTGTTTATCTATTTACTATTTCTTGTCATATTTGTTGAATCTATTTAAATGTTGTGTTTATCTATTTACTATTTCTTGTCATATTTGTTGAAACTATTTAAATGTTGTGTTTATCTATTTACTATTTCTTGTCATATTTGTTGAATATAATTAAATGTTGTGTTTATCTATTTACTATTTCTTGTCATATTTGTTGAATCTATTTAAATGTTGAGTTTTTTTATTTACTATTTCTTGTCATATTTGTTGAATCTATTTAAATGTTGTGTTTATCTATTTACTATTTCTTGTCATATTTGTTGAATCTATTTAAATGTTGTGTTTATCCGTTTACTATTTCTTGTCATATTTTGTAAAATCTATTTAAATGTTGTGTTTATCTATTTACTATTTCTTGTCATATTTTGTTGAATCTATTTAAATGTTGTGTTTATCTATTTACTATTTCTTGTCATATTTGTTGAATCTATTTAAATGTTGTGTTTATCTATTTACTATTTCTTGTCATATTTTGTTGAATCTATTTAAATGTTGTGTTTATCTATTTACTATTTCTTGTCATATTTGTTGAATATAATTAAATGTTGTGTTTATCTATTTACTATTTCTTGTCATATTTGTTGAATCTATTTAAATGTTGAGTTTTTTTATTTACTATTTCTTGTCATATTTGTTGAATCTATTTAAATGTTGTGTTTATCTATTTACTATTTCTTGTCATATTTGTTGAATCTATTTAAATGTTGTGTTTATCTATTTACTATTTCTTGTCATATTTTGTAAAATCTATTTAAATGTTGTGTTTATCTATTTACTATTTCTTGTCATATTTTGTTGAATCTACTTAAATGTTGTGTTTATCTATTTACTATTTCTTGTCATATTTTGTTGAATCTATTTAAATGTTGAGTTTATTGATTATTTCTTGTCATATTTTGTTGAATCTATTTAAATGTTGTGATTATCTATTTACTATTTCTTGTCATATTTGTTGAATCTATTTGTTGTGTTTATTTATTTACTATTTCTTGTCATATTTTGTTGAATCTATTTAAATGTTGTATTTATCTATTTACTATTTCTTGTCATATTTTGTTGAATCTATTTAAATGTTGTGTTTATCTATTTACTATTTCTTGTCATATTTGTTGAATCTATTTGTTGTGTTTATCTATTTACTATTTCTTGTCATATTTTGTTGAATCTATTTAAATGTTGTGTTTATCTATTTACTATTTCTTGTCATATTTGTTGAATCTATTTAAATGTTGTGTTTATCTATTTACTATTTCTTGTCATATTTGTTGAAACTATTTAAATGTTGTGTTTATCTATTTACTATTTCTTGTCATATTTGTTGAATCTATTTAAATGTTGTGTTTATCTATTTACTATTTCTTGTCATATTTTGTTGAATCTATTTAAATGTTGTGTTTATCTATTGACTATTTCTTGTCATATTTTGTTGAATCTATTTGTTGTGTTTATCTATGTGTATTTACTATTTCTTGTCATATTTGTTGAATCTATTTGTTGTGTTTATCTATTTACTATTTCTTGTCATATTTGTTGAATCTATTTGTTGTGTTTATCTATTTACTATTTCTTGTCATATTTTGTTGAATCTATTTAAATGTTGTGTTTATCTATTTACTATTTCTAGTTATATTTGTTGAATCTATTTGTTGTGTTTATCTATGTGTATTTACTTTTCTTGTCATACTATTTTATATATATCTTGTTGTTGTACTATTTGTGACAACCACAATACATTGACCATAAATGTTTATTTAATAGTCATTGACAGTACTTTTTACTATGACATAACTATAGGAAACCTTAGACCTGTGTATTGTAGTCATAAACATTGAATAATAATCTTGAAATAATTTAATGGACAGATCTTATTTTGTAAAAAAAAAAAACCACTGATTCTACCAAAATGTTCTCTGAAACTGATATCATCAACATGTCCAAATTTTTGATTAACAACATATTTGTTATGTTTGGTGGATGTGTTTGTCAACAGACAGTCAGTATACCTATGGGTACAAACTGTTCTCCTCTTCTTGCCGACTTATTCCTTTATTAGTATGAGGCATACTTCATACAGGGGCTTCTCAAGAAAAATGAAAAGAAGCTAGCCCGATCCTTTAATGAATGTTCCACTATATAGATGATGTCCTTTCAGCAAATAATTATAGATTTGGTGATTTCGTTGATCACATCTATCCCATTGAGCTTGAAATAAAGGATCCCACAGATACAGATAGGTCTGGTTCATACCTTGGCCTACACCTCAAAATTGACAGTGAACATGTGATTTGACCTCCTGATATTGCCTTGATTAATTACTTACTTTGACCTCCAGTTGATGTCAGCATCAGCTAATGTCCTCATCATCTTCAATGATTCATCATACAGTAGAAAATACTCAGTCATGCTTTCTACAAAATAACACAACTAGAGGTTCACAAGAGTAGCATCAATTATTTGGTTATAACTTATCTATCTATTATACAATATTCATGTATTTATTGTTGGTGGTCAATCAGATATGTAGCTTCTAAGAATAACATATTTTAGCATTTTCCCATTTCCAATCTACTGTTAAAGCTTTTTACTGCAGTGCTGGCCATCTTTGATTTCTGATCAACATTCAAAGAAACATTCCAGTTCAGTTTGCTTTCAAATGGTTCAATGATTTCAGAGAAACTACTTTTAAAACAATTTTTTCATTATTGTACTATGGTGACAGTCATCATGGATTTCTGATCCAAATAAAAAAGATTACTTTGTAGAGGACCTATATTGCCTTTAATTCTGGTCAACATTAAAAGACATAGACTTAAATATTCAAGGAACATTCTGTCAAATGGTTCAGTGGTTTCAAGTAGAATTTCTACCAAATTTAGTTCAAAAGGTTAGTAAGAAAAGTAAAGTGTTGAGATCTATCATAGTAATACTTCTGCCACATTTGTGTAAGATAAAGTTATTTAACAATGATATAAGGTGCACCTGATTTTTAATTAACAATGATATAAGGTGCACCTGATTTTTAATTAACAATGACATAAGGTGTACCTGATTTTTAATTAACAATGACACAATGTGTACCTGATTTTTAAATAATAATGACATAATGTGCACCTGATTTTTAATTAACAATGACATAAGGTATACCTGATTTTTAATTAACAATGATATAAGGTGCACCTGATTTTTAATTAACAATGACATAAGGTGTACCTGATTTTTAATTAACAATGACATAAGGTATACCTGATTTTTAAATAACAATGACATAATGTGCACCTGATTTTTAATTAACAATGACATAACGTGTACCTGATTTTTAATTAACAATGACATAAGGTGCACCTGATTTTTAATTATCAATGACATAAGGTGTACCTGATTTTTAATCATCAATGACATAAGGTGTACCTGATTTTTAAATAATAATGACATAAGGTGCACCTGATTTTTAATCATCAATGACATAAGGTGTACCTGATTTTTAATTAACAATGACATAACGTGTACCTGATTTTTAATTATCAATGACATAAGGTGTACCTGATTTTTAATTAACAATGATATAAGGTGCACCTGATTTTTAATTAACAATGATATAAGGTGTACCTGATTTTTAATTAACAATGACATAAGGTGTACCTGATTTTTAATTAACAATAACATAACATGTACCTGATTTTTAATTAACAATGACATAAGGTGCACCTGATTTTTAAATAATAATGACATAATGTGCACCTGATTTTTAATTAACAATGACATAAGGTGCACCTGATTTTTAAATAATAATGACATAATGTGCTTCTGATTTTTAATTAACAATGACATAAGGTGTACCTGGTTTTTAATTAACAACGACATAACGAGTACCTGATTTTTAATTAACAATGAGAAAAGGTGCACCTGATTTTTAATTAACAATGACATAACGTGTACCTGATTTTTAATTAACAATGACATAAGGTGTACCTGATTTTTAATTAACAATGATATAAGGTGTACCTGATTTTTAATTAACAATGATATAAGGTGTACCTGATTTTTAATTAACAATGACATAAGGTATACCTGATTTTTAATTAACAATGATATAAGGTGCACCTGATTTTTAATTAACAATGACATAAGGTGTACCTGATTTTTAATTAACAATGACATAAGGTATACCTGATTTTTAATTAACAATGATATAAGGTGCACCTGATTTTTAATTAACAATGATATAAGGTGTACCTGATTTTTAATTAACAATGACATAAGGTATACCTGATTTTTAAATAACAATGACATAAGGTGCACCTGATTTTTAATTAACAATGAATGACATAACGTGTACCTGATTTTTAATTAACAATGACATAAGGTGTACCTGATTTTTAATTAACAATGATATAAGGTGTACCTGATTTTTAATTAACAATGACATAAGGTTTACCTGATTTTTATTTAACAATGATATAAGGTGCACCTGATTTTTAATTAACAATGACATAAGGTGTACCTGATTTTTAATTAACAATGACATAAGGTGCACCTGATTTTTAATTAACAATGACATAACGTGTACCTGATTTTTAATTAACAATGATATAAGGTGCACCTGATTTTTAATCATCAATGACATAAGGTGTACCTGATTTTTAATCATCAATGACATAAGGTGTACCTGATTTTTAATTAACAATGACATAAGGTGTGCCTGATTTTTAATTAACAATGACATAAGGTGCACCTGATTTTTAATTAACAATGACATAACGTGTACCATATACCTGATTTTTAATTAACAATGATATAAGGTGCACCTGATTTTTAATTAACAATGATATAAGGTGCACCTGATTTTTAATTAACAATGATATAAGGTATACCTGATTTTTTATTAACAATGACATAAGGTGCACCTGATTTTTAATCATCAATGACATAAGGTGTACCTGATTTTTAATTAACAATGACATAACATATACCTGGTTTTTAATCAACAATGACATAAGGTTTACCTGATTTTTAATTAACAATGACATAACGTGTACCTGATTTTTAATTAACAATGACATAACGTGTACCTGATTTTTAATTATCAATGACATAAGGTGTACCTGATTTTTAATTAACAATGATATAAGGTGCACCTGATTTTTAATTAACAATGATATAAGGTATACCTGATTTTTAATTAACAATGATATAAGGTGCACCTGATTTTTAATTAACAATGACATAAGGTGTACCTGATTTTTAATTAACAATGATATAAGGTGTACCTGATTTTTAATTAACAATGACATAAGGTGCACCTGATTTTTCTGTAAGATAAAGTCAATTAACAATGACATAAGGCGTACCTGATTTTTAATTAACAATGATATAAGGTGTACCTGATTTTTAATTAACAATGATATAAGGTGTACCTGATTTTTTATTAACAATGACATAAGGTATACCTGATTTTTAATTAACAATGTTATAAGGTGCACCTGATTTTTAATTAACAATGACATAAGGTGTACCTGATTTTTAATTAACAATGATATAAGGTGTACCTGATTTTTAATTAACAATGACATAAGGTGCACCTGATTTTTCTGTAAGATAAAGTCAATTAACAATGACATAAGGTGTACCTGATTTTTAATTAACAATGACATAAGGTGTACCTGATTTTTAATTAACAATGATATAAGGTATACCTGATTTATAATTAACAATGATATAAGGTGTACCTGATTTTTAATTAACAATGACATAAGGTGCACCTGATTTTTAATTATCAATGACATAAGGTGTACCTGATTTTTAATTAACAATGATATAAGGTGTACCTGATTTTTAATTATCAATGACATAAGGTGCACCTGATTTTTAATTAACAATGATATAAGGTGTACCTGATTTTTAATTATCAATGACATAAGGTGTACCTGATTTTTAATTAACAATGATATAAGGTGTACCTGATTTTTCTTTTTCTTTTTCTATCACCTTTAGTCTACCTTGATGAATCAGTTCCTTTAATCTATATTTTTCTCCCTGTAAATTGTCATAAATATAATACATAAATCAGGGAGATAAATCAAAAAGACATAAATATTATACATCAATCAAGAAGACATAAATATTATACATAAATCATTTCTGGGAAAGCATTAGTGGCTTGGTAGCCATATTGAATTTTCAAATGAAATGAAAATGCCAAATAATATTGAGGACAATCCAGGTAACAATTTAACAAAGAATAATATTGATGACAATCCAGGTAACAATTTAACAAAGAATAATATTGATGACAATCCAGGTAACAATTTAACAAAGAATAATATTGAGGACAATCCAGGTAACAATTCAACAAATTATAATATTGATGACAATCCGGGTAACAATTTAACAAAGAATAATATTGAGGACAATCCAGGTAACAATTTAACAAAGAATAATATTGAGGACAATCCAGGTAACAATTTAACAAAGAATAATATTGAGGACAATCCAGGTAACAATTTAACAAAGAATATTATTGAGGACAATCCAGGTAACAATTCAACAAACAATAATATTGATGACAATCCAGGTAATAATTTAACAAAGAATAATATTGATGACAATCCAGATAACAATTTAACAAAGAATAATATTGATGACAATCCAGGTAAGAATTTAACAAAGAATAATATTGATGACAATCCAGGTAACAATTTAACAAAGAATAATATTGATGACAATCCAGGTAACAATTTAACAAAGAATAATATTGAGGACAATCCAGGTAACAATTTAACAAAGAATAATATTGAGGACAATCCAGGTAACAATTTAACAAAGAATAATATTGATGACAATCCAGGTAACAATTTAACAAAGAATAATATTGATGACAATCCAGGTAACAATTTAACAAAGAATAATATTGAGGACAATCCAGGTAACAATTTAACAAAGAATAATATTGAGGACAATCCAGGTAACAATTTAACAAAGAATAATATTGAGGACAATCCAGGTAACAATTTAACAAAGAATAATATTGATGACAATCCAGGTAACAATTCAACAAAGAATAATATTGATGACAATCCAGGTAAGAATTTAACAAAGAATAATATTGAGGACAATCCAGGTAACAATTTAACAAAGAGTAATATTGAGGACAATCCAGGTAACAATTTAACAAAGAATAATATTGAGGACAATCCAGGTAACAATTTAACAAAGAATAATATTGAGGACAATCCAGGTAACAATTTAACAAAGAATAATATTGATGACAATCCAGGTAACAATTTAACAAAGAATAATATTGATGACAATCCAGGTAACAATTTAACAAAGAATAATATTGAGGACAATCCAGGTAACAATTTAACAAAGAATAATATTGAGGACAATCCAGGTAACAATTTAACAAAGAATAATATTGAGGACAATCCAGGTAACAATTTAACAAAGAATAATATTGATGACAATCCAGGTAACAATTCAACAAAGAATAATATTGATGACAATCCAGGTAAGAATTTAACAAAGAATAATATTGAGGACAATCCAGGTAACAATTTAACAAAGAGTAATATTGAGGACAATCCAGGTAACAATTTAACAACGAATAATATTGAGGACAATCCAGGTAACAATTTAACAAAGAATAATATTGATGACAATCCAGGTAACAATTCAACAAAGAATAATATTGATGACAATCCAGGTAACAATTTAACAACGAATAATATTGATGACAATCCAGGTAACAATTTAACAACGAATAATATTGATGACAATCCAGGTAACAATTTAACAAACAATAATATTGATGACAATCCAGGTAACAATTTAACAAAGAATAATATTGAGGACAATCCAGGTAACAATTTAACAAAGAATAATATTGATGACAATCCAGGTAACAATTCAACAAAGAATAATATTGATGACAATCCAGGTAACAATTTAACAAAGAATAATATTGATGACAATCCAGGTAACAATTTAACAAAGAATAATATTGAGGACAATCCAGGTAACAATTTAACAAAGAATAATATTGAGGACAATCCAGGTAACAATTTAACAAAGAATAATATTGAGGACAATCCAGGTAACAATTTAACAAAGAATAATATTGATGACAATCCAGGTAACAATTCAACAAAGAATAATATTGATGACAATCCAGGTAACAATTTAACAAAGAATAATATTGATGACAATCCAGGTAACAATTTAACAAAGAATAATATTGAGGACAATCCAGGTAACAATTTAACAAAGAGTAATATTGAGGACAATCCAGGTAACAATTTAACAACGAATAATATTGAGGACAATCCAGGTAACAATTTAACAAAGAATAATATTGATGACAATCCAGGTAACAATTCAACAAAGAATAATATTGATGACAATCCAGGTAACAATTTAACAACGAATAATATTGATGACAATCCAGGTAACAATTTAACAACGAATAATATTGATGACAATCCAGGTAACAATTTAACAAACAATAATATTGATGACAATCCAGGTAACAATTTAACAAAGAATAATATTGAGGACAATCCAGGTAACAATATAACAACGAATAATATTGAGGACAATCCAGGTAACAATTTAACAAAGAATAATATTGATGACAATCCAGGTAACAATTCAACAAAGAATAATATTGATGACAATCCAGGTAAGAATTTAACAAAGAATAATATTGAGGACAATCCAGGTAAGAATTTAACAAAGAATAATATTGAGGACAATCCAGGTAAGAATTTAACAAAGAATAATATTGATGACAATCCAGGTAACAATTTAACAAAGAATAATATTGATGACAATCCAGGTAACAATTCAACAAAGAATAATATTGATGACAATCCAGGTAAGAATTTAACAAAGAATAATATTGAGGACAATCCAGGTAAGAATTTAACAAAGAATAATATTGAGGACAATCCAGGTAAGAATTTAACAAAGAATAATATTGAGGACAATCCAGGTAACAATTTAACAATGTCTGGTTCTATTTGATTCAGTGATTTCTGAGAACTGAGCTGTGAAAAGCTAAGAGACAATGACGGACAAGTGATGACAATGTCTAACAGGGATCTTGATTCAAGTGAGCCAACAATCAGTGTTTACTACTAGAAATTTCGATGCCAATTTTTATCTTGATATTTGTGTTTAACTTTAATATTAAATATTTATGGGGATTAATATTCACCAATTGATGTAACTGGCCTGGTTCTTTATAGTACAAAGAATGGTGTTCAATTTCTCGTAGCTTACAGGGTTCGACACTAACGCTCGTCCTGTCGCCTGAGGCTAGTTCATTTCTGAAGGACTAGTTAACTCCTTTACCTCTGTAGTCCGTCCGTTGGTCGAGTAAAAAGTTGACTGTTGATACAAACTTTTTTAGTGTTTGAAATTTTTGGGTGAAAGTTGATCGTTTTATTAACAAAACTCGTCTGTACCAAATATTATTGTTAGACTGGTTCTCTCACAATGTTAATTATACACCAGCACAACCAACTTCCGGTAAGTAAACCAGTCAATTAAAATCAACGTCGCATGAGCGTTTGTATACATAATGATTTTTTTATGGATCTGGAAAGTTTATCTGACACTGAGAAATATTAGAATGTAACAACAATATGTGGGAATTCCTTGGAAAGGAACCCTCTGGCAAAAAAAACCAACAGATGAAAGATAAAAGAATTTAAAAACTACAATATGATTTAAGTAAACGAGTTTGAAAGTTCCAACCATATTGGAAAGCAGTGTATAAGTGCTGTACAGATACAGTATATGCAACCATAAAAGCTTTGTTCCAGAGCCCTGCATAAGGATAGCACTGACACTCATGATTCTTTAAACAACAAATACTCAAAGGTTGTAATGAATTCAATGAGTCCAAGTGATCAAACCATATGACTTCAGAGAAAAAAAGGTCCCTTTTTAATCTTCTGCTAAAACAATAAAAAAACTTCCAAAGAAACACTCACAATGCAGGAATTAGCATCTAATTTTTCAAAATTTTCAGGAGAGGGGGCATTCCCCTTCAACTTGAGTCCTCACAGAATAAGGACTACTCAGAGATCACTTTGGGCCACGCCATCGCGCCATAGTCACGCTAAAATTTGATATGGCTCATCAAAATATGATGTATGCGCCAGTAGGGCGCATTACCATCACGTATGGCCCATACAATTGTACATCGTGCGCCGGTAACCGGGATCTGCATACTTATTTTGTTTCGACTGGTTCTTAATTTTTGCCTCATCCCGCGAACGTAATCAGGCGAAAAAGTACTGTAAGCCAGTCGTATAATCATCTGATACTCTCTGTGTTTTTCATACTCAGGTCTCGATTATAACGAAAACTGTCGAATGACAACAAAATGCCTCCCAAAAAGACAAAATCTGAAAAAAAATCAACCGAAAATATCATTTTTCACGAAGATGAAACGGACACAGGTACAACCACAGAGGCGAATGAGCCTATTGAGGTTGATGATGACGTATCACACGAAGCCAGCGAAAACAAGGAACAAGGAAAGTTTCAGTCCCATTGGGCCAGTTTATACACGTGGTTAACATACGACAAAGATACAAACAAAATGTACTGCAGTAAATGCATTAGCATTGGAGCAAACAATACTATGAGAGCTGGTTGTGATAATTTTAAAACATCATCACTCACTATAGGCATGCAGCTAGTGCAAATTACAAGGTTTATTGCCTCTAGAATTGCTGAAAATCGTTTTCGGGCCAGGCGGCCCCCATAGCCCGGCCTAATGGCCCATTACTTTTGATGATGATGGGCCAAAGGCTAGGGTGATCTCTGCTACTGCATTCTTAGTAGGACTAGAATCTTTAACTTTATACTAGTCCTTTGGACTAGTATGCCTTGAAAGTTAGTGTCAAACCCTGGTTTACTATTACCCTGTAAATATAACTACCTCTAACATGTTAGTGTCAAACCCTGGTTTACTATTACCCTGTAAATATAATTACCTCTAACATGTTAGTGTCAAACCCTGGTTTACTATTACCATGTAAATATAACTACCTCTAACATGTTAGTGTCAAACCCTGGTTTACTATTACCCTGTAAATATAACTACCTCTAACATGTTAGTGTCAAACCGTGGTTTACTATTACCCTGTAAATATAACTACCTCTAACATGTTAGTGTCAAACCCTGGTTTACTATTACCCTGTAAATATAACTACCTCTAACATGTTAGTGTCAAACCCTGGTTTACTATTACCATGTAAATATAACTACCTCTAACATGTTAGTGTCAAACCCTGGTTTACTATTACCCTGTAAATATAACTACCTCTAACATGTTAGTGTCAAACCCTGGTTTACTATTACCATGTAAATATAACTACCTCTAACATGTTAGTGTCAAACCCTGGTTTACTATTACCCTGTAAATATAACTACCTCTAACATGTTAGTGTCAAACCCTGGTTTACTATTACCATGTAAATATAACTACCTCTAACATGTTAGTGTCAAACCCTGGTTTACTATTACCCTGTAAATATAACTACCTCTAACATGTTAGTGTCAAACCCTGGTTTACTATTACCCTGTAAATATAACTACCTCTAACATGTTAGTGTCAAACCCTGGTTTACTATTACCATGTAAATATAACTACCTCTAACATGTTAGTGTCAAACCCTGGTTTACTATTACCCTGTAAATATAACTACCTCTAACATGTTAGTGTCAAACCCTGGTTTACTATTACCATGTAAATATAACTACCTCTAACATGTTAGTGTCAAACCCTGGTTTACTATTACCCTGTAAATATAACTACCTCTAACATGTTAGTGTCAAACCGTGGTTTACTATTACCCTGTAAATATAACTACCTCTAACATGTTAGTGTCAAACCCTGGTTTACTATTACCCTGTAAATATAACTACCTCTAACATGTTAGTGTCAAACCCTGGTTTACTATTACCATGTAAATATAACTACCTCTAACATGTTAGTGTCAAACCCTGGTTTACTATTACCCTGTAAATATAACTACCTCTAACATGTTAGTGTCAAACCCTGGTTTACTATTACCATGTAAATATAACTACCTCTAACATGTTAGTGTCAAACCCTGGTTTACTATTACCCTGTAAATATAACTACCTCTAACATGTTAGTGTCAAACCCTGGTTTACTATTACCATGTAAATATAACTACCTCTAACATGTTAGTGTCAAACCCTGGTTTACTATTACCCTGTAAATATAACTACCTCTAACATGTTAGTGTCAAACCCTGGTTTACTATTACCATGTAAATATAACTACCTCTAACATGTTAGTGTCAAACCCTGGTTTACTATTACCCTGTAAATATAACTACCTCTAACATGTTAGTGTCAAACCGTGGTTTACTATTACCCTGTAAATATAACTACCTCTAACATGTTAGTGTCAAACCCTGGTTTACTATTACCCTGTAAATATAACTACCGCTAACATGTTAGTGTCAAACCCTGGTTTACTATTACCCTGTAAATATAACTACCTCTAACATGTTAGTGTCAAACCCTGGTTTACTATTACCATGTAAATATAACTACCTCTAACATGTTAGTGTCAAACCCTGGTTTACTATTACCCTGTAAATATAACTACCTCTAACATGTTAGTGTCAAACCCTGGTTTACTATTACCATGTAAATATAACTACCTCTAACATGTTAATGTCAAACCCTGGTTTACTATTACCCTGTAAATATAACTACCTCTAACATGTTAGTGTCAAACCGTGGTTTACTATTACCCTGTAAATATAACTACCTCTAACATGTTAGTGTCAAACCCTGGTTTACTATTACCCTGTAAATATAACTACCTCTAACATGTTAGTGTCAAACCCTGGTTTACTATTACCCTGTAAATATAACTACCTCTAACATGTTAGTGTCAAACCCTGGTTTACTATTACCCTGTAAATATAACTACCTCTAACATGTTAGTGTCAAACCCTGGTTTACTATTACCATGTAAATATAACTACCTCTAACATGTTAGTGTCAAACCCTGGTTTACTATTACCATGTAAATATAACTACCTCTAACATGTTAGTGTCAAACCGTGGTTTACTATTACCCTGTAAATATAACTACCTCTAACATGTTAGTGTCAAACCCTGGTTTACTATTACCCTGTAAATATAACTACCTCTAACATGTTAGTGTCAAACCCTGGTTTACTATTACCATGTAAATATAACTACCTCTAACATGTTAGTGTCAAACCCTGGTTTACTATTACCCTGTAAATATAACTACCTCTAACATGTTAGTGTCAAACCCTGGTTTACTATTACCATGTAAATATAACTACCTCTAACATGTTAGTGTCAAACCCTGGTTTACTATTACCCTGTAAATATAACTACCTCTAACATGTTAGTGTCAAACCGTGGCTTACTATTACCCTGTAAATATAACTACCTCTAACATGTTAGTGTCAAACCCTGGTTTACTATTACCCTGTAAATATAACTACCGCTAACATGTTAGTGTCAAACCCTGGTTTACTATTACCCTGTAAATATAACTACCGCTAACATGTTAGTGTCAAACCCTGGTTTACTATTACCCTGTAAATATAACTACCTCTAACATGTTAGTGTCAAACCCTGGTTTACTATTACCCTGTAAATATAACTACCTCTAATATGTTAGTGTCAAACCCTGGTTTACTATTACCCTGTAAATATAACTACCTCTAACATGTTAGTGTCAAACCCTGGTTTACTATTACCCTGTAAATATAACTACCTCTAACATGTTAGTGTCAAACCCTGGTTTACTATTACCCTGTAAATATAACTACCTCTAACATGTTAGTGTCAAACCCTGGTTTACTATTACCCTGTAAATATAACTACCTCTAACATGTTAGTGTCAAACCCTGGTTTACTATTACCCTGTAAATATAACTACCTCTAACATGTTAGTGTCAAACCCTGGTTTACTATTACCCTGTAAATATAACTACCTCTAACATGATAGTGTCAAACCCTGGTTTACTATTACCCTTTAAATATAACTACCTCTAACATGTTAGTGTCAAACCCTGGTTTACTATTACCCTGTAAATATAACTACCTCTAATATGTTAGTCATATCCACTACCATCTTAGACACTTCATCACTAGGTGAGTTGATAGTCACTAACTGTTCTAATATAGCACTGTACATCTCTAATCCTCTGTAAAAACAATGATCTCAATATAACCATGGTAATGTACAATACAATGTCATAGAATGTCGACAGTACTGGCAAAATGTTTTATTTGTTTTACTGACAAAACTTATTCAACATATTACATAAACTTGGTACATTGATAGTAAAATTAGATATCAGTTACTAGATAACTCAATTCGTCAGACATGTAAAATTTAGATAAACAAGATATGATTATAATCTAACGATTATGAAGTCTCCCAAACCGGCCACTGACACTATCTACCCACATATCAAATTTTGATGATATTGGACAATGTTGAATTTTTACCCCCCATTTTTATGCCGTGTTTTGGCAGCCATTTTGAAAATGGCAGACATCTTGAAAATTTTGAAAACGCAGAATTGCTTCTCTAATGGTGACCTATCACTATGTCAAAATTTATCTCTCTATCATTATCCAGTTAGAAGTTATCAACATTAATGTACGAAATTTCAAGTTTCCCATAAGATTCTATAGTAACCCCCACCCCCTTTGAACCCCCAAAAATATGGCTTTGACCCCCTTTACCACCAAGTTTCATGAAATTCTGTCCTGTAGTTCCTGAGATCTGCTATGGACAAGTTCATGGTGCACGGAAAGAAAGGAGAACAACAAGAACAAGAACAAGAATAATAATAATAATAATAAGAAACAGAGCAAAAACAATAAGTCTCCAAACGTTGTTTGGGAGACTTAAAAATGTTGAAGGATGCAGAAAGAACGAAGTAAGTATGGTACCTATTAATTAAACACAATAAAAAGTGTATTTATGTTATATTTATACATCTAGTCTCTGATGAGTGAGTGAGTGATTGTTGCTTAAAGGGCACCGGACACCAAATTATCGAACAGCTTTTTCAGATAAATAATGCATCATTATTACCTATAAATTCTGTGTATGAACTCTACAGTATTTAATTATACCCGTGGCATCTGATAACAGTGTGTGTAAACACTGATAAATCTGTTTACCTCAGTATGCATATTTTTAGCTTGATAATGAGGCCCACGTGCTGACTGTACGTCACAGTTGATGTACTCTAATCTATATGATGAAAGAAACACTGTATCATAGATCACAGTCACTTGAAGTTTCAAAAATTAAGGGAAAAAAATTCGAAAAACTTCGAAAAATTTTGGTCATCTTTAATAAATAATTTGTTGATCTTTTAATTCGTACCCTCGTTCCATAAAAATACAGCTTCAGAAAGATATAAAATGCTGGGAAAAATGACGAAGGCATTTTTTCGTCAAGTAACGAACTTTAAAACAATGTATTTAGTGAAAGCTGGTATTGAATTTCTATAATATACGTGAAATACTACCTTTTATCTGCAAATACAACACTTGTTTCATTCAAAAAAGGAAATATTATAACGAAAAAACGCTTCTTACCTTGCATGTGGCTTTTGACCCGGACAGGATTTTATCGTATCCGGTGGGTTAAAAAAATGATTCGAGTCGGTAATACGATGTATTGGTTTAGTTTTCCAAAAGATCAACCGAGGTTTAAAGCATGGGTACATTATTGCAAACTTCAGGATTTCACTCCTTCAAAATAAAGTAAAATATGTGGAAAGCATTTCATAAATAGCCAGGGGCCATGTTCTCGAAAGTATCCTAAGATTTGTCCTAAGATATGTCTTAGGATGATTTTTAGGATGGTCTTATGACCATCTTAGGACATGTCCTAGGAGTGATCTCGAAGCTATCTTAGGACTATCCTAACTTAGGATGTCTTAACTATGTCCTAAGTGTCAATGCAATTATTAGAAAAATAGAAATATTGTGTACAACAACTATTTCCAATGTTAATATATAGCAAACTCTTGAAAAAAATACTCATAATAAAATATAATATATAAAAAAGATTTTTTTCAACTTCATTTATTTTTTACGCTGCATCCCAAGAGTCTCTTTCTTGTTTTCTTTAATTTGCAGTTATCTATATACGTAGCTCTGTATACGATATATAATTGATGTGCAACACTTTTTTTTATAATGAAGTACAGTCTTTACCGTTATTTTTTGTGTGGTTATACTTTCGAGTGAGCTGATTTCAAATTTTCAATGAATTACAGATTAAAGATGAACAAAAGATATCTCGTGTGCCATTTAAATTATAATAGAAAAACATTGTTAATTTACTTATTTAGATTTAAAAACAGTATAAAGGTGTATACCAATCATGTTCTACAACTTAAAGTCCGTTTTTGGTACAAAATATCAAATTATATTACAATTTCGGGATTAGGACCATCTTAAGACACCTCCATAGATGTCCTAAAGTTAAGACAAATTTTGCGACATGTCCTAAGTTAGGACATGGTCGAGAACACGACTTAGGACTAAGATTTGTCCTAAGATGGTCTTAGGACATGTCTTAGTCCTAAGACACTTTCGAGAACACGGCCCCAGTATAGTAGGGATCCAGCAAGACTGGCCGAGCTTGGATATCCTGGAGCAAGAGCGGCATTGAAGGATGATGCTATTCCTGATATTCCCATTGTAGTGAAAGACGATTCTTCTGCCCCCAAAAAACCTAGAAAAGCTTTCCAAAAGAGAAGAAAGAACTAGGTATATGTATGACAAGACATAATAAATTATGATCTCTCTCGCTTTTACAGATTATCAGTAATTAAATCTTTTGTAAGTTTTAGTCCCCTTCGCCTAATTTGAAAGGATATATTTTTAACATATGGACCAAGATTTTTTTCACTCATGCGTATGAACTAATTGACCCATGATTTGAAAGGTAGGACAACCCATCAATTCTGCTTATTTTTTCATTATAACCTATGTACCCTGTTTTAATCCCATCGAAAAGATAGAGGAAATACTACATTTGAACCCCCTTCTTTTGATACAATAAGCATAGACATACATTGAAAAGAGGGGGGTGAAAAGGAAATCTTGCCAAGATCGATTATTATCAGTTGTTTGTTACTTGAAACATTTTTTTATTTTCGTAAAATTGTAGACAGGATTTCTGGTTAAGAAATGAATATTAAAATAAATAAAATATTTAAAAAACTTGAATAATTTTCTACTTTTTTGTTTCCAACTTTTCCAATATTTTTGTGTGGACATACAGTTTTAGTTATCCAGGACTTAAAAAAATAATAAATATATGTATAAAAATCTTTTTCCGGACACGCTTCATATCATTATTTCCGATTGAACAAAATGACAATATTTTTTACTTCTCCACGCAAAGAGAATGGGGTCACACCTAGTACCAGCCTTTGTTTTATAATTATATTCCAGGTAATTTTATAGATTTATTAATAAATGCGTGCATTTGGAGATGATCGCGGTAAATATACGTAGACAGTTTAAATTTTAGGTACTTCCTCAGTAAATCCATTAATTGATTGTTTTTTAATAATTCAAGGAAATAAATCCTTGAATAATTTGTGGTGTTGTTTACAAGTGAAAGCGTGTGTTGTTATAAATGATCATCAACTGTGACGTCACGCTAACTTTTGTGCACTACCTTATTAATTGTCGGCAGTTTCCGGAGATCATCAGAGATTTATCAAAACGTGTGTGAAATGTAGAATCCTACAGTAATTTGGTAGAGATAACTGCTATGCCATTATTCTCTTTCATTTAATTCTGACATTAACAAATGAAAAACAAAAAATTATTTTTCATGTCCGGTGCCCTTTAACGCCAATTCAGCAATTTTTCAGCTATATCACGGCGAGAACAAGTTAATTTTCAATGAGATAATGATGAGGTCCACTTTGTACTAGACCAACACGCCGAGTTGAATTTTAATAGTGCTACCTCACTGAAACAACAGTCCATGGGTAGACATGTCGCTCCACTCGGACACATTATAATGATTCTGAGCCAACCAGTCTTTGCTCTTTCTCCTTAATGCTGTGTGCTTAGTGGAGAATCAACAAACACTAATTTCATAGTCTTTGGTTTGACCCGACCAGTGGTTTGACCAGACCTTTTGACCTGATCAGGGCTCGAACCCATGATCTCTTTGGTTTGACACGACCAGGGCTTGAACCCATGATCTACCACACTTGTTGCCAGGACACTAACCATTACACCACTGATGTAGTTAGATAGTCTCTCGTGAAGACTATTAATCTCTGTAGAAGCTTGTGGCTAATTGATAGTTATTTGTAGCCTGTTAACTATGAAGATTCATTGATCCTGTGTTGTACTGTCCATGTTTATATAGCTGCCATTTCTTTGAAAGTGTGTCATTTGTTTTTTTTAGTTGAAGCAAATTTGTGCTGGTTTTTTTAATCACTTCTTCATATCAAAAGGGATCAGAATAACCAATTGAACCTTGTCACATTTTTGTATCTGTCCCAAGCCAGGACTTAGATTTCATTCAGCTTCTGTTTTTGTCATATCTGCATTTGTTAATGTGAAGTTGTTTACATGATTTTCCCCCAGAGATTGTTATACATAGGATTTGAGTGAGTCTTAAGATTGGTTGATTTGGACCATGGTATCATGGCAACATGTTTTGGGGTGAAAATAGAGACCTTTAGCTCAAATATAATTACTAGTTTTACAATATTACTTTACACACAGATATGTATTACCGTTTTTCTACAGATCTCATACTAACTCTCAGATCTTCCCACTGGTACAACTGTATCCCTGTCTGTATAGAGATAACGCAGGGAGGTAGTACAATTTCCTTCTTTATAATAGGCATATACCTAAATAATGTATAAATCATAATTAAACTGGTACAACTGTATCCCTGTCTGTATAGAGATAACACAGGGAGGTAGTACAATCTCCTTCTTTATAATTGGCATATACCTAAACAATGTAGTGTACAACATTATGTGATAAAGTTTGTCAGTGACTTGCAACAGGTCGGTGGTTTTCTCCAGGTCCTCTGGTTACCTCCACCAATAAAACTGACCACCACGATATAACTGATATATTGTTGGAAGTGACGTTAATCACCATCAAACAGACAAACAAACATACCTACACAATGTATACATCATAACAGGTCAAACTAACATTAATCGACTACAGAATGTTATAAATTATCTACAATTATTTCATTTGTATTTTAAACAAACTGCACACATTCAATCAAACATGGCTATCTCAAATTCAATTTAACTTATTCCATTCCATGGTCCACTCATAGCAGCATCAATTTACATCAGATAACTTAATAACTAACAATTCTATTCCTTTTCTATCAGACAAACATAAAATAAACAAATTAGAAGCACAATTGTCAGATCTGGAACAAATGTGAAACACATGTGTCAGAACTTCAACAAATGTGAAACACATGTGTCAGGTCTGGTATGTTGGATATCTAGATTACATATCTGTATATATTTATTTGTTAATATTGATTTTTATTTGATTATTTTTGATGCTTTTTTAATTTTTTCATTTTTATCACAATATTTGAACTTTCACCAAAATATCACACATACTTGAAAGTAGCAACAATATTTCTACGTCCAAAATACTGACTGAAGCTGTGATGAAGAGAATGACTACACGGATCTGGTCCCATACGTCTAGTAAACGTGTTGACATAAAATCTTAACTCCAGGAACTTAGCAAAGGAGAAACTCCATGTATCATTACTCATGGCAGCTAATGGTGTGGCCTGAAATTAACAATGTTATTTTTATTCTTCTTTTGTGTCTCAATATTATGTAAAACAATATCAGTTAATGAAAAGTCAGCAATTTTTCAGCCATATCATGACAAGATCTAACTACATTGTAAACTAACATATCTTGCTCTCCTGTCTGTTTGTTTTATATCACCATGGCAACTGTATCTGTGGTTGCAATGGTTAGCATGCTCACCTAAAGTGCTGTTTATCAGTCGAGTAAAAAAAAAAAAAAAGACTATAAAATTGGTATTTGCTGCTTCTGTGCTACGCATGCAGGATTAAGGAGTAAGATGATTGGCTTAGAATCAATGTGTCCAAGTAAGAAGTAAGATGATTGGCTTAGAATCAATGTGTTCAAGTAAGAAGAAAGATGATTGGCTTAGAATCAATGTGTCCAAGTAAGAAGAAAGATGATTGGCTTAGAATCAATGTGTCCAAGTAAGAACAAAGATTGGTTGGCTTAGAATCAATGTGTCCAAGTAAGAACAAAGATTGGTTGGCTTAGAATCAATGTGTCCAAGTAAGAAGAAAGATGATTGGCTTAGAATCAATGTGTCCAAGTAAGAAGAAAGATTGGTTGGCTTAGAATCAATGTGTCCAAGTAAGAAGAAAGATGATTGGCTTAGAATCAATGTGTTCAAGTAAGAAGAAAGATTGGTTGGCTTAGAATCAATGTGTCCAAGTAAGAAGTAAGATTGGTTGGCTTAGAATCAATGTGTCCAAGTAAGAACAAAGATTGGTTGGCTTAGAATCAATGTGTCCAAGTAAGAACAAAGATTGGTTGGCTTAGAATCAATGTGTCCAAGTAAGAACAAAGATTGGTTGGCTTAGAATCAATGGTCCAAGTAAGAAGTAAGATGATTGGCTTACAATCAATGTGTCCAAGTAAGAAGAAAGATTGGTTGGCTTAGAATCAATGTGTCCAAGTAAGAACAAAGATTGGTTGGCTTAGAATCAATGTGTTCAAGTAAGAACAAAGATTGGTTGGCTTAGAATCAATGGTCCAAGTAAGAAGTAAGATGATTGGCTTACAATCAATGTGTCCAAGTAAGAAGAAAGATTGGTTGGCTTAGAATCAATGTGTTCAAGTAAGAAGAAAGATTGGTTGGCTTAGAATCAATGTGTTCAAGTAAGAAGAAAGATTGGTTGGCTTAGAATCAATGTGTTCAAGTAAGAACAAAGATTGGTTGGCTTAGAATCAATGTGTCCAAGTAAGAACAAAGATTGGTTGGCTTAGAATCAGTATAATGTGTCCAGTAAGAAGAAAGATTGGTTGGCTTAGAATCAATGTGTCCAAGTAAGAACAAAGATTGGTTGGCTTAGAATCAGTATAATGTGTCCAAGTAAGAACAAAGATTGGTTGGCTTAGAATCAGTATAATGTGTCCAAGTAAGAACAAAGATTGGTTGGCTTGGAATCAGCATAATGTGTCCAAGTAAGAAGAACGATTGGTTGGTTTAGAATCAGTATAATGTGTCCAAGTAAGAAGAACGATTGGTTGGTTTAGAATCAGTATAATGTGTCCAAGTGATATGACTAACCGTACCTGGATCACTAAGTGATATGACTAACCTTACCTGGATCACTAAGTGCTATGACTAACCTTACCTGGATCACTAAGTGATATGACTAACCGTTAATGGATCACTAAGCAATATGACTAACCATACCTGGATCACTAAGTGCTATGACTAACCTTACCTGGATCACTAAGTGATATGACTAACCGTACCTGGATCACTAAGTGATATGACTAACCGTACCTGGATCATTAAAGTTTCAGACACACAGAAACATGGCAACTGTGTTTTTTTACAGGATCAAGATGAACTTTTGTAGCAGACCTCACAAACATAATTTCTGTAAAGTTCAGTTTCAACAAAATCTGAGGGACTGACGGAAGGACACAAAGTGATAGTAATAGCTCAGATGACCCTTTAAGTATAGAAAGCTAAAAATATTATTTTACAGCATGCAGCTGTAAATCTATAATTTTATTTTCACAAAATATCCATTTTACTACTCATATTCCATTGGTCAAGGATAAAAATCTGAACAGATAATTAGAATCGAGAAATAACAAGTAAAAGTGCTTTCTCTTTATTATTACCCTGATATAATATATTTAAAAATAATACATTTACTGGTTACCTGTCTACATTTACGGCACCAGTTCCACATCATTATATCCTTGTCTCCACCTGGTACACAGTTAGATAATTTTCTCAGAGATATAAACATGGATCCATGATCATGAACAATTCTCCTGACATGGTCTAGTAAGGATATATCACAGTTCTCTGCTGGACATATATATGGCAGACAACAATAGGATTCTCTGGAAGATAATGTGTTGTATTGTCATATTTACTGCTTATATTTCATATACGATCAAACAAAGTCAGACGTTTACTTACTCAAAAAACTGACAGTATCACTACATAACTTATCTTCATAGACAGCATCGGTGGTGTAATGGTTAGCGTGCTCGTCTCAAAACTGACAGTATCACTACATAACTTATCTTCATAGACAGCATCGGTGGTGTAATGGTTAGCGTGCTCGTCCCAAAACTGACAGTATCACTACATAACTTATCTTCATAGACAGCATCGGTGGCGTAATGGTTAGCGTGCTCGTCTCAAAACTGACAGTATCACTACATAACTTACCTTCATAGACAGCATTGGTGGTGTAATGGTTAACGTGCTCGTCTCAAAACTGACAGTATCACTACATAACTTATCTTCATAGACAGCATCGGTGGTGTAATGGTTAGCGTGCTCGTCTCAAAACTGACAGTATCACTACATAACTTACCTTCATAGACAGCATTGGTGGTGTAATGGTTAACGTGCTCGTCTCAAAACTGACAGTATCACTACATAACTTATCTTCATAGACAGCATCGGTGGTGTAATGGTTAGCGTGCTCGTCCCAAAACTGACAGTATCACTACATAACTTATCTTCATAGACAGCATCGGTGGCGTAATGGTTAGCGTGCTCGTCTCAAAACTGACAGTATCACTACATAACTTATCTTCATAGACAGCATCGGTGGCGTAATGGTTAGCGTGCTCGTCTCAAAACTGACAGTATCACTACATAACTTATCTTCATAGACAGCATCGGTGGCGTAATGGTTAGCGTGCTCGTCTCAAAACTGACAGTATCACTACATAACTTATCTTCATAAACAGCATCGGTGGTGTAATGGTTAGCGTGCTCGTCCCAAAACTGACAGTATCACTACATAACTTATCTTCATAGACAGCATCGGTGGTGTAATGGTTAGCGTGCTCGTCTCAAAACTGACAGTATCACTACATAACTTATCTTCATAGACAGCATCGGTGGTGTAATGGTTAGCGTGCTCGTCTCAAAACTGACAGTATCACTACATAACTTACCTTCATAGACAGCATTGGTGGTGTAATGGTTAACGTGCTCGTCTCAAAACTGACAGTATCACTACATAACTTATCTTCATAGACAGCATCGGTGGTGTAATGGTTAGCGTGCTCGTCCCAAAACTGACAGTATCACTACATAACTTATCTTCATAGACAGCATCGGTGGCGTAATGGTTAGCGTGCTCGTCTCAAAACTGACAGTATCACTACATAACTTATCTTCATAGACAGCATCGGTGGCGTAATGGTTAGCGTGCTCGTCTCAAAACTGACAGTATCACTACATAACTTATCTTCATAGACAGCATCGGTGGCGTAATGGTTAGCGTGCTCGTCTCAAAACTGACAGTATCACTACATAACTTATCTTCATAGACAGCATCGGTGGTGTAATGGTTAGCGTGCTCGTCCCAAAACTGACAGTATCACTACATAACTTATCTTCATAGACAGCATCGGTGGTGTAATGGTTAGCGTGCTCGTCTCAAAACTGACAGTATCACTACATAACTTATCTTCATAGACAGCATCGGTGGTGTAATGGTTAGCGTGCTCGTCTCAAAACTGACAGTATCACTACATAACTTACCTTCATAGACAGCATCGGTGGTGTAATGGTTAACGTGCTCGTTTCAAAACTGACAGTATCACTACATAACTTATCTTCATAGACAGCATCGGTGGTGTAATGGTTAGCGTGCTCGTCTCAAAACTGACAGTATCACTACATAACTTATCTTCATAGACAGCATCGGTGGTGTAATGGTTAACGTGCTCGTCTCAAAACTGACAGTATCACTACATAACTTACCTTCATAGACAGCATCGGTGGTGTAATGGTTAACGTGCTCGTCTCAAAACTGACAGTATCACTACATAACTTATCTTCATAGACAGCATCGGTGGTGTAATGGTTAGCGTGCTCGTCTCAAAACTGACAGTATCACTACATAACTTATCTTCATAGACAGCATCGGTGGCGTAATGGTTAACGTGCTCGTCTCAAAACTGACAGTATCACTACATAACTTATCTTCATAGACAGCATCGGTGGTGTAATGGTTAGCGTGCTCGTCTCAAAACTGACAGTATCACTACATAACTTATCTTCATAGAGAGCATCGGTGGTGTAATGGTTAGCGTGCTCGTCTCAAAACTGACAGTATCACTACATAACTTATCTTCATAGACAGCATCGGTGGTGTAATGGTTAGCGTGCTCGTCTCAAAACTGACAGTATCACTACATAACTTATCTTCATAGACAGCATCGGTGGTGTAATGGTTAGCGTGCTCGTCTCAAAACTGACAGTATCACTACATAACTTATCTTCATAGACAGCATCGGTGGTGTAATGGTTAGCGTGCTCGTCTCAAAACTGACAGTATCACTACATAACTTATCTTCATAGACAGCATCGGTGGCGTAATGGTTAGCATGCTCGTCTCAAAACTGACAGTATCACTACATAACTTATCTTCATAGAGAGCATCGGTGGTGTAATGGTTAGCGTGCTCGTCTCAAAACTGACAGTATCACTACATAACTTATCTTCATAGACAGCATCGGTGGTGTAATGGTTAGCGTGCTCGTCTCAAAACTGACAGTATCACTACATAACTTATCTTCATAGACAGCATCGGTGGTGTAATGGTTAGCGTGCTCGTCTCAAAACTGACAGTATCACTACATAACTTATCTTCATAGAGAGCATCGGTGGTGTAATGGTTAGCGTGCTCGTCTCAAAACTGACAGTATCACTACATAACTTATCTTCATAGACAGCATCGGTGGCGTAATGGTTAGCGTGCTCGTCTCAAAACTGACAGTATCACTACATAACTTATCTTCATAGACAGCATCGGTGGCGTAATGGTTAGCGTGCTCGTCTCAAAACTGACAGTATCACTACATAACTTATCTTCATAGACAGCATCGGTGGTGTAATGGTTAGCGTGCTCGTCTCAAAACTGACAGTATCACTACATAACTTATCTTCATAGACAGCATCGGTGGCGTAATGGTTAACGTGCTCGTCTCAAAACTGACAGTATCACTACATAACTTATCTTCATAGACAGCATCGGTGGCGTAATGGTTAACGTGCTCGTCTCAAAACTGACAGTATCACTACATAACTTACCTTCATAGACAGCATCGGTGGTGTAATGGTTAACGTGCTCGTCTCAAAACTGACAGTATCACTACATAACTTATCTTCATAGACAGCATCGGTGGTGTAATGGTTAACGTGCTCGTCTCAAAACTGACAGTATCACTACATAACTTACCTTCATAGACAGCATCGGTGGTGTAATGGTTAGCGTGCTCGTCTCAAAACTGACAGTATCACTACATAACTTATCTTCATAGACAGCATCGGTGGTGTAATGGTTAGCGTGCTCGTCTCAAAACTGACAGTATCACTACATAACTTACCTTCATAGACAGCATCGGTGGTGTAATGGTTAACGTGCTCGTCTCAAAACTGACAGTATCACTACATAACTTATCTTCATAGACAGCATCGGTGGTGTAATGGTTAGCGTGCTCGTCTCAAAACTGACAGTATCACTACATAACTTATCTTCATAGACAGCATCGGTGGCGTAATGGTTAACATGCTCGTCTCAAAACTGACAGTATCACTACATAACTTATCTTCATAGACAGCATCGGTGGCGTAATGGTTAACGTGCTCGTCTCAAAACTGACAGTATCACTACATAACTTATCTTCATAGACAGCATCGGTGGTGTAATGGTTAACGTGCTCGTCTCAAAACTGACAGTATCACTACATAACTTATCTTCATAGACAGCATCGGTGGTGTAATGGTTAACGTGCTCGTCTCAAAACTGACAGTATCACTACATAACTTATCTTCATAGACAGCATCGGTGGTGTAATGGTTAGCGTGCTCGTCTCAAAACTGACAGTATCACTACATAACTTATCTTCATAGACAGCATCGGTGGTGTAATGGTTAGCGTGCTCGTCTCAAAACTGACAGTATCACTACATAACTTACCTTCATAGACAGCATCGGTGGTGTAATGGTTAGCGTGTTCGTCTCAAAACTGACAGTATCACTACATAACTTACCTTCATAGACAGCATCGGTGGTGTAATGGTTAGCGTGCTCGTCTCAAAACTGACAGTATCACTACATAACTTATCTTCATAGACAGCATCGGTGGCGTAATGGTTAACATGCTCGTCTCAAAACTGACAGTATCACTACATAACTTATCTTCATAGACAGCATCGGTGGCGTAATGGTTAACGTGCTCGTCTCAAAACTGACAGTATCACTACATAACTTATCTTCATAGACAGCATCGGTGGTGTAATGGTTAACGTGCTCGTCTCAAAACTGACAGTATCACTACATAACTTATCTTCATAGACAGCATCGGTGGTGTAATGGTTAACGTGCTCGTCTCAAAACTGACAGTATCACTACATAACTTATCTTCATAGACAGCATCGGTGGTGTAATGGTTAGCGTGCTCGTCTCAAAACTGACAGTATCACTACATAACTTATCTTCATAGACAGCATCGGTGGTGTAATGGTTAACGTGCTCGTCTCAAAACTGACAGTATCACTACATAACTTACCTTCATAGACAGCATCGGTGGTGTAATGGTTAACGTGCTCGTCTCAAAACTGACAGTATCACTACATAACTTATCTTCATAGACAGCATCGGTGGTGTAATGGTTAGCGTGCTCGTCTCAAAACTGACAGTATCACTACATAACTTATCTTCATAGACAGCATCGGTGGCGTAATGGTTAACGTGCTCGTCTCAAAACTGACAGTATCACTACATAACTTATCTTCATAGACAGCATCGGTGGCGTAATGGTTAGCGTGCTCGTCTCAAAACTGACAGTATCACTACATAACTTATCTTCATAGAGAGCATCGGTGGTGTAATGGTTAGCGTGCTCGTCTCAAAACTGACAGTATCACTACATAACTTATCTTCATAGACAGCATCGGTGGTGTAATGGTTAGCGTGCTCGTCTCAAAACTGACAGTATCACTACATAACTTATCTTCATAGACAGCATCGGTGGTGTAATGGTTAGCGTGCTCGTCTCAAAACTGACAGTATCACTACATAACTTATCTTCATAGACAGCATCGGTGGTGTAATGGTTAGCGTGCTCGTCTCAAAACTGACAGTATCACTACATAACTTATCTTCATAGACAGCATCGGTGGCGTAATGGTTAGCGTGCTCGTCTCAAAACTGACAGTATCACTACATAACTTATCTTCATAGACAGCATCGGTGGCGTAATGGTTAGCGTGCTCGTCTCAAAACTGACAGTATCACTACATAACTTATCTTCATAGACAGCATCGGTGGTGTAATGGTTAGCGTGCTCGTCTCAAAACTGACAGTATCACTACATAACTTATCTTCATAGACAGCATCGGTGGCGTAATGGTTAACGTGCTCGTCTCAAAACTGACAGTATCACTACATAACTTATCTTCATAGACAGCATCGGTGGCGTAATGGTTAACGTGCTCGTCTCAAAACTGACAGTATCACTACATAACTTACCTTCATAGACAGCATCGGTGGTGTAATGGTTAACGTGCTCGTCTCAAAACTGACAGTATCACTACATAACTTATCTTCATAGACAGCATCGGTGGTGTAATGGTTAACGTGCTCGTCTCAAAACTGACAGTATCACTACATAACTTACCTTCATAGACAGCATCGGTGGTGTAATGGTTAGCGTGCTCGTCTCAAAACTGACAGTATCACTACATAACTTATCTTCATAGACAGCATCGGTGGTGTAATGGTTAGCGTGCTCGTCTCAAAACTGACAGTATCACTACATAACTTACCTTCATAGACAGCATCGGTGGTGTAATGGTTAACGTGCTCGTCTCAAAACTGACAGTATCACTACATAACTTATCTTCATAGACAGCATCGGTGGTGTAATGGTTAGCGTGCTCGTCTCAAAACTGACAGTATCACTACATAACATATCTTCATAGACAGCATCGGTGGCGTAATGGTTAACATGCTCGTCTCAAAACTGACAGTATCACTACATAACTTATCTTCATAGACAGCATCGGTGGCGTAATGGTTAACGTGCTCGTCTCAAAACTGACAGTATCACTACATAACTTATCTTCATAGACAGCATCGGTGGTGTAATGGTTAACGTGCTCGTCTCAAAACTGACAGTATCACTACATAACTTATCTTCATAGACAGCATCGGTGGTGTAATGGTTAACGTGCTCGTCTCAAAACTGACAGTATCACTACATAACTTATCTTCATAGACAGCATCGGTGGTGTAATGGTTAGCGTGCTCGTCTCAAAACTGACAGTATCACTACATAACTTATCTTCATAGACAGCATCGGTGGTGTAATGGTTAGCGTGCTCGTCTCAAAACTGACAGTATCACTACATAACTTACCTTCATAGACAGCATCGGTGGTGTAATGGTTAGCGTGTTCGTCTCAAAACTGACAGTATCACTACATAACTTACCTTCATAGACAGCATCGGTGGTGTAATGGTTAGCGTGCTCGTCTCAAAACTGACAGTATCACTACATAACTTATCTTCATAGACAGCATCGGTGGTGTAATGGTTAACGTGCTCGTCTCAAAACTGACAGTATCACTACATAACTTATCTTCATAGACAGCATCGGTGGTGTAATGGTTAACGTGCTCGTCTCAAAACTGACAGTATCACTACATAACTTATCTTCATAGACAGCATCGGTGGTGTAATGGTTAGCGTGCTCGTCTCAAAACTGACAGTATCACTACATAACTTATCTTCATAGACAGCATCGGTGGTGTAATGGTTAGCGTGCTCGTCTCAAAACTGACAGTATCACTACATAACTTACCTTCATAGACAGCATCGGTGGTGTAATGGTTAGCGTGTTCGTCTCAAAACTGACAGTATCACTACATAACTTACCTTCATAGACAGCATCGGTGGTGTAATGGTTAGCGTGCTCGTCTCAAAACTGACAGTATCACTACATAACTTATCTTCATAGACAGCATCGGTGGCGTAATGGTTAACATGCTCGTCTCAAAACTGACAGTATCACTACATAACTTATCTTCATAGACAGCATCGGTGGCGTAATGGTTAACGTGCTCGTCTCAAAACTGACAGTATCACTACATAACTTATCTTCATAGACAGCATCGGTGGTGTAATGGTTAACGTGCTCGTCTCAAAACTGACAGTATCACTACATAACTTATCTTCATAGACAGCATCGGTGGTGTAATGGTTAACGTGCTCGTCTCAAAACTGACAGTATCACTACATAACTTATCTTCATAGACAGCATCGGTGGTGTAATGGTTAGCGTGCTCGTCTCAAAACTGACAGTATCACTACATAACTTATCTTCATAGACAGCATCGGTGGTGTAATGGTTAGCGTGCTCGTCTCAAAACTGACAGTATCACTACATAACTTACCTTCATAGACAGCATCGGTGGTGTAATGGTTAGCGTGTTCGTCTCAAAACTGACAGTATCACTACATAACTTACCTTCATAGACAGCATCGGTGGTGTAATGGTTAGCGTGCTCGTCTCAAAACTGACAGTATCACTACATAACTTATCTTCATAGACAGCATCGGTGGTGTAATGGTTAACGTGATCGTCTCCAGTGCAGTAGAAATGGTGTTTTGAGCCCCGGTCAGGTCAAACCAAAGACTATAAAATTGGAATTTGTTGCTTCTCCACTAAGCATGCAGCACTAAGGAGTAAGAACAAAGACTGCTTGGCTGTGAATCAGAATAATGTGTCAGAGTGGAGCAACATGAATACCCCCTGATTGTTGTTTCAGTCAGCTAGCACTATAAAAAAATCCAATTAAGCGTGTTGGTCGAGTACAAAGGAGATATCATCATCAAAGTAACTTGGTCTCACCATGATATAGCTGAAAATAAGCTCATTTAGCATTAAACAACAATCACTCACTCACTCTTTATCTATCATATCATAGCTATTATTGTATGGTAGTTAGATTTCTACCCTTATCACCACTAAGGTTTGTGAGGTGTACTTGATACATCCTTATGTTGTATAAATACACCTCACCACAGCTCAGTCTATTTATAATGTTCATGCTTTCATATTTCTAAGATGTTTTAAATACCAGATTTGAATGGATCATAATGTTTACTATTCAATAAATTCTATAAATATCCCATGTATATATACTCTACAGTAATGGTAGCCGGAACCTTTGAGCCGTAATGAAAACGGGAGGTTTGGCGCTTTAAAATCTGATTCAACCCACCATTTCTTTAGAAATGCCTGTACCAAGTCAGGGTCATTACGGTTTTCACAGTTTTCCGGTTGTTGACTGATTTTGTCTGTTTATATACTTACGAGTTTTGACTTTCCCTTTGTAAGATTGTTCGGAGTTTGGTAATTTTGTTATTACCCTTATTCATCACTAAATATGATTAAGATGTGTAACATGATTATGTCTTACCTAAAACAGAACTTCTCTAAGAAACCCCCTAATGTTATATCTTGTCCACTGTAGAAAGGCATTGAAAGAAGTCTGAAATAAAATGGCAGATTGATCAAAGATTATCAGTGTCGAATGTGTTTCAAACCCCATGGTATTACAGTAAAACCTGTCTAAACTGAACCCCTAAGGGACTGAAGAATTTGTTCAGTTTAGACAGGTATTCGGTTTACACAGGTTCAAATTACATAGACAATTAGTAAATGGGATTGTAAAGTCTGTCTGGTTTACTCAGGGTTCAGCAGATGGGATTGTAAAGTCTGTCTGGTTTACTCAGGGTTCAGTAGATGGGATTGTAAAGTCTGTCTGGTTTACTCAGGGTTCAGTAGATGGGATTGTAAAGTCTGTCTGGTTTACTCAGGGTTCAGTAGATGGGACTGTAAAGTCTATCTGGTTTACTCAGGGTTCAGCAGATGGGATTGTAAAGTCTGTCTGGTTTACTCAGGGTTCAGTAGATGGGACTGTAAAGTCTGTCTGGTTTACTCAGGGTTCAGTAGATGGGATTGTAAAGTCTGTCTGGTTTACTCAGGGTTCAGTAGATGGGATTGTAAAGTCTGTCTGGTTTATTCAGGGTTCAGTAGATGGGACTGTAAAGTCTGTCTGGTTTACTCATGGTTCAGTAGATGGGACTGTAAAGTCTGTCTGGTTTACTCAGGGTTCAGTAGATGGGATTGTAAAGTCTGTCTGGTTTACTCAGGGTTCAGTAGATGGGATTGTAGTCTGTCTGGTTTACTCAGGGTTCAGTAGATGGGACTGTAAAGTCTGTCTGGTTTACTCAGGGTTCAGTAGATGGGATTGTAAAGTCTGTCTGGTTTACTCAGGGTTCAGTAGATGGGATTGTAAAGTCTGTCTGGTTTACTCAGGGTTCAGTAGATGGGACTGTAAAGTCTGTCTGGTTTACTCAGGGTTCAGTAGATGGGACTGTAAAGTATGTCTGGTTTACTCAGGGTTCAGTAGATGGGATTGTAAAGTCTGTCTGGTTTACTCAGGGTTCAGTAGATGGGACTGTAAAGTCTGTCTGGTTTACTCAGGGTTCAGTAGATGGGATTGTAAAGTCTGTCTGGTTTACTCAGGGTTCAGTAGATGGGACTGTAAAGTCTGTCTGGTTTACTCAGGGTTCAGTAGATGGGATTGTAAAGTCTGTCTGGTTTACTCAGGGTTCAGTAGATGGGATTGTAAAGTCTGTCTGGTTTACTCAGGGTTCAATAGATGGGGGTGTAAAGTCTGTCTGGTTTACTCAGGGTTCAGTAGATGGGACTGTAAAGTATGTCTGGTTTACTCAGGGTTCAGTAGATGGGATTGTAAAGTCTGTCTGGTTTACTCAGGGTTCAGTAGATGGGACTGTAAAGTCTGTCTGGTTTACTCAGGGTTCAGTAGATGGGACTGTAAAGTCTGTCTGGTTTACTCAGGGTTCAGTAGATGGGACTGTAAAGTCTGTCTGGTTTACTCAGGGTTCAGTAGATGGGACTGTAAAGTCTGTCTGGTATACTCTGTCTGGTTTACTCAGGGTTCGGGTTAGATAGTTTCACTGTATATTGAACCCGGGGTCAAAATATCATATGACATGGCTGACACCAATATGTGATAGATTCAACGACACAATCACATTAAATAATCAAATCTCTCAAATTTTTCCCATCGTTCATATTTCTAAACCTTCGATTTGAATATTAAAGTCATCTCAAAGACTTTCTAATAAACAGTTAAATATCATACAGACAAAGGTTTCTACATTTTACTGTTTTTTAATGTTCATATTTAATATTGTTCAACACTATTTTAAAACTGCAAAAATGTGTGAACATCAACTAGATTTACAAAAACACATACATAAACAATATTAGTGCAGCATCTTAAAATATAAAGTTAATGTGTATGAGGCTTACAAACTGGGATAAAGGAGAGGTTCACCAAGCCTTTCTTCAGGTTTGTGTGTATGAGGCTTACAAACTGGGATAAAGGAGAGGTTCACCAAGCCTTTCTTCAGGTTTGTGTGTATGAGGCTTACAAACTGGGATAAAGGAGAGGTTCACCAAGCCTTTCCTCAGGTTTGTGTGTATGAGGCTTACAAACTGGGATAAAGGAGAGGTTCACCAAGCCTTTCCTCAGGTTTGTGTGTATGAGGCTTACAAACTGGGATAAAGGAGAGGTTCACCAAGCCTTTCTTCAGGTTTGTCTGTATGAGGCTTACAAACTGGGATAAAGGAGAGGTTCACCAAGCCTTTCCTCAGGTTTGTGTGTATGAGGCTTACAAACTGGGATAAAGGAGAGGTTCACCAAGCCTTTCTTCAGGTTTGTGTGTATGAGGCTTAAAAACTGGGATAAAGGAGAGGTTCACCAAGCCTTTCTTCAGGTTTGTGTGTATGAGGCTTAAAACCTGGGATAAAGGAGAGGTTCACCAAGCCTATCCTCAGGTTTGTGTGTATGAGGCTTAAAACCTGGGATAAAGGAGAGGTTCACCAAGCCTATTCTCAGGTTTGTGTGTATGAGGCTTAAAAACTGGGATAAAGGAGAGGTTCACCAAGCCTTTCTTCAGGTTTGTGTGTATGAGGCTTAAAAACTGGGATAAAGGAGAGGTTCACCAAGTCTTTCTTCAGGTTTGTGTGTATGAGGCTTACAAACTGGGATAAAGGAGAGGTTCACCAAGCCTTTCTTCAGGTTTGTGTGTATGAGGCTTACAAACTGGGATAAAGGAGAGGTTCACCAAGCCTTTCTTCAGGTTTGTGTGTATGAGGCTTACAAACTGGGATAAAGGAGAGGTTCACCAAGCCTTTCTTCAGGTTTGTGTGTATGAGGCTTACAAACTGGGATAAAGGAGAGGTTCACCAAGCCTTTCTTCAGGTTTGTCTGTATGAGGCTTACAAACTGGGATAAAGGAGAGGTTCACCAAGCCTTTCCTCAGGTTTGTGTGTATGAGGCTTACAAACTGGGATAAAGGAGAGGTTCACCAAGCCTTTCTTCAGGTTTGTGTGTATGAGGCTTACAAACTGGGATAAAGGAGAGGTTCACCAAGCCTTTCTTCAGGTTTGTGTGTATGAGGCTTAAAAACTGGGATAAAGGAGAGGTTCACCAAGCCTTTCCTCAGGTTTGTGTGTATGAGGCTTAAAAACTGGGATAAAGGAGAGGTTCACCAAGCCTTTCTTCAGGTTTGTGTGTATGAGGCTTAAAAACTGGGATAAAGGAGAGGTTCACCAAGCCTTTCTTCAGGTTTGTGTGTATGAGGCTTAAAAACTGGGATAAAGGAGAGGTTCACCAAGCCTTTCCTCAGGTTTGTGTGTATGAGGCTTAAAAACTGGGATAAAGGAGAGGTTCACCAAGCCTTTCTTCAGGTTTGTGTGTATGAGGCTTAAAAACTGGGATAAAGGAGAGGTTCACCAAGCCTTTCTTCAGGTTTGTGTGTATGAGGCTTAAAAACTGGGATAAAGGAGAGGTTCACCAAGCCTTTCTTCAGGTTTGTCTGTATGAGGCTTAAAAACTGGGATAAAGGAGAGGTTCACCAAGCCTTTCTTCAGGTTTGTCTGTATGAGGCTTAAAAACTGGGATAAAGGAGAGGTTCACCAAGCCTTTCCTCAGGTTTGTGTGTATGAGGCTTAAAACCTGGGATAAAGGAGAGGTTCACCAAGCCTTTCCTCAGGTTTGTGTGTATGAGGCTTACAAACTGGGATAAAGGAGAGGTTCACCAAGCCTTTCTTCAGGTTTGTGTGTATGAGGCTTAAAAACTGGGATAAAGGAGAGTTTCACCAAGCCTTTCCTCAGGTTTGTGTGTATGAGGCTTAAAAACTGGGATAAAGGAGAGGTTCACCAAGCCTTTCTTCAGGTTTGTGTGTATGAGGCTTAAAAACTGGGATAAAGGAGAGGTTCACCAAGCCTTTCTTCAGGTTTGTGTGTATGAGGTTTAAAAACTGGGATAAAGGAGAAGTTCACCAAGCCTTTCCCCAGGTTTGTGTGTATGAGGCTTACAAACTGGGATAAAGGAGAGGTTCACCAAGCCTTTCTTCAGGTTTGTGTGTACGAGGCTTAAAAACTGGGATAAAGGAGAGGTTCACCAAGCCTTTCTTCAGGTTTGTCTGTATGAAGCTTAAAAACTGGGATAAAGGAGAGGTTCACCAAGTCTTTCCTCAGGTTTGTGTGTATGAGGCTTAAAAACTGGGATAAAGGAGAGGTTCACCAAGCCTTTCTTCAGGTTTGTGTGTATGAGGCTTAAAAACTGGGATAAAGGAGAGGTTCACCAAGCCTTTCTTCAGGTTTGTGTGTATGAGGCTTAAAAACTGGGATAAAGGAGAGGTTCACCAAGCCTTTCTTCAGGTTTGTGTGTATGAGGCTTAAAACCTGGGATAAAGGAGAGGTTCACCAAGCCTATCCTCAGGTTTGTGTGTATGAGGCTTAAAAACTGGGATAAAGGAGAGGTTCACCAAGCCTTTCTTCAGGTTTGTGTGTATGAGGCTTAAAAACTGGGATAAAGGAGAGGTTCACCAAGCCTTTCTTCAGGTTTGTGTGTATGAGGCTTAAAAACTGGGATAAAGGAGAGGTTCACCAAGCCTTTCTTCAGGTTTGTGTGTATGAGGCTTAAAACCTGGGATAAAGGAGAGGTTCACCAAGCCTATCCTCAGGTTTGTGTGTATGAGGCTTAAAACCTGGGATAAAGGAGAGGTTCACCAAGCCTATCCTCAGGTTTGTGTGTATGAGGCTTAAAAACTGGGATAAAGGAGAGGTTCACCAAGCCTTTCTTCAGGTTTGTGTGTATGAGGCTTAAAAACTGGGATAAAGGAGAGGTTCACCAAGCCTTTCTTCAGGTTTGTGTGTATGAGGCTTAAAAACTGGGATAAAGGAGAGGTTCACCAAGCCTTTCTTCAGGTTTGTGTGTATGAGGCTTAACAACTGGGATAAAGGAGAGGTTCACCAAGTCTTTCCTCAGGTTTGTGTGTATGAGGCTTAGAAACTGGGATAAAGGAGAGGTTCACCAAGCCTTTCCTCAGGTTTGTCTGTATGAGGCTTAAAAACTGGGATAAAGGAGAGGTTCACCAAGCATTTCCTCAGGTTTGTGTGTATGAGGCTTAAAAACTGGGATAAAGGAGAGGTTAACCAAGCCTTTCTTCAGGTTTGTCTGTATGAGGCTTAAAAACTGGGATAAAGGAGAGGTTCACCAAGCATTTCCTCAGGTTTGTCTGTATGAGGCTTAAAAACTGGGATAAAGGAGAGGTTCACCAAGCATTTCCTCAGGTTTGTCTGTATGAGGCTTAAAAACTGGGATAAAGGAGAGGTTCACCAAGCCTTTCTTCAGGTTTGTGTGTATGAGGCTTAAAAACTGGGATAAAGGAGAGGTTCACCAAGCCTTTCTTCAGGTTTGTCTGTATGAGGCTTAAAAACTGGGATAAAGGAGAGGTTCACCAAGCATTTCCTCAGGTTTGTGTGTATGAGGCTTAAAAACTGGGATAAAGGAGAGGTTAACCAAGCCTTTCTTCAGGTTTGTGTGTATGAGGCTTAAAAACTGGGATAAAGGAGAGGTTCACCAAGCCTTTCTTCAGGTTTGTGTGTATGAGGCTTAACAACTGGGATAAAGGAGAGGTTCACCAAGTCTTTCCTCAGGTTTGTGTGTATGAGGCTTAGAAACTGGGATAAAGGAGAGGTTCACCAAGCCTTTCCTCAGGTTTGTGTGTATGAGGCTTAAAAACTGGGATAAAGGAGAGGTTCACCAAGTCTTTCTTCAGGTTTGTGTGTATGAGGCTTAAAAACTGGGATAAAGGAGAGGTTCACCAAGCCTTTCCTCAGGTTTGTGTGTATGAGGCTTAAAAACTGGGATAAAGGAGAGGTTCACCAAGCCTTTCTTCAGGTTTGTGTGTATGAGGCTTAAAAACTGGGATAAAGGAGAGGTTAACCAAGCCTTTCTTCAGGTTTGTGTGTATGAGGCTTAAAAACTGGGATAAAGGAGAGGTTCACCAAGCCTTTCTTCAGGTTTGTGTGTATGAGGCTTAAAAACTGGGATAAAGGAGAGGTTAACAAAGCCTTTCTTCAGGTTTGTGTGTATGAGGCTTAGAAACTGGGATAAAGGAGAGGTTCACCAAGCCTTTCCTCAGGTTTGTGTGTATGAGGCTTAAAAACTGGGATAAAGGAGAGGTTCACCAAGCCTTTCTTCAGGTTTGTGTGTATGAGGCTTAAAAACTGGGATAAAGGAGAGGTTCACCAAGCCTTTCCTCAGGTTTGTGTGTATGAGGCTTAAAAACTGGGATAAAGGAGAGGTTCACCAAGCCTCTCTTCAGGTTTGTGTGTATGAGGCTTAAAAACTGGGATAAAGGAGAGGTTCACCAAGCCTTTCTTCAGGTTTGTCTGTATGAGGCTTAAAAACTGGGATAAAGGAGAGGTTCACCAAGCATTTCTTCAGGTTTGTCTGTATGAGGCTTAAAAACTGGGATAAAGGAGAGGTTCACCAAGCATTTCCTCAGGTTTGTCTGTATGAGGCTTAAAAACTGGGATAAAGGAGAGGTTCACCAAGCCTTTCTTCAGGTTTGTGTGTATGAGGCTTAAAAACTGGGATAAAGGAGAGGTTCACCAAGCCTTTCTTCAGGTTTGTCTGTATGAGGCTTAAAAACTGGGATAAAGGAGAGGTTCACCAAGTCTTTCCTCAGGTTTGTGTGTATGAGGCTTAAAAACTGGGATTAAGGAGAGGTTCACCAAGCCTTTCTTCAGGTTTGTGTGTATGAGGCTTACAAACTGGGATAAAGGAGAGGTTCACCAAGCCTTTCTTCAGGTTTGTGTGTATGAGGCTTAAAACCTGGGATAAAGGAGAGGTTCACCAAGCCTTTCTTCAGGTTTGTGTGTATGAGGCTTACAAACTGGGATAAAGGAGAGGTTAACCAAGCCTTTCTTCAGGTTTGTGTGTATGAGGCTTAAAAACTGGGATAAAGGAGAGGTTAACCAAGCCTTTCTTCAGGTTTGTCTGTATGAGGCTTAAAAACTGGGATAAAGGAGAGGTTCACCAAGCCTTTCTTCAGGTTTGTGTGTATGAGGCTTAAAAACTGGGATAAAGGAGAGGTTCACCAAGCCTTTCTTCAGGTTTGTGTGTATGAGGCTTAAAAACTGGGATAAAGGAGAGGTTAACCAAGCCTTTCTTCAGGTTTGTCTGTATGAGGCTTAAAAACTGGGATAAAGGAGAGGTTCACCAAGCCTTTCTTCAGGTTTGTGTGTATGAGGCTTAAAAACTGGGATAAAGGAGAGGTTCACCAAGCCTTTCTTCAGGTTTGTGTGTATGAGGCTTAAAAACTGGGATAAAGGAGAGGTTCACCAAGCCTTTCTTCAGGTTTGTGTGTATGAGGCTTAAAAACTGGGATAAAGGAGAGGTTCACCAAGCCTTTCTTCAGGTTTGTGTGTATGAGGCTTAACAACTGGGATAAAGGAGAGGTTCACCAAGTCTTTCCTCAGGTTTGTGTGTATGAGGCTTAGAAACTGGGATAAAGGAGAGGTTCACCAAGCATTTCCTCAGGTTTGTGTGTATGAGGCTTAAAAACTGGGATAAAGGAGAGGTTCACCAAGCCTTTCTTCAGGTTTGTGTGTATGAGGCTTAAAAACTGGGATAAAGGAGAGGTTAACCAAGCCTTTCTTCAGGTTTGTCTGTATGAGGCTTAAAAACTGGGATAAAGGAGAGGTTCACCAAGCCTTTCTTCAGGTTTGTGTGTATGAGGCTTAAAAACTGGGATAAAGGAGAGGTTCACCAAGCCTTTCTTCAGGTTTGTGTGTATGAGGCTTAAAAACTGGGATAAAGGAGAGGTTCACCAAGCCTTTCTTCAGGTTTGTGTGTATGAGGCTTAAAAACTGGGATAAAGGAGAGGTTCACCAAGCCTTTCCTCAGGTTTGTGTGTATGAGGCTTAAAAACTGGGATAAAGGAGAGGTTCACCAAGCCTTTCTTCAGGTTTGTGTACTTACTGAGGAGGCACACAAGGGTTGATATACTTACTGAGGAGGCACACAAGGGTTGATATAATTACTGAGGAGGAACACAAGGGTTGACGTACTTACTGAGGAGGAACACAAGGGTTGACATACTTACTGAGGAGGAACACAAGGGTTGATATACTTACTGAGGAGGAACACAAGGGTTGATATACTTACTGAGGAGGGCACACAAGGGTTGACATACTTACTGAGGAGGCACACAAGGGTTGATATACTTACTGAGGAGGAACACAAGGGTTGACATACTTACTGAGGAGGAACACAAGGGTTGACATACTTACTGAGGAGGCACACAAGGGTTGATATACTTACTGAGGAGGCACACAAGGGTTGATATACTTACTGAGGAGGCACACAAGGGTTGATATACTTACTGAGGAGGCACACAAGGGTTGATATACTTACTGAGGAAGAACACAAGGGTTGATATACTTACTGAGGAGGAACACAAGGGTTGATATACTTACTGAGGAGGCACACAAGGGTTGATATACTTACTGAGGAGGAACACAAGGGTTGACATACTTACTGAGGAGGCACACAAGGGTTGATATACTTACTGAGGAGGGCACACAAGGGTTGACATACTTACTGAGGAGGCACACAAGGGTTGACATACTTACTGAGGAGGCACACAAGGGTTGATATACTTACTGAGGAGGAACACAAGGGTTGACATACTTACTGAGGAGGCACACAAGGGTTGACATACTTACTGAGGAGGGCACACAAGGGTTGACATACTTACTGAGGAGGCACACAAGGGTTGACATACTTACTGAGGAGGCACACAAGGGTTGATATACTTACTGAGGAGGAACACAAGGGTTGACATACTTACTGAGGAGGCACACAAGGGTTGATATACTTACTGAGGAGGCACACAAGGGTTGACATACTTACTGAGGAGGAACACAAGGGTTGATATACTTACTGAGGAGGAACACAAGGGTTGATATACTTACTGAGGAGGCACACAAGGGTTGATATACTTACTGAGGAGACACACAAGGGTTTACATACTTACTGAGGAGGAACACAAGGGTTGATATACTTACTGAGGAGGCACACAAGGGTTGGGATAATTACTGAGGAGGAACACAAGGGTTGACATACTTACTGAGGAGGCACACAAGGGTTGATATACTTACTGAGGAGACACACAAGGGTTGATATACTTACTGAGGAGGAACACAAGGGTTGATATACTTACTGAGGAGGCACACAAGGGTTGATATACTTACTGAGGAGGCACACAAGGGTTGACATACCTACTGAGGAGGCACACAAGGGTTGATATACTTACTGAGGAGGAACACAAGGGTTGATATACTTACTGAGGAGGCACACAAGGGTTGACATACTTACTGAGGAGGCACACAAGGGTTGATATACTTACTGAGGAGGAACACAAGGGTTGATATACTTACTGAGGAGGCACACAAGGGTTGATATACTTACTGAGGAGGCACACAAGGGTTGATATACTTACTGAGGAGGCACACAAGGGTTGACATACCTACTGAGGAGGCACACAAGGGTTGATATACTTACTGAGGAGGCACACAAGGGTTGATATACTTACTGAGGAGGCACACAAGGGTTGATATAATTACTGAGGAGGAACACAAGGGTTGATATACTTACTGAGGAGGCACACAAGGGTTGATATACTTACTGAGGAGGCACAAAAGGGTTGATATACTTACTGAGGAGGCACACAAGGGTTGACATACTTACTGAGGAGGCACACAAGGGTTGATATACTTACTGAGGAGGCACACAAGGGTTGATATACTTACTGAGGAGGGCACACAAGGGTTGATATACTTACTGAGGAGGCACACAAGGGTTGATATACTTACTGAGGAGGCACACAAGGGTTGATATACTTACTGAGGAGGCACACAAGGGTTGATATACTTACTGAGGAGGCACACAAGGGTTGATATACTTACTGAGGAGGCACACAAGGGTTGACATACTTACTGAGGAGGCACACAAGGGTTTACATACTTACTGAGGAGGCACACAAGGGTTGATATACTTACTGAGGAGGCACACAAGGGTTGATATACTTACTGAGGAGGCACACAAGGGTTGATATACTTACTGAGGAGGCACACAAGGGTTGATATACTTACTGAGGAGGCACACAAGGGTTGACATACTTACTGAGGAGGCACACAATGGTTGACATACCTACTGAGGAGGCACACAAGGGTTGATATACTTACTGAGGAGGCACACAAGGGTTGATATACTTACTGAGGAGGCACACAAGGGTTGATATACTTACTGAGGAGGCACACAAGGGTTGACATACTTACTGAGGAGGCACACAAGGGTTGATATATTTACTGAGGAGGCACACAAGGGTTGACATACTTACTGAGGAGGCACACAAGGGTTGATATACTTACTGAGGAGGCACACAAGGGTTGATATACTTACTGAGGAGGCACACAAGGGTTGACATACTTACTGAGGAGGCACACAAGGGTTGATATACTTACTGAGGAGGCACACAAGGGTTGACATACTTATTGAGGAGGCACACAAGGGTTGACATACTTACTGAGGAGGCACACAAGGGTTGATATACTTACTGAGGAGGCACACAAGGGTTGACATACTTACTGAGGAGGCACACAAGGGTTGACATACTTACTGAGGAGGCACACAACGGTTGACATACTTACTGAGGAGGCACACAAGGGTTGGGATAATTAGCTGATTTCTCTGAATGACTGCTCAATAAGACTGTAAACTTCTGATGATTGGTGTAATCTAGACAATCAACCTGAAGGTATAACATGTATCATTCATAACTATATTACTTGGTATAATCTAGACAATCAACCTGAAGGTATTACATGTATCATTCATAACTATATTACTATAAATAAAATCAAGAGGCTTACCTAATGTCTGTGTTTATTACTTAACTACTGTCAAACCTGGCCTGCCATTCATCTTTATAAAACAGACATGTGATCATGTAGTGTAAGGCCCCTTCCACCAAAGACCACCCCTCTCATCAGGCCAGATCTCAGATGTACTAAGATAATAAATCAGTGCCTGAAATGGACGGTCGCCCAGTCGCCAAATGCGAGTAATATCTTATTCAGGCGACCAACAGCTGCTCCAAATTAGGTAGTCACTGGCCCAACAAAAAACATTTGGGCGATTGCCTAAAAGACCGTAAAAAATTGTTGTTTTACCGAAACCGGACATATTTTACTGTAACTTCAACGGTAGATAACTCTTCTGTTCTAGTCGAAAACCGTTTGTTACGAGCACAGCGATTGGTCCAAATACATTTTTGTAGCCAATGAATACACAGCTAATGTAATTTACTGTTCTCCCCAATTATGTATTTTTATCGAGCCAATCAATACACGTTTCTTACACGTTTTCATGTAATACACAAGTATTCACTAAATATTAGAAAAGAAACGTGTTTTTTTGTTTCTTTATGATTTAATTATTAAAATTGTTAAAAATCACGGACGAAGTGGAAGGTTGTGAACAATAAAGAGAATTCTGTCAACTTATAATGTTTGCGATCTGGTATCTTCCACGGTTCGGAAATTTATTCATTCAATCTGCTGCAAAATGTACATGTATGAATTTCATTTTACAGAAATCGGAAACCTTTTTGTGTCAATCCTTAGGTAATCATTGAAAAACTTTTCCTCAACAACGGAGAGAAAATTGTTGACAGTAATGTCAAACTACGGAAACGATCTGGCCTGTCACTTCTTTTAAACTTTTCATAGTTCATCTCTATACTACACGGCTACATTTTAATGACAATTGGGAGTGTTTTCTTTTTTGGAACCAGAACTTTTGTTTACAAATTAAAAAATAACAGGAAAAGTTAACAGTTATATAACAAAAAATGACAGCACCGTTTGTTATTTCAACAAAGTGAGATACTTGTTTGGAATGAATAACCAACTGACATTACCCCGAACTGAGAGGTTATTTTACTTTAAAATCACTTCTTCATAGTGAATTGAAACAAGTGATGTCACTCTTCACTCTGGGGAGTGCAAGAGCGGTCCTTGTAGTGGCATTAGTCTACTCTTTTCCGGATGTCTTTAATGTGATCATGGCATTGATCTCCCCTTACACAAACCAGCCTTTTATTGTCCCCATCCGATAGACTAGCATCGTTTCTTAAGACCACCCTAGCCAATGACGTCAAGGTTGTCAAAAAGGTTATAACAAGTAAATTCAGGTTTCATTTGATAGCAATATATGCATTGTGGGGTTTTCGCAATTTCAGCTGCACATCTGTACCTACCAAAATTACCTTGAAGAGCGCCCCCTCCCCCCCCCCCCCCCAACCCTTGCGAGACTAGTGAAAGAATGAATTTTAATGTTATTGATAAAAAACAATTAATCTGAAAACTGTTTATATATTGATATCTGATGTCTTTTTTTCATAAAAAAATGTCACAAAATGTTTGGGCCACCATTATGCCATTTGGACCAGTGACTAATTTTTTACTGGCCCCAAATTTTTTTTTCAGGCACTGATAAATTATTACTAACTTCCCCCTCTCATTAAGGCCACTTTTTCATTGCAGAAGGGGTGGATTTATAAGAAGGGGCCTACTGTAACAGACATTCTTAAGTCAAACATAATCATTCCAATTACATGTGACAAAAAAATACAGGCATTCTCCCTAAGCCTCTTTGGTATCTTCAAATTCTCCTTAGAACAGTAGTTGTATATGATAATATGATAACAACAAAAACATAAAAAACTAGTATGTGCTTACTAAGATATACCCTCCACTCCCCACATCTGTCCAACCTATTTCCATAACCAAAACATTACTGATTGTTCCCACCAAAAATGAAAGGGATCCTCCTCTCTTCACCGGTAAGCTGCTGATAAATTTTTTAAACATTCTGAGAAACACTACTCAAGTTATCATACAACATAGGGTAAACATCCTATTTCCCGTCATATCAAGTCCAATAACTCTGGAACGTCAAAAGTGAAAATCGTCAAAAATGAAAGGGATCCTCCTCTCTTCACCAGTAAGCTGCTGATAAAATTTCAAAACATTCTGAGAAACACTACTCAAGTTATCATACAACATAGGATAAAAATCCTATTTTCCGTCATATCAAGTCCAACAAGATATGATTATAATCTAACGATTATGAAGTCTCCCAAACCGGCCACTGACACTATCTACCCACATATCAAATTTTGATGATATCGGACCATGTTGAATTTTTACCCCCCATTTTTATGCCGTGTTTTGGCAGCCATTTTGAAAATGGCAGACAGCTTGAAAATTTTGAAAACACAGAATTGCTCCTCTAATGGTGACCTATCACTATGTCAAAATGTATGTCTCTATCATTATCCAGTTAGAAGTTATCAACATTAATGTACGAAATTTCAAGTTTCCCATAGGATTCTATAGTAACCCCCACCCCCTTTGAACTCCCAAAAATATGGCTTTGACCCCGTTTACCACAAATCTGAAAACTTTAGGATCAACTAGAAACATATATCTATAACTCCACCAAGTTTCATGAAATTCTGTCCTGTAGTTCCTGAGATCTGCTATGGACAAGTTCATGTTGCACGGAAAGAAAGGAGAATAACAAGAACAAGAACAAGAATAATAATAATAAGAAACAGAGCAAAAACAATAAGTCTCCAAACGTTGTTTGGGAGACTTAATAACTCTGGAGCGGCAAGAGTGAAAATCGTCAAAAATGAAAGGGATCCTCCTCTCTTCACCAGTAAGCTGTTGATAAAATTTCAAAACATTCTGAGAAACACTACTCGAGTTATCATACAACATAGGATAAAAATCCTATTTTCCGTCATATCAAGTCCAATAACTCTGGAACAGCAAGAGTGAAAATCGTCAAAAATGAAAGGGATCCTCCTCTCTTCACCAGTAAACAGCTGATAAAATTTTAAAAGATTCTAAGAAACACAACTCAAGTTATCGTACAACATAGGATTTGTCTACAGACAGACGGACGGATGGACATGGTGAAACCAGTATACACCCCTACAACTTCGTTGCTGGGGGTATAAAAATTAAAAAATGAATTAACAATTTATATTTATACGTACATTTTGGTTAGTTTTATTGTTCTCCCTTTTTCGTTGTTGGGATTCTTGCCGTTCATTATCAGCTGTTGTTACTCTGGGTTTTAGCGTAATTCTACCTCCTCTAGCTCTAAAATCTGCTATAAGATGCTGAAAAAAATATTACATTAGATTATCAAATCTGCTATAAGATGCTGAAAAAAACATCACATGAGATAATCAAATCTGCTATAAGATGCTGAAAAAAATATCACATGAGATTATCAAATCTGCTATAAGATGCTGAAAAAAACATAACATGAGATAATCAAATCTGCTATAAGATGCTGAAAAAAATATCACATGAGATTATCAAATCTGCTATAAGATGCTGAAAAAAATGTCACATGAGATTATCAAATCTGCTATAAGATGCTGAAAAAAATGTCACATGAGATTATCAAATCTGCTATAAGATGCTGAAAAAAATATCACATGAGATTATCAAATCTGCTATAAGATGCTGAAAAAAATATCATATGAGATAATCAAATCTGCTATAAGATGCTGAAAAAAACATCACATGAGATTATCAAATCTGCTATAAGATGCTGAAAAAAATGTCACATGAGATAATCAAATCTGCTATAAGATGCTGAAAAAAAACATCACATGAGATTATCAAATTTGCTATAAGATGCTGAAAAAAACATCACATGAGATTATCAAATCTGCTATAAGATGCTGAAAAAAATGTCACATGAGATTATCAAATCTGCTATAAGATGCTGAAAAAAATATCACATAAGATAATCAAATCTGCTATAAGATGCTGAAAAAAATATCACATGAGATTATCAAATCTGCTATAAGATGCTAAAAAAAATTTCACATGAGATTATCAAATCTGCTATAAAATGCTGAAAAAAATGTCACATGAGATTATCAAATCTGCTATAAGATGCTGAAAAAACCATCACATGAGATAATCAAATCTGCTATAAGATGCTGAAAAAAATATCACATGAGATTATCAAATCTGCTATAAGATGCTGAAAAAAATGTCACATGAGATTATCAAATCTGCTATAAGATGCTGAAAAAAATGTCACATGAGATTATCAAATCTGCTATAAGATGCTGAAAAAAATATCACATGAGATTATCAAATCTGCTATAAGATGCTGAAAAAAATATCATATGAGATAATCAAATCTGCTATAAGATGCTGAAAAAAAACATAACATGAGATTATCAAATTTGCTATAAGATGCAGAAAAAAACATCACATGAGATTATCAAATCTGCTATAAGATGCTGAAAAAAATGTCACATGAGATTATCAAATCTGCTATAAGATGCTGAAAAAAAACATCACATGAGATTATCAAATTTGCTATAAGATGCTGAAAAAAACATCACATGAGATTATCAAATCTGCTATAAGATGCTGAAAAAAATGTCACATGAGATTATCAAATCTGCTATAAGATGCTGAAAAAAATATCACATGAGATAATCAAATCTGCTATAAGATGCTGAAAAAAATATCACATGAGATTATCAAATCTGCTATAAGATGCTAAAAAAAATGTCACATGAGATTATCAAATCTGCTATAAAATGCTGAAAAAAATGTCACATGAGATTATCAAATCTGCTATAAGATGCTGAAAAAACCATCACATGAGATAATCAAATCTGCTATAAGATGCTGAAAAAAATATCACATGAGATTATCAAATCTGCTATAAGATGCTGAAAAAAATGTCACATGAGATTATCAAATCTGCTATAAGATGCTGAAAAAAATGTCACATGAGATTATCAAATCTGCTATAAGATGCTGAAAAAAATATCACATGAGATTATCAAATCTGCTATAAGATGCTGAAAAAAATATCATATGAGATAATCAAATCTGCTATAAGATGCTGAAAAAAAACATAACATGAGATTATCAAATTTGCTATAAGATGCAGAAAAAAACATCACATGAGATTATCAAATCTGCTATAAGATGCTGAAAAAAAACATCACATGAGATTATCAAATTTGCTATAAGATGCTGAAAAAAACATCACATGAGATTATCAAATCTGCTATAAGATGCTGAAAAAAATGTCACATGAGATTATCAAATCTGCTATAAGATGCTGAAAAAAATATCACATGAGATAATCAAATCTGCTATAAGATGCTGAAAAAAATATCACATGAGATTATCAAATCTGCTATAAGATGCTAAAAAAAATGTCACATGAGATTATCAAATCTGCTATAAAATGCTGAAAAAAATGTCACATGAGATTATCAAATCTGCTATAAGATGCTGAAAAAAATATCACATGAGATTATCAAATCTGCTATAAGATGCTGAAAAAAATGTCACATGAGACTATCAAATCTGCTACAGTACACTCCAAGTGTATCAACGATCATACTCTCAGGTCCGACATATTCCTCCCAAAATGTCCGACAAATTTGAGAGTCAACACTCTCTAAGTCCGACTATTTGGTCGGACATTTAGGTTGGATATTAAAAGATTTTTTTTTACATTTCTCGAGGTGAATATGTCAAACATTTTGTGATCGATGCGTATTTGTAAGCGTACTTTCTTTCCGGTGTGTAGAATGTGCGGGTACGTAAATACCCTAGTGTATTTTTACCTTGCACCATATTCGCGCCAGGAAAGGTAGCTCCAAGGTCAATATTTGTCACGCTCGGGCACAACAGTCGTTCGATGCATTGGAGCACCTCATAATCAAAGAATTGTACAATAATTTCGAGTTACACCGTTTGTGTTTCTTTAATCTGTTTAATTTTAATGGATCTTTCTAGTACATTTAAATTTTACGATTACAATCGGAATGCTAGAAATATCATAACTTTTCCGAAATCTAAACTTTAAAATTATATACGCCAAGTCCAGCCTGGCTTGGATTTCTTGAAAAAAGTTTTCTTAACAAACCAAATTAAATTTGAGTAAAAACTCGACTTAAGTTTGCGTTTTGACTTTCTTTGTTTGGAGAAATCACTGACGATTTAAAAAAAAATAATCTGTTGTCACTTAAAACAGTCAGTGAGGCCGGTACGGCTGTGTACATGAATGAATAAGAAATAAATCTTTCGGAGTGTGATATCCATATAAAGGTGAAACAACGGATGCAAAAATCACCGGCTAAAGTTACACAATATTCCGTTTACAAATATTTCAAGTCCCTATACTTGTTCATCTGTGACGGCAATATGTGTATTGGACTAGGTATTACAGCCAGCTTGATATGAATTAATTAGCTCAGGTTACAGGTGTCAATAATGGAAGAAACATCTTGTTGACACAAATTTCCAGGTGCCAGTGGGAGAACAATTATAATTAATTCTATTTAATGTTGTTGTTTTTTATTACTATTTGTTTGTAGGTACATTTGCAATCATTGAAGTAAATTTAATTTGAGAGTGGTTATTTAAAGATTTTTTTTACATTTCTCGAGGTGAACATGTCAAACATTTTGTGATCGATGCATATTTGTAAGCGTACTTTCTTTCCGGTATGTAGAATGTCCGGTTACGTAAATACCCTAGTGTATTTCTACCTTGCACCAGATTCGCACCAGGAAAGGTAGCTCAAAGGTCAATATATAACTGAAATATTGTTGAAAAGTGAAGTTTAAACACCCAGTCTCATATAAATTATTGCAATAAAATATCGATTAAGTAACGAAATTGATATAAATTATTTTCCAGTATATTTAGTATAAAAAGCTTGTTCTACACGTTCACTGTGAGATGTATTGCAACCGCTATTTTTAACTACAATCACGTGCGCATGCTTGTGTTTGATGGAAAGCTATAGCTATATTTAGATATTTTGTGATAATAATTTTATATTGTAAATCGATCCACCCTGTGATTTTTTTCAACAAGATACATTTTTTATAGTATATATTTTATTATAAAATACAATATTGAACTGATTTTCTATAACACTTCAATCATTGAATATTGATTTTTTCGAATGTTGAATATTTTATCCCCAGAATTGCACCCCCTGTTAGTATACTTTTACTGCTTTATTTAAAAAAAAAAAAACACCAAGAACATCGATGATACGAGTCTTCTTATTCAGAAATAAACCTACAGCAAAATAAAGGTATACATTTTTTGTACTGTGAACAAAATCGTCATTTTTATCTAGATTTATCGTCAGAAAAATACGGTACTCCTCTACTATACTAATTTGGATTAGGTGATGGGAATTAGGTGCCATCATCAAAATAAAGATTAAAAAATGTATTTCATGATAATGATGGCTGATTAAAATTGTTTGTCATGCATTAGCAGTCAGTTGTAATATACAGGATGTAACCAATATACAGGAAGAGCCCCTACTGTGAAGCCATTCAATGAAAATAACAACCTGACCATATTGTTAAATGAGAATAAGAATTAGATAAGAAATTAAAATTTATAGAAGGCAAGGATTTATATAATTAACACATTAAGTCACATTTCATTTATTTAGCTTGGGTCAGTTATCAATTAAAAAGACAAAAATGGTTTTAAAAAAAATCCGTCTAATAAGTATTTACCTTAATAACGATATCATGACGAACAATAATTTCTCACCGTAAATGTATTTATTTTATTAAGATATTTATACACATATATAAGAAAAAAGATATAAATTTATTTTTTAAGTACAAATAAATTGGAAGACGGCTTGAAAATCGAAAACGCAGAATAGTTATCTATGTTTATAAGTCTTAGTAAAAAGAGTCTTGAGCAATGGTTTTTTTCACACCTGTGATAGGTGTATTTGTATATCATGAATGCACGATGCGACAACATGCTGAAATGGGTGATGTTTTGACAGGAAAACTGTAAAAAAAAAAACGTAGAATACACTAATAAAATATTATTTCACCTATCAGGACTCCGCAGACTGCCAATTTTCAAGAAAAAAAAACCGGGATTTACGGATTTATGACCCATTCGCCATGAACAAAATAAAACTTAAATTTTACTAAATAATTTTAATCCAAATTTGCCTTTAAAGAAATAAATGTATAAATTAGAATTATTTACCCGGGTTCGTTCGCCCTACATTTGGCAAACACGTAAAAGAGCAAACGCACCCGATATCGTAAACCGGCAACTGTCTGCAGCAAGTGAAAGGGCCTTGGCATCGATTGTCGCGAGTACATAGGGACATATTAATATTCACTTCTAGTGCACTTAAAACATGGGTACTGCATGTTAATACATTTTATTCATGGATATTATTGTATATATTGCCCGTGACAGCCGTTAACATATCTATACTTTCCGTACCACTGTATATCACTCATTTACTTCAGCTTTACTAAGATACGCATGTTTCTTTATGCACAAATTTATTGGTTAGCAGAATTTGGGGACGTTTCCTGTTTACAGTTTAACTATCTGAGAGTGGAGACTCTCACTCCGACCTGGGAGGATTTGGTCGGACATTTGTCGGACAATTTGGTTGGACATCAAATCTGCTATAAGATGCTGAAAAAAACATCACATGAGATTATCAAATCTGCTATAAGATGCTGTAAAAAATATCACATGAGATTATCAAATCTGCTATAAGATGCTGTAAAAAATATCACATGAGATTATCAAATCTGCTATAAGATGCTGAAAAAAACATCACATGAGATTATCAAATCTGCTATAAGATGCTGAAAAAAACATCACATGAGATTATAAAATCTGCTATAAGATGCTGAAAAAAATATCTGTCAACATCACATGAAATAATATCTGTCAGTATTTGGCAATTTTTTTGTTTTCAATCTTATTTCAAACCAAACTTCACTTAAACCTAGAATTTTCATATATTTTGAGTTATCTTAGATTGCATTTTTTTCGTTTTCATAATTTTTTCCATAAAAAAGAATACTAAAATACAATTTACGCATTGTAATTATATCATTCAAAATATAACCCAAAGAAAGACAACTCTAACAAAAATAAGACTAGGGGAGATAATTGTGTTCATATTCTACAAATAGGTGAGCGAGTGAGTGATTGTTGCTCAACGCCATTTCAGCAATTTTTCAGCTATATCATGGTGAGAACAAGTTAATTTTCAATGAGATGATGACGAGGTTCGCTTTGTACTAGACCAACACACTGAGTTGGATTTTCATAGTGCTAGCTCACTGAAACAACAGGCCGTGGATAGACATGTCATCCCACTCAGACACATTATCCTGATTCCGAGCCAACAATCTTTGCTCTTTCTCCTTAATGCTGCATGCTTAGCGGAGAAGCAACAAATACCAATTTTTTAGTCTTTGGTTTGACCCGACTGGGGCTCAAACCCACGATCTACCACACTCGAGGCGAGCACGCTAACCATTACACCATCAATGCGGTCGGTTCTCTACAAATATGTAATTGAACAGTAAGTCTATTATGATGGTAAAACTTACCTGTAGTTTTTTATCTGATAGAGAACCAGTAAGTCTATTATGATGGTAAAACTTACCTGTAGTTTTTTATCTGATAGAGAACCAGTAATTTGTGTAAGTATAAGTGGGTGTGGCTCTGTGATTTCAATGTCACACCAAGGTGAAGCAGGTTTACATGGGGGATCAGTCTCTATATCTACATATTTCTTCTTCTCTCTGTGAGCTACTGGATCAAAATATTTAGACCAGTATAAGTCTTCTGGAAAAAACTTCCTAATAATTGAACTAGATCCCACTTCAGTGTCTAAATATGGCACGTCATATTTAAGATAAGGTGACATAGATAGAGACAATTCAAATAACACATTTCTAAATTTAGCAAAACGCTTCTGTGTTTTTTCCTGAAGTGTAACAGAACTGTGAAAAATTGCATCATCATGATTTTTCTGGTATATATGGAGAGGATCAGACTGGTCATTCAACGGAATTAATTCAGATGATTTTCTTTTTAAGCTTGGTTGATCGTCTTCAATTGTTAAAAATATTTCTGGTACATCTGTCTCCTTGGAATTATCAGAAACGTCATTAGTTATTTCCTGATCAGGAAATACTTTTGATTCATCCATTGAAGTATCACAGATGTCATTAATTATTTCCTGATCAGTAATCGCTATAAAAGATCCAACACTTTCTGCATGACTTGTTGTCATATAATTTAATTCTGCTATTGTTTTTTCATCATTAGTAGTACATGAATTGTCTACCTTTGATTTAGACACAGTAACCTCCCCTTTATTAACAGTGGCTGACACAAGATTAGTTTCTTTCACAGATTCTACATCTATCACAGTATTTTCCTCTAAATTTTCATTTTCTCCCAAAATAAAGACAGGTTTGTAATCATTTTCTCCCAACATAACATTATCATTCTGTGTAGTACAATTGCCTACTTTTGATTTAGACACAGTAACCTCCCCTTTATTTGTTTGTTCTTCCTCATCTAAAGTGTCTTCCACCATGTTTTTCTGATTATTTCCAGAATTTTCATTAAACTCCAAATTTAAAGCACTGACTCCACTTTTAGAATCTTGAAGATAGTCTGATACTTTGACGAATGCCGTCTCATTTTTCTCCATGTCAGTAAAGTTGACAACAGAATCAGTTTCTGTTAGTGTGTCATCTGCTCGTGATTCTGGCATAGCAAACTCATCCATACAATAAGATATTTCTAGCTGTGAATTGTAGCAGGCTGTTATCATCTGCCTCATAACTTTCTTAATCTACAATATTATGATAATATATTTAAATTAAAGGTTGGAAACTTTTTTATAAATTTCAAGAACACGAGAGCTTGCATGCAATATGTAACAAAAATGTGAAGACAAATTAATATAACCAAAGGCTCACCTGGTTATAAATTATCAAATGCATCAACCAATGATCTTTTATGTACAGCTCAAGCAGGTAAGTGGTTTCTGAGAATTGTATATTTCAATAATTTTAATAGAATTAATATACATGTACATCATTTTCGTGCCTTTTGATAGGACAAGAGCACTGTCACCTGTTTGTTTTTGATTCGTTCATAACTCAATGAACTTTTTTTGTATAACCAGCATAAACAATATGGTGGCTGCCAATGGGAAACTAAGAAAGTGTCCGATTGAAAGCAAGCCTGAAATCAGCTTAATAATCAAAATAGGGAAAAGATTCAAATTGAAGAATTATAAGGATTAAACGGTTCTTTTCAGGAGTTCATGCATGTGTAAACAGTGCCATTGCCCTCACAAACTTTAAATAAACGTTCAGACGTTTATTCAGTTTATGATTCCATCGACACTGTGTACACATGCATGAACTCCTGAACAGAAGCAATTAATCCAATAATATTCTATAAATTTCTGATCCAAACATAATCCAGAGGCCCTCAAGAGCCTGTACTACTTACCTGACATAAAATATACCAAATAAATACATTGGTACACCTATTGATCTAGATTTTGTTTTCAAAGGTCTATCTAATAAATTAGCATCCATAGTTTAAAAACCAGAGGCTCCCAGGAGCCTGTAATCGCTCACCTGGATCAAAGCTGCTTTCAATAACAATGCAATTGCACTGTGGTGGCCATCTTGGTGGGAGAACGCGACTGCCGGACACAATTTTGGAAGAGGACCATCCAATGACTATTCCATCCAAGTTTGGTTCTAATTGAGCTACTGGTTCCAGACAAGATGGTTTTTATGTGAATTTCCCATAGGGTCCTATGTTAAACTAAGTTCAGCTGTGCAGCCATTTTGGTCAGAGGGCGGGACCACCAGACACAATTTTGGAAGAGGACCATCCAATGACTATTTTATCAAAGTTTGGTTCCAATTGAGCAACTGGTTCCAGACAAGAAGATTTTTATGTGAATTTCCCATAGGTTCCTATGTTAAACTAAGTTCGGCTGTGGGGGCCATCTTGGTCGAAGGGCCGAACGGCCTGACATATTTTTTTGGAAGAGAACCATCCAATGACTATTTCATCAACATTTAGTTCTTATTGAGCAAATGGTTTCAAACAAGAAGATTTTTATGGGAATTTCCCATAGGGTCCTATGTTAAATTAAGTTCGGCTGTGGCAGCCATCTTGGTCAGAGGTCTGGAATGCCAGACATAATTTTGGAAGGGGACCACCCAAGGATCATGTCAGCAAAGTTTGGTTGAGATTGGCTCAGTACTTTCAAAGGAGAAGATTTTTTTTAAATTTCATCCCCCCTTTTTTCTATTTCTAGCTTGGCGGCCATCTTGGTTGGAAGTCAGGATCACCGGACACAATTGTGGAAGGGGGTCATCCAAGGACTATTCCACCAAAGTTTGGTTGCAATTGGCCCAGTGGTTTCTGAGGAGAAGATTTTTATGTGAATATCCCATAGGGTCCTATGTTAAGCTAAGTTCGGCTGTCAGGGCCATCTTGGTCGAAGGGCTGAACCGCCTGACATATTTTTGGAAGAGAACCATCCAATGACTATTTCATCAACATTTTGTTGTTATTGAGCAAATGGTTTCAGACAAGAAGATTTTTATGGGAATTTCCCATAGGGTCCTATGTTAAATTAACTTCGGCTGTGGTGGCCATCTTGGTCGGAGTTCTGAAATGCTGGACACATTTTGGAAGAAGACCACCCAAGAATCATTTCAGCAAAGTTGGTTGAGATTGGCTCAGTAGTTTCAGAGGAGAAGATTTTTAAAAAATTTCATCCTCCCTTTTTTCTAATTTGCATAATCGGTCAAAATCGGCAAAAGTTCAAAGTTCATAAAAAATCCAGTAATATATGTTAAAAAGCTCATCATTATACTTATACAGTTCAAATTTGGGCACATTCTGGCTTAAAATAGAGCAGTTTTGGCCATTTGAAGAAATTTCTATTTTTAGTAATGGCGGCCATCTTGGATACAGGACGGCGCTGACAGACACAATTTGAAAGGGACCCACCCAGGGACCATCCCTGCCAGGTTTGGTTTAATTTGGTTCAGCGGTTTCAGAGGAGAAGATTTAAATGTGATCTTTTATCAAAATATGCCTAATTTGCATAATCGGTATAAATCGGCTGAAAGAAAAATTTCAAACAAAAACCCCGAACATATGCTAAACTATTCCTTGCCATGTAGCTGCAGTTAAAATTTGAGCTCATTTTGACTTATACTAAAGCAGCAATGGACAATTGAAGAAATTTCTATTTTTAGTAACAGCAGCCATCTTGAATGGAGGGCGGAGCTGTCGGACACAATTTTGAAAGGGACCCACCCAGGGACCATCCCTGCCAGGTTTGGTTTAATTTGGTTCAGCGTTTTCAGAGGAGAAGATTTAAATGTGATCTTTTATCAAAATATGCCTAATTTGCATAATCAGTATATATCGACCGAAAGAAAAATTTCACAAAAAAAACCGGAATATTTGTTAAACTATTCCTTGCCATGTAGCTGCAGCAAAATTTTTAGCTCATTTTGACTTACACTAAAGCAGCAATGGACAATTAACATTTCATCCCCCCCTTTTTTCTATTTTTAGCTTGGCGGCCATATTGGTTGGAAGTCAGGATCACCGGTCACAACTTTGGAAGGGGGCCATCCAAGGACCATTCCACCAAAGTTTGGTTGCAATTGGCCCAGTGGTTTCTGAGGAGAAGATTAAAATGTGAAATGTTGACTGACGGACGAAAAGTGATGACAATAGCTCACATGGCCTAAAGGCCAGGTGAACTAAAAACAACTAAATGCTAAAATCTAAAAATGTAACAGTTTTGGGTCATTTTAAATGATGACAAATAGCTCTAGTTGTCAATAAATCATCACCTACCCTTGTCAATTCTCCTTTTGATCCCCCTCTCAGAACAATGGTACAACCCAAATGTTGAGCACAACCATCAATACATAACAATGTCTTTGTCTCTCCTGGAAAGAAAGATTAATTATTACTGTCTGAACATACATCCGAATACACAACCATCAAAACATAACAATGTCTTTGTCTCTCCTGGAAAGAAAGATTAATTATTACTGTCTGAGCATACATCAGAATACACAACCATCAAAACATAACAATGTCTTTGTCTCTCCTGGAAAGAAAGCTTAATTATTACTGTCTGTGAGCATACATCAGAATACACAACCATCAAAACATAATAATGTCTTTGTCTCTCCTGGAAAGAAAGATTAATTATTACTGTCTGAGCATACATCAGAATACACAACCATCAAAACATAACAATGTCTTTGTCTCTCCTGGAAAGAAAGATTAATTATTACTGTCTGAGCATACATCAGAATACACAACCATCAAAACATAACAATGTCTTTGTCTCTCCTGGAAAGAAAGATTAATTATTACTGTCTGAGCATACATCAGAATACACAACCATCAAAACATAACAATGTCTTTGTCTCTCCTGGAAAGAAAGATTAATTATTACTGTCTGAGCATACATCAGAATACACAATCATCAAAACATAACAATGTCTTTGTCTCTCCTGGAAAGAAAGATTAATTATTACTGTCTGAGCATACATCAGAATACACAACCATCAAAACATAACAATGTCTTTGTCTCTCCTGGAAAGAAAGATTAATTATTACTGTCTGAGCATACATCAGAATACACAACCATCAATACATAACAATGTCTTTGTCTCTCCTGGAAAGAAAGATTAATTATTACTGTCTGAGCATACATCAGAATACACAACCATCAATACATAACAATGTCTTTGTCTCTCCTGGAAAGAAAGATTAATTATTACTGTCTGAGCATACATCAGAATACACAACCATCAAAACATAACAATGTCTTTGTCTCTCCTAGAAAGAAAGTTTAATTATTACTGTCTGAGCATACATCAGAATACACAACCATCAAAACATAACAATGTCTTTGTCTCTCCTGGAAAGAAAGATTAATTATTACTGTCTGAGCATACATCAGAATACACAATCATCAAAACATAACAATGTCTTTGTCTCTCCTAGAAAGAAAGTTTAATTATTACTGTCTGAGCATACATCAGAATACACAACCATCAAAACATAACAATGTCTTTGTCTCTCCTGGAAAGAAAGTTTAATTATTACTGTCTGAGCATACATCAGAATACACAACCATCAATACATAACAATGTCTTTGTCTCTCCTGGAAAGAAAGATTAATTATTACTGTCTGAGCATACATCAGAATACACAATCATCAAAACATAACAATGTCTTTGTCTCTCCTAGAAAGAAAGTTTAATTATTACTGTCTGAGCATACATCAGAATACACAACCATCAAAACATAACAATGTCTTTGTCTCTCCTAGAAAGAAAGTTTAATTATTACTGTCTGAGCATACATCAGAATACACAACCATCAAAACATAACAATGTCTTTGTCTCTCCTAGAAAGAAAGTTTAATTATTACTGTCTGAGCATACATCAGAATACACAATCATCAAAACATAACAATGTCTTTGTCTCTCCTAGAAAGAAAGTTTAATTATTACTGTCTGAGCATACATCAGAATACACAACCATCAAAACATAATAATGTCTTTGTCTCTCCTGGAAAGAAAGATTAATTATTACTGTCTGAGCATACATCAGAATACACAACCATCAAAACATAACAATGTCTTTGTCTCTCCTGGAAAGAAAGATTAATTATTACTGTCTGAGCATACATCAGAATACACAACCATCAAAACATAACAATGTCTTTGTCTCTCCTGGAAAGAAAGTTGAATTATTACTGTCTGAGCATACATCAGAATACACAACCATCAAAACATAACAATGTCTTTGTCTCTCCTGGAAAGAAAGATTAATTATTACTGTCTGAGCATACATCAGAATACACAACCATCAATACATAACAATGTCTTTGTCTCTCCTGGAAAGAAAGATTAATTATTACTGTCTGAGCATACATCAGAATACACAACCATCAAAACATAACAATGTCTTTGTCTCTCCTAGAAAGAAAGTTTAATTATTACTGTCTGAGCATACATCAGAATACACAACCATCAAAACATAACAATGTCTTTGTCTCTCCTGGAAAGAAAGATTAATTATTACTGTCTGAGCATACATCAGAATACACAATCATCAAAACATAACAATGTCTTTGTCTCTCCTAGAAAGAAAGTTTAATTATTACTGTCTGAGCATACATCAGAATACACAACCATCAAAACATAACAATGTCTTTGTCTCTCCTGGAAAGAAAGTTTAATTATTACTGTCTGAGCATACATCAGAATACACAACCATCAATACATAACAATGTCTTTGTCTCTCCTGGAAAGAAAGATTAATTATTACTGTCTGAGCATACATCAGAATACACAATCATCAAAACATAACAATGTCTTTGTCTCTCCTAGAAAGAAAGTTTAATTATTACTGTCTGAGCATACATCAGAATACACAACCATCAAAACATAACAATGTCTTTGTCTCTCCTAGAAAGAAAGTTTAATTATTACTGTCTGAGCATACATCAGAATACACAACCATCAAAACATAACAATGTCTTTGTCTCTCCTAGAAAGAAAGTTTAATTATTACTGTCTGAGCATACATCAGAATACACAATCATCAAAACATAACAATGTCTTTGTCTCTCCTAGAAAGAAAGATTAATTATTACTGTCTGAGCATACATCAGAATACACAACCATCAAAACATAATAATGTCTTTGTCTCTCCTGGAAAGAAAGATTAATTATTACTGTCTGAGCATACATCAGAATACACAACCATCAAAACATAACAATGTCTTTGTCTCTCCTGGAAAGAAAGATTAATTATTACTGTCTGAGCATACATCAGAATACACAACCATCAAAACATAACAATGTCTTTGTCTCTCCTGGAAAGAAAGTTTAATTATTACTGTCTGAGCATACATCAGAATACACAACCATCAAAACATAACAATGTCTTTGTCTCTCCTGGAAAGAAAGATTAATTATTACTGTCTGTGAGCATACATCAGAATACACAACCATCAAAACATAACAATGTCTTTGTCTCTCCTGGAAAGAAAGATTAATTATTACTGTCTGAGCATACATCAGAATACACAACCATCAAAACATAACAATGTCTTTGTCTCTCCTGGAAAGAAAGTTTAATTATTACTGTCTGAGCATACATCAGAATACACAACCATCAAAACATAACAATGTCTTTGTCTCTCCTGGAAAGAAAGATTAATTATTACTGTCTGAGCATACATCAGAATACACAACCATCAAAACATAACAATGTCTTTGTCTCTCCTGGAAAGAAAGTTTAATTATTACTGTCTGAGCATACATCAGAATACACAACCATCAAAACATAACAATGGCTTTGTCTCTCCTGGAAAGAAAGATTAATTATTACTGTCTGAGCATACATCAGAATACACAACCATCAAAACATAACAATGTCTTTGTCTCTCCTGGAAAGAAAGATTAATTATTACTGTCTGAGCATACATCAGAATACACAACCATCAAAACATAACAATGTCTTTGTCTCTCCTGGAAAGAAAGATTAATTATTACTGTCTGAGCATACATCAGAATACACAACCATCAAAACATAACAATGTCTTTGTCTCTCCTGGAAAGAAAGATTAATTATTACTGTCTGAGCATACATCAGAATACACAACCATCAAAACATAACAATGTCTTTGTCTCTCCTGGAAAGAAAGATTAATTATTACTGTCTGAGCATACATCAGAATACACAACCATCAAAACATAACAATGTCTTTGTCTCTCCTAGAAAGAAAGATTAATTATTACTGTCTGAGCATACATCAGAATACACAACCATCAAAACATAACAATGTCTTTGTCTCTCCTGGAAAGAAAGTTTAATTATTACTGTCTGAGCATACATCAGAATACACAACCATCAAAACATAACAATGTCTTTGTCTCTCCTGGAAAGAAAGATTAATTATTACTGTCTGTGAGCATACATCAGAATACACAACCATCAAAACATAACAATGTCTTTGTCTCTCCTGGAAAGAAAGATTAATTATTACTGTCTGAGCATACATCAGAATACACAACCATCAAAACATAACAATGTCTTTGTCTCTCCTGGAAAGAAAGTTTAATTATTACTGTCTGAGCATACATCAGAATACACAACCATCAAAACATAACAATGTCTTTGTCTCTCCTGGAAAGAAAGATTAATTATTATTGTCTGAGCATACATCAGAATACACAACCATCAAAACATAACAATGTCTTTGTCTCTCCTGGAAAGAAAGTTTAATTATTACTGTCTGAGCATACATCAGAATACACAACCATCAAAACATAACAATGTCTTTGTCTCTCCTGGAAAGAAAGATTAATTATTACTGTCTGAGCATACATCAGAATACACAACCATCAAAACATAATAATGTCTTTGTCTCTCATGGAAAGAAAGATTAATTATTACTGTCTGAGCATACATCAGAATACACAACCATCAAAACATAACAATGTCTTTGTCTCTCCTGGAAAGAAAGTTTAATTATTACTGTCTGAGCATACATCAGAATACACAACCATCAAAACATAACAATGTCTTTGTCTCTCCTGGAAAGAAAGATTAATTATTACTGTCTGAGCATACATCAGAATACACAACCATCAAAACATAACAATGTCTTTGTCTCTCCTGGAAAGAAAGATTAATTATTACTGTCTGAGCATACATCAGAATACACAACCATCAAAACATAACAATGTCTTTGTCTCTCCTGGAAAGAAAGTTTAATTATTACTGTCTGAGCATACATCAGAATACACAACCATCAAAACATAACAATGTCTTTGTCTCTCCTGGAAAGAAAGATTAATTATTATTGTCTGAGCATACATCAGAATACACAACCATCAAAACATAACAATGTCTTTGTCTCTCCTGGAAAGAAAGTTTAATTACTGTCTGAGCATACATCAGAATACACAACCATCAAAACATAACAATGTCTTTGTCTCTCCTGGAAAGAAAGTTTAATTATTACTGTCTGAGCATACATCAGAATACACAACCATCAAAACATAACAATGTCTTTGTCTCTCCTGGAAAGAAAGATTAATTATTACTGTCTGAGCATACATCAGAATACACAACCATCAAAACATAATAATGTCTTTGTCTCTTCTGGAAAGAAAGTTTAATTATTACTGTCTGAGCATACATCAGAATACACAACCATCAAAACGTAACAATGTCTTTGTCTCTCCTGGAAAGAAAGATTAATTATTACTGTCTGAGCATACATCAGAATACACAACCATCAAAACATAACAATGTCTTTGTCTCTCCTGGAAAGAAAGATTAATTATTACTGTCTGAGCATACATCAGAATACACAACCATCAAAACATAACAATGTCTTTGTCTCTCCTGGAAAGAAAGATTAATTATTATTGTCTGAGCATACATCAGAATACACAACCATCAAAACATAACAATGTCTTTGTCTCTCCTGGAAAGAAAGTTTAATTATTACTGTCTGAGCATACATCAGAATACACAACCATCAAAACATAACAATGTCTTTGTCTCTCCTGGAAAGAAAGATTAATTATTACTGTCTGAGCATACATCAGAATACACAACCATCAAAACATAACAATGTCTTTGTCTCTCCTGGAAAGAAAGATTAATTATTACTGTCTGAGCATACATCAGAATACACAACCATCAAAACATAACAATGTCTTTGTCTCTCCTGGAAAGAAAGTTTAATTATTACTGTCTGAGCATACATCAGAATACACAACCATCAAAACATAACAATGTCTTTGTCTCTCCTGGAAAGAAAGTTTAATTATTACTGTCTGAGCATACATCAGAATACACAACCATCAAAACATAACAATGTCTTTGTCTCTCCTGGAAAGAAAGTTTAATTATTACTGTCTGAGCATACATCAGAATACACAACCATCAAAACATAACAATGTCTTTGTCTCTCCTGGAAAGAAAGATTAATTATTATTGTCTGAGCATACATCAGAATACACAACCATCAAAACATAACAATGTCTTTGTCTCTCCTAGAAAGAAAGATTAATTATTACTGTCTGAGCATACATCAGAATACACAACCATCAAAACATAACAATGTCTTTGTCTCTCCTGGAAAGAAAGTTTAATTATTACTGTCTGAGCATACATCAGAATACACAACCATCAAAACATAACAATATCTTTGTCTCTCCTGGAAAGAAAGTTTAATTACTGTCTGAGCATACATCAGAATACACAACCATCAAAACATAACAATGTCTTTGTCTCTCCTGGAAAGAAAGTTTAATTATTACTGTCTGAGCATACATCAGAATACACAACCATCAAAACATAACAATGTCTTTGTCTCTCCTAGAAAGAAAGTTTAATTATTACTGTCTGAGCATACATCAGAATACACAACCATCAAAACATAACAATGTCTTTGTCTCTCCTGGAAAGAAAGTTTAATTATTACTGTCTGAGCATACATCAGAATACACAACCATCAAAACATAACAATGTCTTTGTCTCTCCTAGAAAGAAAGTTTAATTATTACTGTCTGAGCATACATCAGAATACAACAAGCAATACTAAATACAAGAGTGACTGACATGAATAAGAAATTATAATAAAACTTATCATAAACATATCATATTTTCTCAATTCATAATTACACTCCTACAAATAACTGATAAATAAAAATCCTACAATAGTTTTAGGCTTTTCATTTTTAAATATACATGTGTTTAACCACCACTGTTTTTCACATCTTCGTCTGGTCACTATCCTGTATGTTATTTTTGTTGAATACAAATTTTGAATTCAAAATGTTACAGCCAAATACCAGAAGTCAGATATGGTCAATAATATGTCAACAATAACTTGGTCAAAAACATTTTTATCTACTAATTTTTACACAGCTTTAAACAAGGAGGGAAAGGTGAATCTGTAAGTAAATTATTTACCTGATGGTAATGTGAAGTGACACACTTTAAAGTTATGACAGAATCCTAGAGTAATTGGTCCACTAACAATGCCGTCTATAGAGGGTACTATAGATCCCTGTGTCAACCTCTCAATTTTCTCCATCACAGACTGAAAATGTAAATTTTATACATAATGAAACTTAATATTTGATATGTATAGAATATATATATTTTGTCTTAGAATATAATGTTCTTTGTATGAAGCTTAATTAGAAACAGGTAGAAATAACAGGCTTGGATAGCATTTCTAACCTATCAGCTCTTGAAGAAGACAGAAAAGTAATGGAATTTGATCTAAAAAGTTGATTACTTCCTCTTGCAAATGTCAGACCAGAAATAAACGGTTTGATGCATGGGCAGACGAACAAGGTGAATGTAGTCATAAGTATGTACAACTAGGTGCACGAAACATAATTTATGTCATACATGAATAAAATAGTCAAAGTCCCATAACTCCTATACATTGTGTGTAATCAAATGGCGCCAAAGCAGGCTCAACTACGAAATATGAACAAATTCCATCATATGGTTGTAGAGGAGTTGTGGTCACAAAGTGTCCTTCTGTCGGAGAGTGACGGGGGACAATAACGGAGTGAGGAAATTACATAAGGAATCTAAAGGAAAAAGTTCAATAACGGAGTGAGGAAATTACATAAGGAATCTAAAGGAAAAAGTTATCAAAATCAGACTTCAATTAAAAATTTAAAATTTTGGGTGTTGGCCTCATTTTGACCCCTTTATATTTTGGAAAAGAGCCATAAAATATCTGTTGACATACTACAAAAAGAGAATTCTATTAGGAAAATAAATTAAAAAATTTCATTAAGATTGGTTGAAAAATATAGAAAAACAGAAAGCACCCTTTTTGACACCTTTGGGTCTCTTGTTTCGTTTGCTTTTCCGGTCACCAAAAACATACTTTTTGCACAAAAGACAAGTTTAAATTTGGCACCAAATTGATATCCGAAAATTTTTACGTGTCCGGTCCGGAGTGATTCTTGTTCTTATATTTCAAATATTGATATTTTCGTTCATTAAAGCATTTCTGAGATTGCGGCTTTAATTTTGTCAATGTCCTTGAACTTCATCAAAGCATGGAGGAACGATAAATGATACAATAAAAGAGTTTTGATCTGGCCGTTCACTTTAGTTTTAATCAAAATAAATTATGGACAAATTGGAGATCAAACAGGGCTCTTTTATACAACAAATCCAGTATTTTATACCGGTCAGTCGGTCCGGTGGAAACCAATGTTTTTCCGGACCAAATTGATTTTTACCGTATTTGTCCGTCGGACCGGCATGTTTGGGAATCTCTGACATAAAAGTACACGACAAACACCAAGTGATGACAATATCTCACAATACCCTCTGGGTCAGGTGAGCTAAATGTACACAAGAATCAATACTTACCAACTTAACATTATATACCAACGTAATGCCTTTTTCTAGAAGATAATTCTGAGCCAGTCTAGATACACATTTCTCTACTATTACAATATTTGGTTTAGGATGAAGGGAGGAAATCTTTTTGACATTCTTTTTCAGGAACTCTTCCTCCTATTATTAAGTATAAATATATAACATTTACTTCTGCATATCAATTTTATTTTATGTTGTATATGATAAGAAAATGTTTGTTTGCTTGTTTGTTTGATGGTGTTTAATGCCACTTTGAACAAAATTTCAGCTATATCGTGGCAGTCAGTTTAATTGGTGGAAGAAACCAGAGAAAATCACTGACCTGTCACAAGTCACTGACAAACTTTATCACATAATGTTGTACACCTCGCCCTGATCGAGATTCGAACTCACAGCATCAGTGGTGATAGGCACTGATTACATAGATAGTTGTAAATCCAACTACCATACGATCACGGCCACGATGACCCCCGATAAGAAAATGTTAAGACCCTATATGCCAGATAAACAAAATAAAAACATATCAAATTTATATCAAGATCTGCCATCTTAACTGAATAAACATCAACCATCCTCCATACCAAATGAAACTGCTACAGAATTGAGAGGCGATTGTTCTTTTTGTTGATATTGGTGGAATTGTTGACCGTCACTGTTTAAACTTTCTTTAGATGAGAGGTGATTGTTCTTTTGTTGATATTAGTGGAATTGTTGACCATCACTGTTTAAACTTTCTTTAGGTGAGAGGTGATTGTTCATTTTGTTGATATTGGTGGAATTGTTGACCATCACTGTTTAAACTTTCTTTAGGTGAGAGGTGATTGTTTGTTTTGTTGATATTGGTGGAATTGTTGACCATCACTGCTTAAACTTTCTTTAGGTGAGAGGCGATTGTTGGTTTTGTTGATATTGGTAGAATTGTTGACCATCACTGTTTAAACTTTCTTTAGGTGAGAGGTGATTGTTCTTTTGTTGATATTAGTGGAATTGTTGACCATCACTGTTTAAACTTTCTTTAGGTGAGAGGTGATTGTTCATTTTGTTGATATTGGTGGAATTGTTGACCATCACTGTTTAAGCTTTCTTTAGGTGAGAGGCCATTGTTCTTTTTGTTGATATTGGTGGAATTGTTGACCATCACTGTTTAAACTTTCCTTAGATGAGAGGTCATTGTTCTTTTTGTTGATATTGGTAGAATTGTTGACCATCACTGTTTAAACTTTCTTTAGGTGAGAGGTGATTGTTTGTTTTGTTGATATTGGTGGAATTGTTGACCATCACTGCTTAAACTTTCTTTAGGTGAGAGGCGATTGTTGGTTTTGTTGATATTGGTAGAATTGTTGACCATCACTGTTTAAACTTTCTTTAGGTGAGAGGTGATTGTTTTTTTGTTGATATTAGTGGAATTGTTGACCATCACTGTTTAAACTTTCTTTAGGTGAGAGGTGATTGTTCATTTTGTTGATATTGGTGGAATTGTTGACCATCACTGTTTAAACTTTCTTTAGGCGAGAGGTGATTGTTCATTTTGTTGATATTGGTAGAATTGTTGACCATCACTGTTTAAGCTTTCTTTAGGTGAGAGGCCATTGTTCTTTTTGTTGATATTGGTGGAATTGTTGACCATCACTGTTTAAACTTTCCTTAGATGAGAGGTCATTGTTCTTTTTGTTGATATTGGTAGAATTGTTGACCATCACTGTTTAAACTTTCTTTAGGTGAGAGGTGATTGTTTGTTTTGTTGATATTGGTGGAATTGTTGACCATCACTGCTTAAACTTTCTTTAGGTGAGAGGCGATTGTTGGTTTTGTTGATATTGGTAGAATTGTTGACCATCACTGTTTAAACTTTCTTTAGGTGAGAGGCCATTGTTCTTTTTGTTGATATTGGTAGAATTGTTGACCATCACTGTTTAAACTTTCTTTAGGTGAGAGGTGATTGTTTATTTTGTTGATATTGGTGGAATTGTTGACCATCACTGTTTAAACTTTCTTTAGGTGAGAGGCGATTGTTTATTTTGTTGATATTGGTAGAATTGTTGACCATTACTGTTTAAACTTTCTTTAGGTGAGAGGTGATTGTTTATTTTGTTGATATTGGTGGAATTGTTGACCATTACTGTTTAAACTTTCTTTAGGTGAGAGGTGATTGCTTTGTTGATATTGGTGGAATTGTTGACCTATAAGATCATATAAACTTTAATAGCTATATTTTCTGATTTTGTCATTAAAATAAGAAACATAAAATATTGTACAATGAATACCTGTAAAATTTGAGGCTCTAATGAGGAGAACTTATTCTGCACTCTCTGGTACTCTATTGATCCTTTCAGCAGGAGTATGTACGGATTGACAAGTTTTTGTGCCATCTTTTTATGAGCAATATTCCTTGTAAATACAATACCATGAACCAGCCAGGTTTGTTCTTTAGTTTCTCCAGGAATCTGAAAACAGTTTTTTGTTGGTTAGAATATTCAATTTTACATAATAAGCAACATTTCTGAAATTAAATTTTCTCAATATATTCAACTTCTTTTAGTACATCAAGGTTGACATTCATACAATAATCAATAATTGTAGATATTCATTTCTTTATGAACATCTTAATAGACGGAATGTGATGGATTATTTGTCTTTGTAGATTTGTATTCATTTATTATCTTGACAGACACCAGTGTTTTATTTTAGTTGGCTTCATATATTTTTTTTTTAAATGTTCAAATTATCTCCCTTTGACTTGTACATCAACTCTGAATGGTCGTCGTGGTGATCGTATGTTTTTGGATTTACAACTACCTGTGCAATCAGTGCCTATCACCACTAAAGTTGTGAGTTTGAAACCCGCTTATGGTTAGGTGTACTGGATACATTATGTGACAGTTTGTCAGTGACCTGCAACAGGTCAGTGGTTTTCTCGTTTCCTCCACAAATAAAACTAACTGCAACGATATAACTGCAATATTGTTGAAAGTGGCGATAAACACCATAAACCCTGACATTGTTAACTACTTTTTCAGGTCTGACATAGTTACTGACCTTTTTGAACTTGACATATTTAAGGATATTCATGTCATCCCCTTCCTCCTGTACATCAGGTCTGACATAGTTACTGACCTTTTTGAACTTGACATATTTAAGGATATTCATGTCATCTCCTTCCTCCAGTACGTCAGGTCTGACATAGTTACTGACCTTTTTGAACTTGACATATTTAAGGATATTCATGTCATCCCCTTCCTCCTGTACGTCAGGTCTGACATAGTTACTGACCTTTTTGAACTTGACACATTTAAATATATTCATGTCATCCCATTCCTCCTGTACGTCAGGTCTGACATAGTTACTGACCTTTTTGAACTTGACACATTTAAATATATTCATGTCATCCCATTCCTCCTGTACGTCAGGTCTGACATAGTTACTGACCTTTTTGAACTTGACACATTTAAATATATTCATGTCATCCCATTCCTCCATTCAGTCAGGTCTGACATAGTTACTGACCTTTTTGAACTTGACATATTTAAGGATATTCATGTCATCCCCTTCCTCCCGTATGTCAGGTCTGACATAGTTGCTGACACGTTGTGCAGTTCCCAGTACTATTTCTAACCAAGAATTGGACAATCCTTCTTCAAATAACATTTGTTGCACCAAAGCATTCAAATGATCTTGATGAGATTTTCTAGAACCAAAAAAAAAAGTTTTATTACATAGTATGGTAGTGCAGTCTATTCAAAGAATAAAATTTGACAAAACAAAAGTCGAGTTATTTTAAATACATTTACAAGTATATTGTTATTCTAATGCAATTATTATATAACACGTTTTATCATTGGTTAATGTTTACTGACATGTCATTGACTAATGCTTACTGACTTGCCGTAACTAAGGGTTCTAGTGTGCATCAGTTGCCATATTGAATTCTTAAAATTCAACATGTCAATATGATTGAAAAATATAGACATTGCCTACCTATGAAATAATTTCTTGCTGCGAAATAACGAAAAGTTTCATCTGATGTCACAAGTTTTTATAACGTTTATGTACCAAAATAATCGACAATATTTCCCTGCATTTTATTTTTCCGGAATTTTTTGACCATTTTTTAAGCCCTAGTATATCTTTCATTAGAATAGAAATAATTGTGTTGTATTTGAATAGTTGCTGGTGTCAATTAGGAATTTAATGGTCTTAAATATTCATTTTACTGACTCAGCTACACGTCGCCAAGTAAAACTGTATTATCAAACATCAAATCCACAATTGATGCTGGCAACTATTCATATACAATACAGATATTTATGAATTCTCAAATTCATCAAACCTATGTCATAATATTTCCATCAATTTCATGTTTTATATTACAGATGATTGATAATCTTTTCCATCAGACCTCCCCCCATATTCCTCTAGATGAGTATAAAGACCTCCCCTCTCCACTTCCTTTAGATGAGTATAAAGACCTCCCCACCCCTTCCTCTAGATGAGTATAAAGACCTCCCCTCTCCACTTCCTCTAGATGAGCATAAAGACCTCCCCACCCCTTCCTCTAGATGAGTATAAAGACCTCCCCACTCCCTTCCTCTAGATGAGCATACAGACCTCCCCCACTCCCCTTCCTCTACATGAGTATAAAGACCTCCCCACTCCCTTCCTCTAGATGAACATAAAGACCTCCCCATTTCATTTCCTCTAGATGAGCATAAAGACCTCCCCATTCCCTTTCCTCTAGATGAGTATAAAGACCTCCCCATTCCCTTCCTCTAGATGAGTATACAGACCTCCCCCACTCCCCTTCCTCTACATGAGTATAAAAACCTCCCCACTCCCTTCCTCTAGATGAGCATAAAGACCTCCCCATTTCATTTCCTCTAGATGAGCATAAAGACCTCCCCACTCCACTTCCTCTAGATGAGCATAAAGACCTCCTCACTCCACTTCCTCTAGATGAGTATAAAGACCTCCCCACTCCACTTCCTCTAGATGAGCATAAAGACCTCCCCACTCCACTTCCTCTAGATGAGTATAAAGACCTTCCCTCTCCACTTCCTCTAGATGAGTATAAAGACCTCCACACTTCACTTCCTCTAGATGAGCATAAAGACCTCCCCACTCCACTTCCTCTAGATGAGTATACAGACCTCCCCTCTCCACTTCCTCTAGATGAGCATAAAGAACTCTCCACTCTCCTTTCTCTAGATGATTATAAAGACCTCCTCACTCCCTTTCCTCTAGATGAGTATAAAGACCTCCCCACTCCCCTTCCTCTAGATGAGTATAAAGACCTCCCCACTCCCTTCCTCTAGACGAGTATAAAGACCTTCCCACTCCCTTCCTCTAGATGAGAATAAAGACCTCCCCTCTCCACTTCCTCCAGATGAGCATAGCCTCCCCATTCCCTTTCCTCTAGATGAGTATAAAGACCTTCCCACTCCCTTCCTCTAGATGAGTATAAAGACCTCCACACTCCCCTTCCTCTAGATGAGTATAGATCTCCCATTCCCTTTCCTCTAGATGAGTATAAAGACCTCCCCACTCCCTTCCTCTAGATGAGCATAAAGACCTCCCCCACTCCCCCTTCTCTACATGAGTATAAAAACCTCCCCACTCCCTTTCCTCTAGATGAGTATAAAGACCTCCACATTTCACTTCCTCTAGATGAGCATAAAGACCTCCCCACTCCACTTCCTCTAGATGAGTATAAAGACCTCCCCACTCCCTTCCTCTAGACAAGTATAAAGACCTTCCCACTCCCTTCCTCTAGATGAGAATAAAGACCTCCCCACTCCCTTCCTCTAGACGAGTATAAAGACCTTCCCACTCCCTTCCTCTAGATGAGAATAAAGACCTCCCCTCTCCACTTCCTCCAGATGAGCATAGCCTCCCCATTCCCTTTCCTCTAGATGAGTATAAAGACCTGCCCACTCCCTTCCTCTAGATGAGTATAAAGACCTCCACACTCCCCTTCCTCTAGATGAGTATAGACCTCCCATTCCCTTTCCTCTAGATGAGTATAAAGACCTGCCCACTCCCTTCCTCTAGATGAGCATAAAGACCTCCCCCACTCCCCCTCCTCTACATGAGTATAAAAACCTCCCCATTCCCTTTCCTCTAGATGAGTATAAAGACCTCCACACTTCACTTCCTCTAGATGAGCATAAAGACCTCCCCACTCCACTTCCTCTAGATGAGTATAAAGACCTCCCCTCTCCACTTCCTCTAGATGAGCATAAAGAACTCTCCACTCTCCTTCCTCTAGATGAGCATAAAGACCTCCACACTCCCTTCCTCTAGATGATTATAAAGACCTCCCCACTCCCTTTCCTCTAGATGAGTATAAAGACCTCCCCACTCCCCTTCCTCTAGATGAGTATAAAGACCTCCCCACTCCCTTCCTCTAGATGAGTATAAAGACCTTCCCACTCCCTTCCTCTAGATGAGAATAAAGACCTCCCCTCTCCACTTCCTCCAGATGAGCATAGCCTCCCCATTCCCTTTCCTCTAGATGAGCATAAAGACCTCCCCACTCCCTTCCTCTAGATGAGTATAAAGACCTCCCCACTCCCCTTCCTCTAGATGAGCATAGACCTCCCATTCCCTTTCCTCTAGATGAGTATAAAGACCTCCCCACTCCCTTCCTCTAGATGAGCATAAAGACCTCCCCCACTCCCCTCCTCTACATGAGTATAAAGACCTCCCCACTCCCTTCCTCTAGATGAGCATAAAGTCCTCCCCATTCCCTTTCCTCTAGATGAATATAAAGACCCCCCCTCTCCACTTCCTCTAGATGAGCATAAAGACCTCCCCCATTCCCCTTCCTCTAAATGAGTATAAAGACCTCCCCACTCCCCTTCCTCTAGATGAGTATAAAGACCTCCCCATTCTCTTTCCTCTAGATGAGTATAAAGACCTCCCCACAAGTTTTCCTCTAGATGAGTATTAAGACTTCTCCACACCTCTTCCTCTAGATGAGTATTAAGACCTCCCACACCTCTTCCTCTAGATGAGTATTAAGACCTCCCCACACCTCTTCCTCTGGATGAGCATTAAGACCTCTCCACACCTCTTCCTCTGGATGAGTATTAAGACCTCTCCACACCTCTTCCTCTGAATTGAGTATTAAGACCTCTCCACAAGTCTTCCTCTAGATGAGTATTAAGACCTCCCCACACCTTTTTCTCTAGATGAGTATTAAGACCTCCCCACACCTCTTCCTCTGAATGAGTATTAAGATCTCTCCACACGCCTTCCTCTGGATGAGTATTAAGACCTCCCCACACCTCTTCCTCTAGATGAGTATTAAGACCTCCCCACAAGTCTTCCTCTGGATGAGTATTAAGACCTCCCCACACCTCTTCCTCTGGATGAGTATTAAGACCCCCCACACCTCTTCCTCTAGATGAGCATTAAGACCTCTCCACACGTCTTCCTCTAGATGAGTATTAAGACCTCTCCACACGTCTTCCTCTAGATAAGTATTACGACCTCCCCACACGTCTTCCTCTGGACGAGTATTAAGACCTCCCACACCTCTTCCTCTAGATGAGTATTAAGAACTCTCCACAAGTCTTCCTCTGGATGAGTATTAAGACCTCCCCACACCTCTTCCTCTAGATGAGTATTAAGACCTCCCTACACCTCTTCCTCTGAATGAGTATATCTTTTCCATCAGAACTTCCCACTCCCCTTCCTCCGAATGAGTATTAAGACCTCCTCACATCTCTTCCTCTGGATGACTGTAAAGACCTCCCCACTCCCCTTCCACAAGATGAGTATAAAGACCTCCCCACTCCTCTTCCTCTAGATGAGTATATCTTTTCCATCAGACCTCCCCACTCCCCTTCCTCTAGATGAGTATAAAGACCTCCCCACTCCCCTTCCTCTAGATGAGTATATCTTTTCCATCAGACCTCCCCACTCCCCTTCCTCTAGATGAGTATAAAGACCTCCCCACTCCCCTTCCTCTAGATGAGTATATCTTTTCCATCAGACCCCCCCACTCCTCTTCCTCTAGATGAGTATATCTTTTCCATCAGACCTCCCCACTCCCCTTCCTCTAGATGAGTATATCTTTTCCATCAGAACTCCCCACTCCCCTTCCTCTAGATGAGTATAAAGACCTTCCCACACCTCTTCCTCTAGATGAGTGTAAAGACCTCCCAATTCCCCTTCCTATAGATGAGTATAAAGACCTCCCCACTCCCCTTCCTCTAGATGAGTATAAAGACCTCCCCACTCCCCTTCCTCTAGATGAGTATAAAGACCTCCCCACTCCCCTTCCTCTAGATGAGTATAAAAAAAAACACACATTTGTGTAAATATTTCTATAATAGTTACAGATGTGAATCCTTACACAGCATGAACACTTACTTGAGTGATGAATAAGCCTTTCGTTCACCATTTTCCTCCTTCAACATATCAGAGTTTCTCCAACAAACAGATTTGATCAACTTTGAGGCTGGAATACTCTGTGAATTCCCAGAAAACATACTAGCTATAAAAAATAAAATTTAATAAAACATACTGACTTTAAACAATAAAATTTAATAAAACATACTGGCTTTACAAAATAAAATTTAATAAAACATACTGACTTTACAAAATAAAATTTAATAAAACATACTGACTTTACACAATAAAATTTAATAAAACATACTGACTTTACAAAATAAAATTTAATAAAACAAACTGACTTTACAAAATAAAATTTAATAAAACATACTGACTTTAAACAATAAAATTTAATAAAACATACTGGCTTTACAAAATAAAATTTAATAAAACATACTGACTTTAAACAATAAAATTTAATAAAACAAACTGACTTTACAAAATAAAATTTAATAAAACATACTTACTTTAAACAATAAGATTTAATAAAACAAACTGACTTTACAAAATAAAATTTAATAAAACATACTGACTTTACAAAATAAAATTTAATAAAACAAACTGACTTTACAAAATAAAATTTAATAAAACATACTGACTTTAAACAATAAAATTTAATAAAACAAACTGACTTTACAAAATAAAATTTAATATAACAAACTGACTTTACAAAATAAAATTTAATAAAACATACTGACTTTAAACAATAAAATTTAATAAAACAAACTGACTTTACAAAATAAAATTTAATAAAACATACTGACTTTACAAAATAAAATTTAATAAAACAAACTGACTTTACAAAATAAAATTTAATAAAACATACTGACTTTAAACAATAAAATTTAATAAAACATACTGGCTTTACAAAATAAAATTTAATAAAACATACTGACTTTAAACAATAAAATTTAATAAAACAAACTGACTTTACAAAATAAAATTTAATAAAACATACTGACTTTAAACAATAAAATTTAATAAAACATACTGGCTTTACAAAATAAAATTTAATAAAACATACTGACTCTAATATAATTTACCTGATATGATATCATCTGTGTACCCAGCAGTATGAGAATCCTGTCTTGGTAATGGTTCAAAATCTTTCTCTGTAAAACAAAATATTTAATTCAATATTCTAATATGACGTCCTTCAAACGCTATGAGTCCAAATCCGTGGCAAAAATAATATTTATCTATGACCGATTACATCATAGATAGACGTGGCTAGTGTTTATAAAGTGGCTGTTCCATGCCACTCCCTTGTAAAAGATGCCCAATGATGCAATACACAAAATAAATAAACATGGGTGTCCAACTTAAAAATGAAGTGTTTAAAATTAGGAGATCAGAGTATAGTATTTGTATTCTTATCTCCATTCTAATGCAATACTGAACATTAAAATGTATTCTTGCATATCCCTGGGTCTAACAATCACACAAATTAAAATTCCGTGAAATGTTGTTGACGACTTTGGAACATAAACAATATGACGTAATATGAAGACTTCCAGTGTAAAACGTAAAGATCAGGCTTTTTGGGCTTCGTGTATGCCTCCTCGTCAAAGTGGAATTTCCCCTTTCTTTTGAATTGGTGTTCATGAATGACAACCTTTAGAAACTTCAAAACTTATTTACCATCGGCATTGAAACACCTTTCCGGTTGTCATTTCAAAATTCTTATGTGTTGTACATACCCTCTGTCACATAAGTTTTTAATGTGTTGTACATACCCTCTGTCATATAAGTTTTTAATGTGTTGTACATACCCTCTGTCATATAAGTTTTTAATGTGTTGTACATACCCTCTGTCACATAAGTTTTTAATGTGTTGTACATACCTTCTGTCACATAAGTTTTTAATGTGTTGTACATACCCTCTGTAACATAAGTTTTTAATGTGTTGTACATACCCTCTGTCATATAAGTTTTTAATGTGTTGTACATACCCTCTGTCATATAAGTTTTTAATGTGTTGTACATACCTTCTGTCATATAAGTTTTTAATGTGTTGTACATACCCTCTGTCATATAAGTTTTTAATGTGTTGTACATACCCTCTGTCACATAAGTTTTTAATGTGTTGTACATACCTTCTGTCATATAAGTTTTTAATGTGTTGTACATACCTTCTGTCACATAAGTTTTTAATGTGTTGTACATACCTTCTGTCACATAAGTTTTTAATGTGTTGTACATACCCTCTGTCACATAAGTTTTTAATGTGTTGTACATACCTTCTGTCACATAAGTTTTTAATGTGTTGTACATACCCTCTGTCACATAAGTTTTTAATGTGTTGTACATACCTTCTGTCATATAAGTTTTTAATGTGTTGTACATACCCTCTGTCACATAAGTTTTTAATGTGTTGTACATACCCTCTGTAACATAAGTTTTTAATGTGTTGTACATACCCTCTGTCATATAAGTTTTTAATGTGTTGTACATACCCTCTGTAACATGTAGAGGCACATAGAATGTACTACCAGTGTCGTCTTGGTTCTTAACATCTATAGACTGCTGCTCTTCTGACACTAATAAAATAATTAAATCACTTTTGTAGGCCATGATTATTTATGTTTTTATTACAATTGACACAACAATGTACAGGTACCTGTAGTCCTGTAATAAAGTAAGGTATATATATATATGTATGAAAGTGAAATAAATGCTTTTTGAGTGGAAAGAAATCTGTGCTGGCTTTATATCATTTAATTATATATGTATTGCTGTAGGACATCCTATTATCAAGAGAGGATAGTAGGGGTCACATTGCTGTAGGACATCCTATTATCAAGAGAGGATAGTAGGGATCACATTGTTGTTGGACATCCTATTATCAAGAGAGGATAGTAGGGGTCACATTGCTGTAGGACATCCTATTATCAAGAGAGGATAGTAGGGGTCACATTGCTGTAGGATATCCTATTATCAAGAGAGGATAGTAGGGATCACATTGTTGTTAGACATCCTATTATCAAGAGAGGATAGTAGGGATCACATTGCTGTAGGACATCCTATTATTAAGAAAGGATAGTAGGGATCACATTGCTGTAGGACATCCTATTATCAAGAAAGGATAGTAGGGATCACATTGCTGTAGGACATCCTATTATCAAGAGAGGATAGTAGGGGTCACATTGCTGTAGGACATCCTATTATCAAGAGAGGATAGTAGGGATCACATTGTTGTTGGACATCCTATTATCAAGAGAGGATAGTAGGGATCACATTGCTGTAGGACACCCTATTATCAAGAAAGGATAGTAGGGATCACATTGCTGTAGGACATCCTATTATTAAGAGAGGATGGTAGGGATCACATTGTTGTAGGACATCCTATTATCAAGAAAGGATAGTAGGGATCACATTGTTGTTAGACATCCAATTATCAAGAGAGGATAGTATGGATCACATTGCTGTAGGACATCCTATTATCAAGAAAGGATAGTAGGGATCACATTGCTGTAGGACATCCTATTATCAAGAGAGGATAGTAGGGATCACATTGTTGTAATACATCCTATTATCAAGAGAGGATAGTAGGGATCATATTACTGTACGACATCCTATTATCAAGAAAGGATAGTAGGGATCACATTGCTGTAGGACATCCTATTATCAAGAGAGGATAGTAGGGATCACATTGTTGTAATACATCCTATTATCAAGAGAGGATAGTAGGGATCATATTACTGTACGACATCCTATTATCAAGAGAGGATGGTAGGGATCACATTCACTGGATTAACCCTGCCACCCCAGAACCTGGATTTCAAAAATCTTACATCATGATATTTTTTTCATGTTCAATGATTTGAGGTGAGAAGTGACTGTACTTTTTGTTGAAAACAAAAACTAGAGGCTCAGTGGGCTGAGTCTGTCACTCACTTTTCATTCTGTTTTGAGAAAACTTTATACAGAACCTTTCATAGGTGCTTCCTATCAAATGTCGGTTCATTTGGCTACTCGGTTTCAGAGGAGAAGATTTTTTAGAAATAACCAGAACAAGGGCAACGCAAAGCCTGGCATATCCCCTCGCCTAAAAATTTGACCCAGTGACCTTGACTTTTGACCCTGAAAATCAATAGGGTTCCAGATTCTCCTAAGGACTAAGTATGTACCAAGTTTGGTCAAAATCCATTGAAGGATGTTGATTCTAGTGTTCACAAGGATGTTATGCAGTAAAAATTTGACCCGGTGACCTTGACCTTTGACCTTGAAAATCAATAGGGTTCCAGACTCTCCTAAAGACTAATTATGTACCAAGATTGGTCAAAATCCATTGAAGGATGCTGATTCTAGAGTGTTCACAAGGATGTTATGTGGTAAAAATTTGACCCTGTGACCTTGACCTTTGACCTTGAAAATCGATAGGGTTCCAGACTCTCCTAAAGACTAATTATGTACCAAGATTGGTCAAAATCCATTGAAGGATGCTGATTCTAGAGTGTTCACAAGGATGTTATGTGGTAAATATTTGACCAGCTGACCTTGACCTTTGACCTATGACCTTGAAAATCAATAAGGTTCCAGACTCTCCTAAGGACTAAGCATGTACCAAGCTTGGTCAAAGTCCATTGAAGGATGTTGATTCTAGAGTGTTCTCAAGGATGTTACGTGGTAAAAATTTGACCCAGTGACATTGACCTTTGACCTATGACCTTGAAAATCAATAGGGTTCCAGACTCCCCTAAGGACTAAGTATGTACCAAGTTTGGTCAAAATCCATTGAAAGCTGTTGATTCTAGAGTGGTCACAAGGATGTTATGGAAGGACGGATGGATGGACGGTAGCGTTGCTATATCCCTTCGCAACTTCGTTGGCGAGGGGATAAAAAAGAATTGCCTGTGGTGGCCATGTTTGTTATTGAATCGGGACGGAATGAGCAATCTGCATAAAAGACCTTCCTTAGATGCTTCCTATCAAGTTTCAGTTCATTTGGCTAAGGGGTTACTGAGGAGATTAAAATGTGACGGACACCAAGTGATGGCAAAAGCTCACATTGCCTTTGGCAAGGTGAGCTAAAAAATTAATCACTGCAATATGAACTCACTCCAAACAAACTCAAGTTTGAGTACATAAACAAATTGTATACAAATTATAATGCATATTGTCTTATAGATACAGTACAAATGACATGATAAGTTATATAAATCTTACAGTTGTCATGTTGATCTGTTTTAACCTCAATCTCTTGTAGCCATTGTGGATCTGTATTAGCCTGTAGTAAGTTATCTGCCCCTGTCATGCTGTTATCTGGAGGATCTATTGGTGTTGTCTGTAATATCAACAATTGCTGTAGTTATTTACAAATAAATCACCTTGTACTACTTTCAGTTATAAGTTAAAACATCAATACATATTCTTGAGTGGGTGAAAATCTGTCCAAGTTTTTTATTTTTGTTTATATGTGTATTATCCTTAGAAATTCAATTATCAGAGGGGGATGATTGGGATCTCAATCAGAGGGGGGGATTGGGATCTCATTAACTGGTTTAATGCCACCACATTTTTGTGCCTATTCTAAGACAGGACCTGTATTTCCAACACCATATGTTGTCCTCATTTTTATGTTCAACTGTTTGAGGTGAGATGTGATTGTTTGTTTTGTTGATATTAGTAGAACTGTTGAGCATCACTTTTATATGTGATTGTTTGTTTTGTTGATATTAGTAGAACTGTTGAGCATCACTTTTAGATGTGATTGTTTGTTTTGTTGATATTAGTAGAACTGTTGAGCATCACATTTAGATGTGATTGTTTGTTTTGATTAGTAGAACTGTTGAGCATCACTTTTAGATGTGATTGTTTGTTTTGTTGATATTAGTAGAACTGTTGAGCATCACATTTAGATGTGATTGTTTGTTTTGTTGATATTAGTAGAACTGTTGAGCATCACTTTTAGATGTGATTGTTTGTTTTGATTAGTAGAACTGTTGAGCATCACTTTTAGATGTGATTGTTTGTTTTGTTGATATTAGTAGAACTGTTGAGCATCACTTTTAGATGTGATTGTTTGTTTTGTTTTGATTAGTAGAACTGTTGAGCATCACTTTTAGATGTGATTGTTTCTTTTGTTGATATTAGTAGAACTGTTGAGCATCACTTTTAGATGTGATTGTTTCTTTTGTTGATATTAGTAGAACTGTTGAGCATCACTTTTAGATGTGATTGTTTGTTTTGATTAGTAGAACTGTTGAGCATCACTTTTAGATGTGATTGTTTGTTTTGATTAGTAGAACTGTTGAGCATCACTGTTTAATCTTTCTTTTCATATATTGATGGAGATATATATGAGATATATGATTATCTGTGCATAAAAAAATTAATAAATCTCTGAAAAAATTATCTTGTTTAACATTAAAATATTAAGCTGTTTAACTTGTGTCTTATTCTTTTTGTTTTTAACAATAAAATATGCTTAAAGTACAATAAGAAATTTTCTTTTTTAAAATCTGCTATATTCATGGTGTCATTTGAAAATCAATTTAAATGAATACACATCTGTTTACATACAGACCATATAATGTCTGTGTATTCTAGTAAGTGGACTTTACACATTTGTTTACATACAGACCATATAATGTCTGTGTATTCTAGTAAGTGGACTTTACACATCAGTTTACATACAGACCATATAATGTCTGTGTATTCTAGTAAGTGGACTTTACACATCTGTTTACATACAGACCATATAATGTCTGTGTATTCTAGTAAGTGGACTTTACACATCAGTTTACATACAGACCATATAATGTCTGTGTATTCTAGTAAGTAGACTTTACACATCTGTTTACATACATACAGACCATATAATGTCTGTGTATTCTAGTAAGTGGACTTTACACATCAGTTTACATACAGACCATATAATGTCTGTGTATTCTAGTAAGTGGACTTTACACATCTGTTTACATACAGACCATATAATGTCTGTGTATTCTAGTAAGTAGACTTTACACATCTGTTTACATACAGACCATATAATATATTGTCTGTGTATTCTAGTAAGTAGACTTTACACATCTGTTTACATACAGACCATATAATGTCTGTGTATTCTAGTAAGTGGACTTTACACATCTGTTTACATACAGACCATATAATGTCTGTGTATTCTAGTAAGTGGACTTTACACATCTGTTTACATACAGACCATATAATGTCTGTGTATTCTAGTAAGTAGACTTTACACATCTGTTTACATACAGACCATATAATGTCTGTGTATTCTAGTAAGTAGACTTTACACATCTGTTTACATACAGACCATATAATGTCTGTGTATTCTAGTAAGTGGACTTTACACATCTGTTTACATACAGACCATATAATGTCTGTGTATTCTAGTAAGTGGACTTTACACATCTGTTTACATACAGACCATATAATGTCTGTGTATTCTAGTAAGTAGAATTTACACATCTGTTTACATACAGACCATATAATGTCTGTGTATTCTAGTAAGTAGACTTTACACATCTGTTTACATACAGACCATATAATGTCTGTGTATTCTAGTAAGTGGACTTTACACATTTGTTTACATACAGACCATATAATGTCTGTGTATTCTAGTAAGTAGACTTTACACATCTGTTTACATACAGACCATATAATGTCTGTGTATTCTAGTAAGTGGACTTTACATATCTGTTTACATACAGACCATATAATGTCTGTGTATTCTAGTAAGTGGACTTTACACATCTGTTTACATACAGACCATATAATGTCTGTGTATTCTAGTAAGTAGACTTTACACATCTGTTTACATACAGACCATATAATGTCTGTGTATTCTAGTAAGTGGACTTTACACATCTGTTTACATACAGACCATATAATGTCCGTGTATTCTAGTAAGTGGACTTTACACATCTGTTTACATACAGACCATATAATGTCTGTGTATTCTAGTAAGTGGACTTTACACATCTGTTTACATACAGACCATATAATGTCTGTGTATTCTAGTAAGTGGACTTTACACATCTGTTTACATACAGACCATATAATGTCTGTGTATTCTAGTAAGTGGACTTTACACATTTGTTTACATACAGACCATATAATGTCTGTGTATTCTAGTAAGTAGACTTTACACATCTGTTTACATACAGACCATATAATGTCTGTGTATTCTAGTAAGTGGACTTTACATATCTGTTTACATACAGACCATATAATGTCTGTGTATTCTAGTAAGTGGACTTTACACATCTGTTTACATACAGACCATATAATGTCTGTGTATTCTAGTAAGTAGACTTTACACATCTGTTTACATACAGACCATATAATGTCTGTGTATTCTAGTAAGTGGACTTTACACATCTGTTTACATACAGACCATATAATGTCCGTGTATTCTAGTAAGTGGACTTTACACATCTGTTTACATACAGACCATATAATGTCTGTGTATTCTAGTAAGTGGACTTTACACATCTGTTTACATACAGACCATATAATGTCTGTGTATTCTAGTAAGTGGACTTTACACATCTGTTTACATACAGACCATATAATGTCTGTGTATTCTAGTAAGTGGACTTTACACATCTGTTTACATACATACAGACCATATAATGTCTGTGTATTCTAGTAAGTAGACTTTACACATCTGTTTACATACAGACCATATAATGTCTGTGTATTCTAGTAAGTAGACTTTACATATCTGTTTACATCCATACAGACCATATAATGTCTGTGTATTCTAGTAAGTGGACTTTACACATCTGTTTACATACAGACCATATAATGTCTGTGTATTCTAGTAAGTAGACTTTACACATCTGTTTACATACAGACCATATAATGTCTGTGTATTCTAGTAAGTGGACTTTACACATCTGTTTACATACAGACCATGTAATGTCTGTGTATTCTAGTAAGTAGACTTTACACATCTGTTTACATACAGACCATATAATGTCTGTGTATTCTAGTAAGTAGACTTTACACATCTGTTTACATACAGACCATATAATATATTGTCTGTGTATTCTAGTAAGTGGACTTTACACATCTGTTTACATACAGACCATATAATGTCTGTGTATTCTAGTAAGTGGACTTTACACATCTGTTTACATACAGACCATATAATGTCTGTGTATTCTAGTAAGTGGACTTTACACATCAGTTTACATACAGACCATATAATGTCTGTGTATTCTAGTAAGTGGACTTTACACATCTGTTTACATACAGACCATATAATGTCTGTGTATTCTAGTAAGTGGACTTTACACATCTGTTTACATACAGACCATATAATGTCTGTGTATTCTAGTAAGTGGACTTTACACATCTGTTTACATACAGACCATATAATGTCTGTGTATTCTAGTAAGTGGACTTTACACATCTGTTTACACACAGACCATATAATGTCTGTGTATTCTAGTAAGTGGACTTTACACATCTGTTTACATACAGACCATATAATGTCTGTGTATTCTAGTAAGTAGACTGTGTACTGGTACTAGTATATCAATACAGATTTAGAGATCCAGTAATCATAGTTATATGCCAGTCTCTATAAACACCACAAAGACATCTTTTGTGCACAAAGGACCATAAGGGACAACATTATAAGTTGTGACAAATTAACTTTTATTAAAGGCTTAATAAATAAAATTCAAATGTTTTTTTCACGAATTTTATTATTTTTTACTTGAAATTTAATATGTAGGTCCTTTGTGCTGATTATAATGTCCCAATTGGTCCTTTGTGCATAAATGAGGTCCTCTGCAGTGTTTATAAAGACCCATTATATGCTGGTCAATCTTATATTAGAAATTATATTTAGAATTTGATATTATTATGTCTGCTTGGAACAGACATGGATGTGGAATTTGAATGTTTAAAACTAGCAGTAGATGTGAAACAGCCCCATGACATATTCTGATCCCATCATGATGAATATACAACAGCACCAAATCCGACCAACCCATTGTGTCTCCTGCTCTGGACAGTTTTTGAAGCTTCACATTTAGGGGACAAGTAGAAAATAACTATTTTATAAAGTCCTTGGTGTGTACTGACTAGAGTATGGAAGCAGATGGGTGTCATTTAACTATCACAATAATAATATCCTAAAAACAAGTGCTTGTTTACCAGAATGAGAAAAATATTGACGTACCTCTGATGGTTTATAAAGTGTAAAGTTGTCCTGGAAAATATTAGCTTGTCCACCAATAATCTCTAAGTATCCTGCATCTAACAAAGCTTGACCAATGACAACAGCCTGCATTCTGAAATGAAATCAATTCATAATTAAAAGTTATTTCTGATACAAAAACAAATGTCTGCCCACAACATTCCTTCATCTTTTAAGAAAGATACTTTTCAGTATCTGTTTAAAATGTGGGAGGATTTTTGTATACAAACTTTTTGTTCATATATTCTCAGTTAAAAAGGGCAATAACTCCATTAAATAGGGTCCCATCACACTGCAGTAAGGATATCAAATATTCATATTAAAATAAGCAAGCTTGCAAAGTCTTGAAGAATTCTCATTTAAATTGGAATTGTGTGTACAAACTTTTTTTTATGAAACATTCAAAGTCAAAAACTCCTTTAAAAATGGTTTGATAAAGTAAGTGAGTGGGCGATTGTAGCTCAATGCCAAATTAATGGAAGGAAAATATTTTCACCTATATCATGGCGAGAACAAGTAACATTCAATGAGATGATAATGATGTCTGCTTTGTACTAGACCAACACGCTTGGTTGGATTTTTATAGTGCTTCCTCACTGAAAGAACAGTCCACAAATTATCATAATTCAGTGATTGCTCTTCTCCTTAATGCTGCATGCTTAGCAGAGAGGCAAAAAATATCAATATTATAGATTTCAGTGTGACCAGACCTGAGCTCAAATCCACGATCTACCACACTCAAGGTGAGCATGCTAACCATTACATTACCAATATGTCTGATCAAATGTGTATCAAGATATGCAAATTTTCATTTATATAAGTAATCAGTAAGCATGCAATAATTTCAAGAACATAAATGTGTTCATATCTACAAAGTAAGAAACACAGCAATAGATTATTAGAAAAAATAATATAAAGTTCATTTGACTAAAAGTAGCTTCGATCAACATTTTCCAAAGCACTGTGCATGCATGATTGCATCCCTTTCCGATATGGCATCATTTTTGTTTGTTATTGAACGACTAAAAAGTTTCTTTTCACCGAAATGGATTACTTTTTAAAGTGCTTAATGAATCAAATGGATTTCAATAAACATAATCTCGTCATTTTCTTATGAGACATGTGGTAAAAATGCTCGGCGACATAGAGCCACCATTCAAAATAGCAAGGTGACTTCCACTTCTCTACAAAAAAGCGAAGTCAACCTTTCCAAGGCGACTTCTTTGCTGGAATCATCTTGTAGCATGAGTCCTGCAAGACTTTAAACAAGTATATACCGGTAGTTACAAAAAGTAATAAAGGATATTTATTTCTTATTCTTTACCTCTGTGCAGCTTTATCATTACCAAGAAGCCAGTCAACCAACTTATTTCCCACAATGCACTTATAATAAGTTTTCAAACGTATTCTGTGACTTTGCATCTCAATGCCTTTAGATGGATCGATAATTTGTCTCCAGATCTCACGCAGTTGAACAGAATCCTGTTAAATATGAAAAAACAAAATGGAGGTCAATTTGATATTAGTTTCTAAGTTGTTGTGTCAAACAACAGAAAGAAGGCTATAACATAGTCAGGATATGGTAAAGTCACTTTCACAAGTGATTAAATTCTACCAAATCCTCTGTTTCCTAGGTGATATAAATTGTGAAACTAAGAGAGATAAACTCTATTTTTAACAAGTTACATGAACAAGTTATTAAAACAAATCACATACCTGTATACAAGCACATAACTGCTGAAAAACAAAATATTTATTATGTATGGCCTTACCTCTAGAAATTTACGTCCTAATCCAGTGTTCACATCAATATCTGTACCACTCTGTGAAAGGTCAAATGGTATGAGTACATCTGTACTTGGTGTACTAGGAGTCATGCCCGAGACAGATCTGTATAACATAGATTTGATTTGAATTGATTCGATTTATTGTGCTTAACGCCACTTTCAGCAATATTTCAGCTATATCATGGCAACCAGTTTTAGTGGTGGAAGAGTACCCGGAGAGAACCACCGACCACGGGCAAGCAACTGGTAGACTTTATCACTTGCGGCTGCGAGTCGAGTGCACCCTTTTGTGTAATTTACAAAGCCGGGTGTGAACCCACGCCGTATTGGTGATAGGCTTGTATGAGTTGCTAGGTAATCCAACTACCTAACTCATTGAACCACCCCGGCCCTTGTATAACATAGATATTTAAACAAAAGATTTAAGTAAATATAATATCTACCTACAGGCTTTTACAACACAGACATGATTCCCTACCATTTTTTTTACAGTTTGAAAACCTGATAACAACACATATTATTGTAAAATTGTTTTTCCTGAGAAATCATTTTTTGTGTGAATTTAATGATTCATTCAGTTCAGGAAGATAAAACAGAAACAAAACAAGAAATTGTAATAGTGTTATTAAGAATAACATAAAAATTCTACAAATCTAAGAATCTTTAAGAATTTCACTCCATCAAATGTTTCAATCAATGATTTCAAATTTATTCCTAGTACCATTGTGGTTTAAGGTCATTAGTTCAAACTACGAACATGTAAAACAGTGAAAATTAAATATTAGATATTAACAATGAAAAAACATCCCATGGATGCCATTAAGCTTCTGGAGCACCTGATTTCACCCCAGGTTTTTAGTGAGATTTGTGTTGTTCATTTTGTCTAATTACATGACTTTATGATTTTATTTTGTGTTGTAATGTCTGCTATGATTTTTCTATCATAAAAACTCCATTTTGTTTGCAGTTGGTTCATGTTTTTTTTTCAAAGTTATTTGTATCTATTTACACATACTGGTGTTCAAGACAAATTCCATTTCAGATTATGTTCTTGTCTTACAACAGTAACAATGACAGGTATTACTAGTGGAGCAGTGGATGCTTTTCCTTTCGAAGCATCAGAGTTGGTGAGGTTTCTGTTGCTCAATCTTTAGTTTTCTGTGTCGTGTTTTGTTGACCATTGTTTGTCTTTTTGTGCCTTTTCTTCTTGTATTGCCAATAATTCTTTGATTCATGGCTTCTGATTACTCTTTTGGTATCTTCAAACTTTTATATATACTTGAGCTCCTCCGTCGTTCTACAAGTACCTAGTCATATCCTGTGATGTTCTCTTCATTGACCCCCATAAGCTATAGACTTGTGGTTCTCTCTCTATAGACAGCTGTAAGTCTTCTTTAGCTACATTGATGTTACCACTGGGTTCATTCTGTAAGGCACTCATAGCTACTTTACCACAGTAGGTACAAACTCTTATACCACCTACAAATAATGGTCAACTATACAATATAATACAATCCATTTAACATAATAAACCTGTCAGTGTCTATATTGAACTCTGTGTAAACTGAACACTAAATTCAGCCCTAATATCTAAAATCTTTGTACAATTAACCTGTCATACCACCAAAAAACAAATGAAAAGATACACCCAATGACTAGTTATGTAACCTTTGGATTCAATCAAGTTTCTAGTATTTAGGAAATTATGTCTTGCTATAAGGTACTTTGCTGATACTTTTTTTCTAAGGTGGTGGCCTTCTTGAATTTCCAATTGACACACAAAGATACAATTGATAGAAAGGATTATCAGTGCTTTCATTAAGAGCCAGTACCCGGTACTTTTACCCGGCTACGGTAGCATCTGGTACCGGCAGAAAAAATAAAAACAAAACAAAAATCTTGTGCAAAAATCTAGTTAATACAATATAAGAGCATTCTGTGGGACTCGAAATCGTAATCTAGTATTTATGGGAGTGTCTTCGTCGAGGTCCGCGTCGGAATCTGTATCTGGGTGATTTTCAAAAAAATGAAGACTTTGTGTGACATTGAGGGTGAAATTTCAAATTGGACAAATTGACATAATTTTGGTCGTAAAATAATGTCAATATGATATATTTTTCAGATTCAGTTGCTCAGTGCAATATATGCAGACAAATTTTTTTTTCTTCAACTTTTATTAGCAACAAAGTGTTAAAATGATAACAAATACAGGCTTACTTCCTCAGAGGTATCATTTTCTTTTGGGTATGGTAAAAGACCTAAATGTATTTCCATTTGATAATGATATGAAATAGGCACATTTTGGTACCAAACTTTGTATATATCATGAGAAAACAGTTTCAGTATATCAAAGAAACACTATTTTTACTGTATATTTAAAAAAATCTGGTAATTAAAGTTTTCATACAAGCATAACAAATATGATCTAATGAGGTTTAATAGTTGTAAATCAATTATTTATATATGCCTAATGAATATAACAAAAGTTAAGTTAAGTTGATCATTGGTGGTATAAACCAGAGGTAACCAAATGAAAATACTGTCCATTTTTTGATGTTTTGTCACACTCCTGACACATTTTCTAAAAGATAAATACACCAAATATCAAGCTAAATGCAATCATTGTTGGTCACAGTAACTTTTTTAAGTAGTAGTACATAATCTATTTTGACTGAAAAAGGTTTCCCTTGAATATATTTCATTTTTGCATTGCTATGATGTTATTTCAATCATATTTTATCATATTCTAAGTAATACTATCATAATTATAAAAAATGGCAACTCAATTTTCAACCATTTATACATCTTTGCAAGAGTACAGTGCTTATTGAGAATTAAATAATTCCCTGAGACAATTACAAGCAGTTTTATTGAGGCTATATGCTTATAAAATAATATATTTCTTAAATAAAATTGTCACACTCCTGACTCCCTCTCGAAAATAAACCTGTCGAGCTGAAAATAATATAACCAACTTATTCTTTCCAAACTAAAAGTTATATTTCTTACAGTTAACAGTAAATACTAAAAGAAGATTCAAAATTATGTTTTGGCTTTTTCTAATGATTAGTGTGCTAATTATTTGCCCTTTAGGAATTTATCTCATCAAAAATGGTTAAAATGGATTTGAAATTTATTAAAACTAGCAATAGATCATCTTTTCTTAGTATAAAATTACTTTTTAGTGGTTTTCAAATTAGTTTCCCCATGTTTTTCAATAATTTACTCTGCAAAAAAACTTCCTACTGCAATTGCAATGACATTTAAAGTGTTTATGTCAGGAGTGTGACATATTACTGTTGGATGAAAAATTATTGATAAATTTTCAAAAATGCTATATCAAAAGAATGAAAATGTTTTATGAAAGGCAAGATATATTAAAGTAAGTATTCTTTTCATCTAAAGCAACATACATCAATTTTTCGTTTAGAAAAAATCCATATTTTGACATGTTTTAAAAAAATATAACCCTTTATCATCACTTATTATGAGAAAGGTGTCATGCAATATACAAAAATACTACAATTATTACTTATTGTTTATATGTAATTAAATTGAAAACATTGTGGAAGTTTGTAGAAGCATGGTTTATTTAATTTTTTATTTAAAAGATATGCCTATTAAAAGTGTCACACTCCTGACATTAGTTATTTTGATTTCTTAGCTATGATATGTCATATATCAGAGCTATTTCCAACTTTTTTCTTTGATTGGGTCTGGAGCTTTTGGAAAATAAAGAAAATTGTGAACTATTAAAGCATACAACATAGTACTATACAACTAAGATAAAATGTCACACTCCTGACATTTTTTGTGTCTCTCCTTATGCAATCCCAATTTTACAACTATCATATACATCCAGTCTAATACTACTAAATTATTATAACTAATGTTTTTTTACAACATATTTTGACTTTTCTGAACTAATTAATCTCAACAATGACAAACTATTAAGGTTTAATTTGACATTTGTACAATTTTCCAAGTTAAATTTATTCACGTACACTAATTTAAAAAATAGAATAATTTTTTGTTGCAAAATCATAGATATTTGAAGTAAAATGGTACGAAATTATAGAATACCATCTTTCTTTAATATATTTTTTACTTAAATTTTGTTATCATCAAGGTAAGTTAAGGCAATTTAAAGTTTGTCACGCTAAAACGTCACACTCCTGACAAATTTGACCAGTTTTTAGAGGATAACTTTTTAACCGGAAGAACAATCTCCATGACACTTTGCATGAAGATAACTGTTACCATTGTGCTTGTTTTAAGATATTTACCTTTCTTTCATATCATTTAATATTCAAATTATTATCTGAAAATGAAAAGTCTTCATTTTTTTGAAAATCACCCTTCTGTACTTTCTTCACCTCCAGTATTGGAGATCAGATTGGATAGAATAGAATAGAATAGAATAGAATATATTTATTTGTCAATTAAAGACACCCATGATAGGCAGTATAATTACATGAAAATCACAATATTTACATTAATTGGTATGATTAAATTGATTAGATTTAACATACAAGACATACAAATACATGTAAATATACAATTTTGTAATCAATAATTTTGACAAGTATAGTGATCCCTGTAATAGATTAAGAGACAGTGCATCATCCACAGTTGTATATCTAACACAGATATATAATTATTATTATTAATATTGTATAACATAAAATATTACTATTATTAATTTTGAATTATATCATTTCTAGATGAATGTAACTTTAGCATCATATCAGAAAGTTGATTTATGATGAAATTGTCTTCATTGGACATTAACCATATAAATTGCTCTCTAATATCTAAATGTTTAAAGTTATAATTATTATCATTTATAAGATCAATAAATGGTGTTCGCACATTTTGAAGTGCTTCACATTTTAATAAGAAGTGAATTTCATCTTCAACTTCCTTTAAACATAATATACAAATTCTTTCTTTTGCCTGAAGCCCTCTGTGTCTTCCTCTTTCTATTTCTAAATTATGATTACTTATTCGTAATTTTGAGAGTAAAATTCTTTGTTCATCATTTTTCATAGATAAATTGGGTTCTAGACTTATGTTATTCTTAAATAATCTATATGTTCTTAATTTATTTCCAAAATTGTTATTAATTTTATCATCATGTAAAGATAGGAACCACAGTCTATTATAATTAGATTTAAGTTAGTGTACAAAAAATGTTTTAAATTTGTTTTTGAGTTCACAACAAATCTTAAGTCAAGTTTTAAATATCTTAATAAGGACAGGATAGTACTATACCAACTTTTCTTATTCTGATTATATAATAATTTTGATACAGAGAGAGCCTCAGACAAAAGAATGTCTTTATTATTAGATATATGAGTTAAATAAGAAAACATAGAAATTATTATTTCAATAAATAAAGGATATCTTCTGAGTTCTCCAATCAATAAAGCGCTTTAAACTATGACGATTTAACAGTGTCTATTCAAGCGGCGTATTATCATTGATGAAAAACGATAAACTGTCTAAACGAAAAAAAAGCAATCACTGACAGTTTTTGTAAATAAATATTCTGGTCACCCAAAGCTGGAAAATAACAATTCTGTCTTTTGCTCCCAAGAAAATAAAAAAACAATTATCTGACCTGACCCGAGATTCAACACTGCTATAATAGAAAATAAATAACCTGGCCTATACTATGTGAAAAATAAAAAAAATTTGTCTGACGAAAAGTTGAAAATAAATACTCTGACCCTACTAAATTTGCCAGGCCACCCTTTCAGAATCAAATGATTGCCCCCTTATGAATTTATATCAGACTATCTATGATTTTGAGACAAACATTTTACATTCCACCCAAATATTAAAGAATTAAAATAATTGTTTACAGATTAGGCTTGATTATGAGACAAATATTTCTCTATTAATGATTAGTATGATTACTCTCCAAATATATAAGTATCCATAAAGTTGAATATGTCTGACAAGAAAAATTCATCACAAAATATATCAATAAATGTTTGTTTGCATGAGAGTTAAATAAAAAATATGTTTGCATGACTGTTAAATTTCTCTTGATGTTGATACTAGCAGCAGCATAATTAAATAATCTACCAGACAGGAAAGTGACTGTGCGCAGCTCTACAAAATAAATTTGATTAATCTTAGACATTGTGTTATTTCATGTATTTTGGAATTTTTTTTTGAATTTTTCTGAGTCACAGTGTCTTTCCTCATACCAGTCTGAAAGATTCACAATAAGACCCCAGACCCATCCTCGAAATTGTTTGGTACCTCCTACATTCTAGAAAGTACCTCTAGCCTAAAAAAATAGTGAAACCCCTGGATTATCTACGAAACATTCTAGCTAAGTTTGCTGTTAATTGTTTATAGGTTTCAGATAAGAATAATTCTTAAACATTTTTAAGGTTCTATGTTAAATTTGTCTTGTCTTGGAGGCCATCTTGGAATGGATTTCTAATCAACACAATCTTATTTAATCCAATGATTGTTTATTTCCAGTTTCAATTAAGTATTCCTATATGATCCTATAATCAAACTTTATTCTATGGTGGCAGTCACTTTGAATTTCTAAGCCATGACAAATATTGAAACTTTTGAAAGTGACATATTTATAATTCTGGGTTTTCCTGAATGTTATGGAACAAAATAATTATTAATATACAGACAAAACTGTTTACCTTGATAATGAATTGGTTAAATTGTTTCATAGTATAACATGAAATAAAAGTTAAATCAGTTTATAAAAGGTTTTTGCATTTATAACCTCTCTATATCAAATATTAATTCTAATGCAATTATTATATAATTCTCTTTCTCTGCTGTCAAATCCATAATTGATTCTAAAATCCCTCTGACTTCAACACAACATTGACTGTGATCACTTCAACATAAAGAATTTAACCATAAGTTTATTTAAACTAGAGGCTCAGTGAGCTGAGCCTGTGTCGCTCATCTTTCATTCTGCTTTGAGGAAACTTAATACAGAACCTTCCTACCAAATTTCGGTTTATTTGGCTACTCAATTTCAGAGGAGAAGATTATTTAGAAATCGACCAACCAGAAACAAGAATTGCCTATGGTGGTCATGTTTGTTAACTGATCGGTACTAAATTAGCAATTTTCATAGAGGACCATCCATAGATATGCTTCCTACAAAGTTTCAGTTCATTTGGCTAAGCGGTTTCAGAGTTGAAGATTTTTTAGAAATTGAACAATCAGAAACAAGAATTGCCTATGGCAGCCATGTTTGTTAATGCATCGGGACAAAATTTGCAACTTTATAACAGACCTTCCATAGAAGCTTTCTACCAAGTTTATAACAGACCTTCCATAGAAGCTTTCTACCAAGTTTATAACAGACCTTCCATAGAAGCTTTCTACCAAGTTTATAACAGACCTTCCATAGAAGCTTTCTACCAAGTTTATAACAGACCTTCCATAGAAGCTTTCTACCAAGTTTATAACAGACCTTCCATAGAAGCTTTCTACCAAGTTTATAACAGACCTTCCATAGAAGCTTTCTACCAAGTTTATAACAGACCTTCCATAGAAGCTTTTTACCAAGTTTATAACAGACCTTCCAAAGAAGCTTTCTACCAAGTTTATAACAAACCTTCCATAGAAGCTTTCTACCAAGTTTATAACAGACCTTCCATAGAAGCTTTCTACCAAGTTTATAACAGACCTTCCATAGAAGCTTTCTACCAAGTTTATAACAGACCTTCCATAGAAGCTTTCTACCAAGTTTATAACAGACCTTCCATAGAAGCTTTTTACCAAGTTTATAACAGACCTTCCATAGAAGCTTTTTACCAAGTTTATAACAGACCTTCCATAGAAGCTTTCTACCAAGTTTATAACAGACCTTCCATAGAAGCTTTCTACCAAGTTTATAACAGACCTTCCATAGAAGCTTTCTACCAAGTTTATAACAGACCTTCCATAGAAGCTTTCTACCAAGTTTATAACAGACCTTCCATAGAAGCTTTTTACCAAGTTTATAACAGACCTTCCATAGAAGCTTTCTACCAAGTTTATAACAGACCTTCCATAGAAGCTTTTTACCAAGTTTATAACAGACCTTCCATAGAAGCTTTCTACCAAGTTTATAACAGACCTTCCATAGAAGCTTTCTACCAAGTTTATAACAGACCTTCCATAGAAGCTTTCTACCAAGTTTATAACAGACCTTCCATAGAAGTTTTCTACCAAGTTTATAACAGACCTTCCATAGAAGCTTTTTACCAAGTTTATAACAGACCTTCCATAGAAGCTTTCTACCAAGTTTATAACAGACCTTCCATAGAAGCTTTCTACCAAGTTTATAACAGACCTTCCATAGAAGCTTTCTACCAAGTTTATAACAGACCTTCCATAGAAGCTTTCTACCAAGTTTATAACAGACCTTCCATAGAAGCTTTCTACCAAGTTTATAACAGACCTTCCATAGAAGCTTTCTACCAAGTTTATAACAGACCTTCCATAGAAGCTTTCTACCAAGTTTATAACAGACCTTCCATAGAAGTTTTCTACCAAGTTTATAACAGACCTTCCATAGAAGCTTTCTACCAAGTTTCAGCTCATGTTTCAGGATGAAATTAGCATTCTTTATAGAGGACCTTTTAAGGATGCTTCCTACCAGATTTCAGTTCATTTGGGAGAGCGGATTTAGAGAAGAGGATTATTTAGAAATCAACCAATCAGAAACAAGAATTGCCTGTGGTGGCCATGTTTGTAATCGGATCGGGATGAAATGAACAATCTGTATAGAGGACCTTCGATAGATGCTTCCTACCAAGTTTCGGTTCATTTAGTCAAGCAGTTTCAGAGGAGAAGCTTTTTTTTTTTAAATCCACCATTCAGAAACAAGAACTGCCTGTGGCGGCCATGTTTGTTAACGGATTGGAACTAAATGAGCAATCTATATAGATGACGTTCTATAGATGTTTCCGACCAAGTTTCGGTTCATTTAGCCAAGCGGCTTCAGAGAATATTTTTTAGAAATCAACCAATCAGAAACAAGAATTGCCTGTGGCGGCCATGTTTATTAATGGATCACGACAAAATGAGCAATCTATATAGAGTACCTTCTATAGATGCTTCATACCAAGTTTCGATTCATTTGGCCTAGCGATTTCAGAGGAGAAGATTTTTTTTAATCGGCCAATCAGAAACAAGTATTGCCTGTGGTGGCCATGTTTGTGAATCGATCTGGACAAAATATGCAATCTTTATAGAGGCCCTTCCATAGATGCATCCTACCAAGTTTCAGTTTATTTGGCCAATGGGTTTCAGAGGAGAAGATTAAAATCTGAAAAGTTAACAGACGACAGACGACGGACGCCAAGTGATGGCAAAATCTCACATTGCCTCTGGCAAGGTGAGCTAACAAATACCTTTATATCCTATAATTCTTCCCTGTAATTCCTGATTACAACATTTACTACAGAAGATTTGTCCACAGATTCTACAGTGATGTCGTCTTCTGAATGTTGTAAACTTATCACCACAATCATAACATTCTTTACAGCTCTCATCAGGCATCCAGTACTGTTTAAAATCACTATCCTTATAGGTCTGTGGTGTCTATAGATAAAATAAAAATAGCTATCCCTATAGGTCTGTGGTGTCTAGATAAAATAAAAATAGCAATCCTTATAGGTCTGTGGTGTCTATAGATAAAATAAAAATAGCTATCCCTATAGGTCTGTGGTGTCTAGATAAAATAAAAATAGCAATCCTTATAGGTCTGTGGTGTCTAGAGATAAAATAAAAATAGCTATCCCTATAGGTCTGTGGTGTCTAGATAAAATAAAAATAGCAATCCTTATAGGTCTGTGGTGTCTAGAGATAAAATAAAAATAGCTATCCCTATAGGTCTGTGGTGTCTAGATAAAATAAAAATAGCTATCCTTATAGGTCTGTGGTGTCTAGAGATAAAATAAAAATAGCTATCCTTATAGGTCTGTGGTGTCTATAGATAAAATAAAAATAGCTATCCTTATAGGTCTGTGGTGTCTAGAGATAAAATAAAAATAGCTATCCTTATAGGTCTGTGGTGTCTAGATAAAATAAAAATAGCTATCCTTATAGGTCTGTGGTGTCTAGATAAAATAAAAATAGCTATCCTTATAGGTCTGTGGTGTCTAGAGATAAAATAAAAATAGGTATCCTTATAGGTCTGTGGTGTCTAGATAAAATAAAAATAGCTATCCTTATAGGTCTGTGGTGTCTAGAGATAAAATAAAAATAGCTATCCTTATAGGTCTGTGGTGTCTAGATAAAATAAAAATAGCAATCCTTATAGGTCTGTGGTGTCTAGAGATAAAATAAAAATAGCTATCCCTATAGGTCTGTGGTGTCTATAGATAAAATAAAAATAGCTATCCTTATAGGTCTGTGGTGTCTATATAAAATAAAAATAGCAATCCTTATAGGTCTGTGGTGTCTAGAGATAAAATAAAAATAGCTATCCCTATAGGTCTGTGGTGTCTATAGATAAAATAAAAATAGCTATCCCTATAGGTCTGTGGTGTCTAGATAAAATAAAAATAGCTATCCCTATAGGTCTGTGGTGTCTAGAGATAAAATAAAAATAGCTATCCCTATAGGTCTGTGGTGTCTAGATAAAATAAAAATAGCTATCCTTATAGGTCTGTGGTGTCTAGATAAAATAAAAATAGCAATCCTTATAGGTCTGTGGTGTCTAGAGATAAAATAAAAATAGCTATCCTTATAGGTCTGTGGTGTCTAGATAAAATAAAAATAGCAATCCTTATAGGTCTGTGGTGTCTAGAGATAAAATAAAAATAGCTATCCTTATAGGTCTGTGGTGTCTAGATAAAATAAAAATAGCTATCCTTATAGGTCTGTGGTGTTCATAGATAAAATAAAAATAGCTATCCCTATAGGTCTGTGGTGTCTAGATAAAATAAAAATAGCAATCCTTATAGGTCTGTGGTGTTCATAGATAAAATAAAAATAGCTATCCCTATAGGTCTGTGGTGTCTAGATAAAATAAAAATAGCAATCCTTATAGGTCTGTGGTGTCTAGAGATAAAATAAAAATAGCTATCCTTATAGGTCTATGGTGTCTAGATAAAATAAAAATAGCTATCCTTATAGGTCTGTGGTGTCAATAGATAAAATAAAAATAGCTATCCTTATAGGTCTGTGGTGTCTATAAGTCAAATAAAAATAGCTATCCTTATAGGTCTGTGGTGTCTATAGATAAAATAAAAATAGCTATCCTTATAGGTCTGTGGTGTCTATAAGTCAAATAAAAATAGCTATCCTTATAGGTCTGTGGTGTCTATAAGTCAAATAAAAATAGCTATCCTTATAGGTCTGTGGTGTCTATAGATAAAATAAAAATAGCTATCCTTATAGGTCTGTGGTGTCTATAAGTCAAATAAAAATAGCTATCCTTATAGGTCTGTGGTGTCTATAAGTCAAATAAAAATAGCTATCCTTATAGGTCTGTGGTGTCTATAAGTCAAATAAAAATAGCTATCCTTATAGGTCTGTGGTGTCTATAAGTCAAATAAAAATAGCTATCCTTATAGGTCTGTGGTGTCTATAGATAAAATAAAAATAGCTATCCTTATAGGTCTGTGGTGTCTATAAGTCAAATAAAAATAGCTATCCTTATAGGTCTGTGGTGTCTATAGATAAAATAAAAATAGCTATCCTTATAGATCTGTGGTGTCTATAGATAAAATAAAAATAGCTATCCTTATAGATCTGTGGTGTCTATAGATAAAATAAAAATAGCTATCCTTATAGGTCTGTGGTGTCTATAGATAAAATAAAAATAGATATCCTTATAGGTCTGTGGTGTCTATAGATAAAATAAAAATAGCTATCCTTATAGGTCTGTGGTGTCTATAAGTCATATACAAATCACTATCCTTATAGGTCTGTGGTGTCTATGTAAGGCAAATAATATTTATTATTTAGTTGTTAAAATGATTTCATGGGAATTAGGAACTGGTAGAAAAGTGTGTAGATTTTTCAGTGCCATTAGTCTTAATAATGATTTTTTAATTAGCAGTATTTCTGGTATATTTTTTTACAACAACAAGTTTACAAACATCAAACCAGGAAGTAATTAAACCATAAACAAATAGTCAGAATAATTGGGAAGCTTGGACCAGGAAGTAATTAAACCATAAACAAACAGTCAGCCTAATTAGGAAGCTTGCAAAATAAATATTTGAAAAGTGTTTTAATGCTTGATTTATGTTAGAAAACAGTAATTTTAAATTTTATAAAATTATAGTATATGCCTATATTTGTATGTATCAGAAACAATTTTCACAAATATTTATTCTGCAAAAGAACAAACATATTAAGTTTATCCTAAAATTAATTATCATTATGGAATTTCTTTTATGACTTATCTCTCTTACCCCTGTTTGTACTATACTACTTAGTCGATTAAGTACTCCAGTTAAGGTTCTTGTTGTATTGGTACAGGTGTGTTGGGTCTCAGGTTTTACTACATCATCAAGTGACACAGCAACCGAACCTTGTGATCCACCACGTGACCCACGAGACACAGCAGGTGATTCACATGCTACATCCTCAACGATATTAGCATCTACAGGAGCACCGACTTCTAAAAGCAAAAAATAAAAACAACATATGAAAAGAAATTTCTCCAAGAACTAATGTGAGTCACTGACAATCAAGTTCTCCAAGAACTAACGTGAGTCACTGACAATCAAGCTCTCCAAGAACTAATGTGAGTCACTGACAATCAAGCTCTCCAAGAACTAATGTGAGTCGTTGACAATCAAGCTCTCCAAGAACTAATGTGAGTCACTGACAATCAAGCTCTCCAAGAACTAATGTGAGTCGTTGACAATCAAGCTCTCCAAGAACTAATGTGAGTCACTGACAATCAAGTTCTCCAAGAATTAATGTGAGTCACTAACAATCAAGTTCTCCAAGAACTAATGTGAGTCACTGACAATCAAGCTCTCCAAGAACTAATGCGAGTCACTGACAATCAAGCTCTCCAAGAACTAATGTGAGTTACTGACAATCAAACTCTGTAAGCTCTCATGTGAGTCACTGACAATCAGTCTCTCAGGGAAATGAATTAATATAAGTTTTTCTAAACTTGTTTTCGAATCCCTTTAATTATTTGTATTGTATCATATTGAAATTTATCATATTGTACTATATTTATTAATTAATAAAATATGCTTAAACTAATTTCTCCAAGAATTAATGTGAGTCATTGACAATCAAGTTCTCCAAGAATTAATGTGAGTCATTGACAATCAAGTTCTCCAAGAATTAATGTGAGTCGTTGACAATCAAGCTCTCCAAGAACTAATGTGAGTTACTGACAATCAAGTTCTCCAAGAACTAACGTGAGTCACTGACAATCAAGCTCTCCAAGAACTAATGTGAGTCACTGACAATCAAGCTCTCCAAGAACTAATGTGAGTCGTTGACAATCAAGCTCTCAAAGAACTAATGTGAGTCACTGACAATCAAGCTCTCCAAGAACTAATGTGAGTCGTTGACAATCAAGCTCTCCAAGAACTAATGTGAGTCACTGACAATCAAGTTCTCCAAGAATTAATGTGAGTCACTAACAATCAAGTTCTCCAAGATCTAATGTGAGTCACTGACAATCAAGCTCTCCAAGAACTAATGCGAGTCACTGACAATCAAGCTCTCCAAGAACTAATGTGAGTTACTGACAATCAAACTCTGTAAGCTCTCATGTGAGTCACTGACAATTAGTCTCTCAGGGAAATGAATTAATATAAGTTTTTCTAAACTTGTTTTCGAATCCCTTTAATTATTTGTATTGTATCATATTGAAATTTATCATATTGTACTATATTTATTAATTAATAAAATATGCTTAAACTAATTTCTCCAAGAATTAATGTGAGTCATTGACAATCAAGTTCTCCAAGAATTAATGTGAGTCATTGACAATCAAGTTCTCCAAGAATTAATGTGAGTCGTTGACAATCAAGCTCTCCAAGAACTAATGTGAGTTACTGACAATCAAGTTCTCCAAGAACTAACGTGAGTCACTGACAATCAAGCTCTCCAAGAACTAATGTGAGTCACTGACAATCAAGCTCTCCAAGAACTAATGTGAGTCGTTGACAATCAAGCTCTCAAAGAACTAATGTGAGTCACTGACAATCAAGCTCTCCAAGAACTAATGTGAGTCGTTGACAATCAAGCTCTCCAAGAACTAATGTGAGTCACTGACAATCAAGTTCTCCAAGAATTAATGTGAGTCACTAACAATCAAGTTCTCCAAGATCTAATGTGAGTCACTGACAATCAAGCTCTCCAAGAACTAATGCGAGTCACTGACAATCAAGCTCTCCAAGAACTAATGTGAGTTACTGACAATCAAACTCTGTAAGCTCTCATGTGAGTCACTGACAATTAGTCTCTCAGGGAAATGAATTAATATAAGTTTTTCTAAACTTGTTTTCGAATCCCTTTAATTATTTGTATTGTATCATATTGAAATTTATCATATTGTACTATATTTATTAATTAATAAAATATGCTTAAACTAATTTCTCCAAGAACTAATGTGAGTCATTGACAATCAAGTTCTCCAAGAATTAATGTGAGTCGTTGACAATCAAGCTCTCCAAGAACTAATGTGAGTCATTGACAATCAAGCTCTGTAAGCACTCATGCTAGTCATTGACAATCAAGCTCTGTAAGCACTCATGCTAGTCATTGATAATCAAGCTCTCCAAGAACTAATGTGAGTCATTGACAATCAAGCTCTGTAAGCACTCATGCTAGTCATTGACAATCAAGCTCTGTAAGCACTCATGTGATCCATTGATAATCAAGATCTGCAAACGCTTATGTAAGCCAATGACAATCAAGTTCTGCAAACAATAATGTCAGCCATTGACATTCAAGCTCTGCAAATACTCGAAGTGATCCAACTGACATTCAAGCTCTGCAAACAATAATGTAACTCATTGGCAATCCAAGACTCTTACATACCCAAGTAAGCCATTGACAATCAAGCTCTGCAAACACTAATGTCAGCGATTGATATTCAATCTCTGCAAACACTCATGTGATCCATTGACAATCAAGCTCTGCAAACACTAATGTCAGCGATTGACATTCAAGCTCTGCAAACACTCATGTGATCCATTGACAATCAAGCTCTGCAAACACTAATGTCAGCCATTGACATTCAAGCTCTGCAAACACTTGTGTGATCCATTGATAATCAAGCTCTGCAAACACTAATGTCAGCCATTGATATTCAATCTCTGCAAACACTCATGTGATCCATTGACAATCAAGCTCTGCAAACACTAATGTCAGCGATTGACATTCAAGCTCTGCAAACACTCATGTGATCCATTGACAATCAAGCTCTGCAAACACTAATGTCAGCGATTGATATTCAAGCTCTGCAAACACTCATGTGATCCATTGACAATCAAGCTCTGCAAACACTAATGTCAGCGATTGATATTCAAGCTCTGCAAACACTCATGTGATCCATTGACAATCAAGCTCTGCAAACACTAATGTCAGCGATTGATATTCAAGCTCTGCAAACACTCATGTGATCCATTGACAATCAAGCTCTTCAAGCAACCATGTGACCCAACCCAGCTTATGATACATTAATTTTCAATTTTATTGCATTCTGTATACCCACTCTGTTCACACCGTTATGTGTGAGGGATGCCATTTTATTCACACATGGTAAGCACTTGTATGAGTCCATCATTTCAATAGGGAAGATTTGGGCCCATAAAACTAATTTAACGTTACCACTTTTTATTGAATTGCTTGTACCAAGCCAAGAAAGTGAGCAGTCATGTACATGTGTGTTAGTGGTACCAAGCCAGGAAAGTGAGCAGTCATGTACATGTGTGTTAGTGGTATCAAGCCAGGAAAGTGAGCGGTCATGTACATGTGTGTTAGTGGTACCAAGCCAGGAAAGTGAGTGGTCATGTACATGTGTGTTAGTGGTACCAAGCCAGGAAAGTGAGCAGTCATGTACATGTGTGTTAGTGGTACCAAGCCAAGAAAGTGAGCGGTCATGTACATGTGTGTTAGTGGTACCAAGCCAGGAAAGTGAGCGGTCATGTACATGTGTGTTAGTGGTACCAAGCCAGGAAAGTGAGCAGTCATGTACATGTGTGTTAGTGGTACCAAGCCAGGAAAGTGACTGGTCATGTACATGTGTGTTAGTGGTACCAAGCCAGGAATGTGAGCGGTCATGTACATGTGTGTTAGTGGTACCAAGCCAGGAAAGTGAGCGGTCATGTACATGTGTGTTAGTGGTACCAAGCCAGGAAAGTGAGCAGTCATGTACATGTGTGTTAGTGGTACCAAGCCAGGAAAGTGAGCGGTCATGTACATGTGTGTTAGTGGTACCATGCCAGGAAAGTGAGCAGTCATGTACATGTGTGTTAGTGGTACCAAGCCAGGAAAGTGAGTGGTCATGTACATGTGTGTTAGTGGTACCAAGCCAGGAAAGTGAGTGGTCATGTACATGTGTGTTAGTGGTATCAAGCCAGGAAAGTGAGTGGTCATGTACATGTGTGTTAGTGGTACCAAGCCAGGAAAGTGAGCAGTCATGTACATGTGTGTTAGTGGTACTAAGCCAGGAAAGTGAGCGGTCATGTACATGTGTGTTAGTGGTACCAAGCCAGGAAAGTGAGCGGTCATGTACATGTGTGTTAGTGGTACCAACCAGGAAAGTGAGCGGTCATGTACATGTGTGTTAGTGGTACCAAGCCAGGAAAGTGAGCAGTCATGTACATGTGTGTTAGTGGTACCAAGCCAGGAAAGTGAGCGGTCATGTACATGTGTGTTAGTGGTACCAAGCCAGGAAAGTGAGCAGTCATGTACATGTCTGTTAGTGGTACCAAGCCAGGAAAGTGAGCGGTCATGTACATGTGTTAGTGGTACCAAGCCAGGAAAGTGAGCGGTCATGTACATGTGTGTTAGTGGTACCAAGCCAGGAAAGTGAGCGGTCATGTACATGTGTGTTAGTGGTCCCAAGCAAGGAAAGTGAGCGGTCATGTACATGTGTGTTAGTGGTACCAAGCCAGGAAAGTGAGTGGTCATGTACATGTGTGTTAGTGGTACCAAGCCAGGAAAGTGAGCGGTCATGTACATGTGTGTTAGTGGTACCAAGCCAGGAAAGTGAGCAGTCATGTACATGTGTGTTAGTGGTACCAAGCCAGGAAAGTGAGCAGTCATGTACATGTCTGTTAGTGGTACCAAGCCAGGAAAGTGAGCGGTCATGTACATGTGTGTTAGTGGTACCAAGCCAGGAAAGTGAGCAGTCATGTACATGTGTGTTAGTGGTACCAAGCCAGGAAAGTGAGCAGTCATGTACATGTCTGTTAGTGGTACCAAGCCAGGAAAGTGAGCGGTCATGTACATGTGTGTTAGTGGTACCAAGCCAGGAAAGTGAGCAGTCATGTACATGTGTGTTAGTGGTACCAAGCCAGGAAAGTGAGCGGTCATGTACGTGTGTTAGTGGTACCAAGCCAAGAAAGTGAGCGGTCATGTACATGTGTTAGTGGTACCAAGCCAGGAAAGTGAGCGGTCATGTACATGTGTTAGTGGTACCAAGCCAAGAAAGTGAGCGGTCATGTACATGTGTTAGTGGTACCAAGCAAGGAAAGTGAGCGGTCATGTACATGTGTGTTAGTGGTACCAAGCCAGGAAATTGAGCGGTCATGTACATGTGTGTTAGTGGTACCAAGCCAGGAAAGTGAGCGGTCATGTACATGTGTGTTAGTGGTACCAAGCCAGGAAAGTGAGCGGTCATGTACATGTGTTAGTGGTACCAAGCCAGGAAAGTGAGCGGTCATGTACATGTGTTAGTGGTACCAAGCCAGGAAAGTGAGCGGTCATGTACATGTGTGTTAGTGGTACCAAGCCAGGAAAGTGAGCGGTCATGTACATGTGTGTTAGTGGTACCAAGCCAGGAAAGTGAGCGGTCATGTACATGTGTTAGTAGTACCAAGCCAGGAAAGTGAGCGGTCATGTACATGTGTGTTAGTGGTATCAAGCCAGGAAAGTGAGCAGTCATGTACATGTGTGTTAGTGATACCAAGCCAGGAAAGTGAGCGGTCATGTATATGTGTTAGTGGTACCAAGCCAGGAAAGTGAGCGGTCATGTACATGTGTGTTAGTGGTACCAAGCCAGGAAAGTGAGCGGTCATGTACATGTGTTAGTGGTACCAAGCCAGGAAAGTGAGCGGTCATGTACATGTGTTAGTGGTACCAAGCCAGGAAAGTGAGCGGTCATGCACATGTGTGTTAGTAGTACAGATTTTGCAACTTTTTACTATTTTTCGAATGGATTTTGGAACTGTTCGGACAGTGTGGTATTTTTTGTTTTTCTTTATAATACATTTAATTTTTTACCTTTTTCAGTTGCAGATTTACGAGGTTTCCTCTCAGTAGAGCCTTCTCTTGATGTAGATCTGCTTCCATCTTTAAATATAAAGATTTCAAAGCTAAAGGAATCATGTCTCCTCACATATGACATTTAAAACATTGTGTAATATACATTACATTTGTATCAGGAATTTAGGGTTAGGGTTATGGTGTTTAATGCCACCTTGAACAATATTTCAGGTGGAGGAAACAAGAGTACTCTGAGAGCTAGACTGAATCTAGTTGGATTTTTATAGTGCTAGCTCACTGAAACAACAGTCTGCGAGTCGACCTTTCACTCCACTGTGACACATTATCCTGATTCAGAGTCAACCAGTCTGCTTTTATTCCTTAAAATGCTGCATTCTTGACAAAGAAGCAACAAATACCAATTTTATAGTCTTTAGTTCGACCCAACAGGTGCTCGAATCCATGGGCTACTGCATTCAAGGAGGGCATGCTAACCATTACATCAAAGATGCAGGAATATGACCTTTATAGATTGAGTATTAAGACTTTTGTGTTGTCCAAGTTTTTTATCTTTCTTTTGTTTACTTTGGGTTGGTAGTGTGGTGTTTTCTCCCTTTATTCTCTTCTGACTAGCTATAAGGTACTCTACAATCATAGAATACAAATGTACAGATGTCAACAATCAGAGAATACAAATGTACAGATGTCAGCAACCATAGAATACAAATGTACAGATGTCAGCAACCATAGAATACAAATGTACAGATGTCAGCTTTAAAGATGAAGTTGACATCTGAAACATATAAGATTTCAATCGCTCCCTTCCATATAGGTTACAGTATAATACTTATCTACCCAGTATAATACTTATCTATCTAGTATAATACTTATCTATCTAGTATAATACTTATCTATCCAGTATAATACTTATCTACCCAGTATAATACTTATCTACCCAGTATAATACTTATCTACCCAGTATAATACTTATCTACTCAGTATAATACTTATCTATCCAGTATAATACTTATCTACCCAGTATAATACTTATCTACTCAGTATAATACTTATCTACTCAGTATAATACTTATCTACCCATTATAATACTTATCTACCCAGTATAATACTTATCTATCTAGTATAATACTTATCTATCCAGTATAATACTTATCTACCTAGTATAATACTTATCTACCCAGTATAATACTTATCTACCCAGTATAATACTTATCTATCCAGTATAATACTTATCTACCCAGTATAATACTTATCTACTCAGTATAATATTTATCTATCTAGTATAATACTTATCTACCCAGTATAATACTTATCTACCCAGTATAATACTTATCTACTCAGTATAATACTTATCTACCCAGTATAATACTTATCTACCCAGTATAATACTTATCTACTCAGTATAATACTTATCTACCCAGTATAATACTTATCTACCCAGTATAATACTTATCTATCCAGTATAATATTTATCTACTCAGTATAATATTTATCTACTCAGTATAATACTTATCTACCCAGTATAATACTTATCTACCCAGTATAATACTTATCTACCCAGTATAATACTTATCTACCTAGTATAATACTTATCTACCCAGTATAATACTTATCGACTCAGTATAATACTTATCTACTCAGTATAATACTTATCTATCCAGTATAATACTTATCTATCTAGTATAATACTTATCTATCAAGTATAATACTTATCTACTCAGTATAATACTTATCTACCCAGTATAATACTTATCTACCCAGTATAATACTTATCTACCCAGTATAATACTTATCTGTAACCCATTATAATACTTATCTACCCAGTATAATACTTATCTACCCAGTATAATACTTATCTACCTAGTATAATACTTATCTACCCAGTATAATACTTATCGACTCAGTATAATACTTATCTACTCAGTATAATACTTATCTACCCAGTATAATACTTATCTATCTAGTATAATACTTATCTATCTAGTATAATACTTATCTACTCAGTATAATACTTATCTACCCAGTATAATACTTATCTACCCAGTATAATACTTATCTACCCAGTATAATACTTATCTGTAACCCATTATAATACTTATCTACCCAGTATAATACTTATCTACCCAGTATAATACTTATCTACCTAGTATAATACTTATCTACCCAGTATAATACTTATCGACTCAGTATAATACTTATCTACTCAGTATAATACTTATCTACCCAGTATAATACTTATCTATCTAGTATAATACTTATCTATCTAGTATAATACTTATCTACTCAGTATAATACTTATCTACCCAGTATAATACTTATCTGTAACCCATTATAATACTTATCTACCCAGTATAATACTTATCTACCCATTATAAAACCTTACTTTTTGTTTTTTTCCATAGTCTTGAAAAGAAGTTGTTTCTTTCTGAAACATCAGAACTAAGTGGTCCAAAGGAGGTCAAGGTAGTTGGGGGATCATTCCATTTTGACATTTTTTAGAACAAACTATAGATCATCCCATCACATGATATATTGTACATTCATACACGTGCACAGTAGTCACATGATTCAAAACAAAACATCTTAATACCTAAAATGACAGTAGACAAATAAAAATACAATATCACTATGTACTGCATGTAATTGTCATTAATTTAAACTGAAATGAATACATTTGAAATTTTTATTTCTAATTCAATAAGAAATGTTTTGATAAATGAATATAAATACAATTCATAAGCTGTTTGTCACCCTGTAACAATGTTTAAAGAGATAGTATTAGGGAACGACCATTTAACTTGAAGGGGGGGTTATGGTATTTTTCTAAAAAAATATTCTGATTCCCAATGTTGCTGAAAAAAATATTCTGATTTTGGTGGAGGAAAAAAAAAAATCTGATTCAGAGTTTTTGCTATATAACCTAATGTTAAATTCTGGAAAAAAATTTCATGCTTTGCGCGACAAAAAAAATAAATATTCTAACTCTTGTGTTGTCCAAAAAAAACATTCTTAACGAAACAAAAAACCATAACCCCCCCACCCCCTTCAAGTTAAATGGTCGGTCCCTTAGAATAAGTTGTTTTCACATCTAAACAACATCAGATGAGTCAGTATATATACCTTACAGAGGCATAGCAGTTGACAGTGTGTGTGAGGAGGAGGCCGAGGGGGAAGGGGTGGAGAATGGAGGAGAGGGGAGGGATGCATCAAACTTTCAAGCCACAATAGGTAGTTTCAAAGCATATTCAATAATCCTAGGACAATATTTCTTTAGTTTCCATGTTACAATTTTTTTCATTTCTCAAAAGTGGGGGAATGGGGAATTGCCACCCTTGTCCCCCTCCTATGCCCCTGCCTTGAAAGTTTCAACAAATGCTCTAAATGTAAGATAAACCTAATATTTGGCTCAACATGACAGGGGTGCTGAAGATCAATTTCAACATTATGTCTGTAGGAAGTATCATTTAGGAATTTTTTTTGTCCTAAGGGTAATGGACGAGTGAGGTAGATCGTGGGTTCGAGTCTGATTGGGTCAAATCAAACACTATAAAATTTGTATTTGTTGCTTCTCTTCTAAGCACTCAGCATTAAGGAGAAACAGCAAAGACTGGATGGATGGAACTCGGGATAATGTGTCTGAGCGGGGCGACATGTCTATCCGCAGACTGTAGTTTCAGTGAACTAGCGATATAAAAATCCAACTAAGCGTGTTGGTCTAATGCAAAGCAGATGTCATCATCATCTCATGGAAAATTAACTTGTTCTTACCATGATATAGCTGAAAAATAGCTGGTCGTAAGGCAGACCATCCAGCTCGTCTGTACAATCTATAGTTACATGTGAATGTTATAAACCTAAACACAAACGTTAACGCAAAAATGTCAAAGTCATTCAGGCAGATATAGTAGGTCACGGTGACCTATATTTGTGTGCGGTGTTATTATCTGTCCACGACAAACTCACATGTGAAGTTTCATCAACCTGGGCCAAGTAGTTTGTCTACATTGGACCTAAATGCAAACGTTAATGCCAAAATTGTTGAAATCATTCAGGCAGAAATAGTAGGACACGGTGACCTACATTTGTGTGCAATGTTTTTAACTGTTCACGACAAACTCACATGTGAAGTTTCATCAACCTGGACCAAGTAGTTTGTCTACATTGGACCTAAACGCAAACGTTAATGCCAAAAATGTCGAAGTCATTCAGGCAGAAATAGTAGGTCACGGTGACCTATATTTGTGTGCGATGTTTTTAACTGTCCATGACAAACTCACATGTGAAGTTTCATCAACCTGGACCAAGTAGTTTGTCTACACTGGACCTAAATGCAAATGTTAACATTGGATGCCGACGACGCACAGGTGACGACATACCTGTAAGCGCGCTTCCTGTACTTCGTACAGGCGAGCTAAAAATTGCTGAATTGGCGCTAAACATCAATCATATCATTTTTTTATTTATTAAAGTGTAGCTTCATGTCGTCATAATTGAAAACTTAACAAGTAATCTATCAAGCTAATTACTCACTGACTTTAACCTAGAGTTGTGGGACTTAGTTATTTTCTGGCAATGTGCCTTGGCGGGGGACATACAGCTACGTGTAGCAATCTTGTTTATCATAAAGTGGGCGTTAATGTCCTAATCTAAGGAATTATTTATTCCTCTACAGTGTACCACTTGGTTAAAATCTCTAAGGAGACCCCCCATCTGGTACAAGTATCTGGTAAAGGGTACTTGTATGCAGACATGGGGTAATCATAATTTGTAATCGATTACATTTTTTCATGTATTCGGATATAATTTGTAATCAGACATATTTTAGATTACATGTAATCGTAATGTAATCGACTACATTCATTTTGACCCTGTAATCATGATTACTCTCTGATTACATTTAGATTACTTTTCATCATTTTGACTTATTTTATCTTAACTGAGACATATATCTCCTTAGATATTTAATGTATGACTTATGTAAATGAATTTTCTTCATGAAATTTATTAAACAAATAATGTAGAATGGCTTACTAGAAAAAATATAAAATTTACTGACATCTAAATAAAAAAAAAATGTTATGAAATTCAATTGTTAAACACTCAAAAAAATCTATTAAAATTAAGTGTCAATAACAACATGATCAAAAGATATTATTCTATGTTTAATTGCAATCAAAACTATCACAGGTACAAAAAATATTATGTATTAATTATGGCTTCAAAGACTTGATATTCAAACAAATAATATCTCAATTTCAATTACTTTAGGGTTTCAAAATTTCAGTGAAAACAGTTTAAAAGAATAGCTGACAGACAAAAAATCATTGATGCTCGCTCCGACGCCACTGCATTATTTTATAAAATCATAAAACAGCAAAGAGGGAAATTATCCCGTTTTATAGATCAGCTACAAGTGGATAATTCAACATATGAAACTCCTGAAGGAATCATGAATGGCTGGAGCACTCATTTTGGACAATTAGCTAAGAAATCTGAAAACAAAGATTTTGACGATTATCTGGAACTAATGGAAAGAGAAAAGGACATTATTTTACAAATATGTAGAGACCAATATGATCACAAGGAAGTATCATCAGAAGAGCTTTTAAAAGCAGTTAAACAGTTGAACACTAACAAAGTGGCAGATTATTTTGGAATCACAGCCGAGAATATTATATATGGGAGTAACATCTTTTTAAATTACCTACAAAAATTAATCAACGTAAGCTTCGCAAACGGCCATATCCCAGATAGTTTAAAAATAGGAACATTATTTCCAGTATTTAAGAACAAAAGGTGACATCAAAAGTGCAAAAAACTACAGAGGAATAACCGTAACACCTACTTTTTCTAAGATAATGGAAAAAAATTATAAAAATCAGAGAAAATCCAACGATAATGAAAATTCAAAATCCTTTACAGCGAGGTTTCACTGAGAACGCTGCACCTCTACTCTGTGAACTATTCATAGAGGAGTATGAGAGAGAAAATAAAGATTTGAACTCTCCCACATACATTGGCTTATTAGATGGCAAATCAGCTTTTGACGTAGTGGTACATGCCAATATGATTCGCAGATTATTTCAAATTGGATTCTCAAAACAATCAATAACCCTGATCAACAATCTTTATACAAATGCCAGCTCATGTATTAAATGGAAAAACCAAATATCAAAATCAATGATTAGTATAGAACAAGGAGTGAGACAAGGTGGAGCCCTAAGTGCTGATCTTTACAAAGTATATGTAAATCCACTACTGGACATACTAAGTAATTCAGGACTGGGTGGTAAAATCGGGAATATAAATTGCTGTGCACCTACCTGTGCGCATGATGTTGCATTAATAGCAAATAATCCCTTCGATATCCAAACAATGGTTGACATAGCTGTAGACTTCAGCAAAAGAGAGGGATATCTACTCCAACCACAAAAAAGTGTGGTAATACTGATAAACACATGTAAAAAATCAAAAATGCTAGAAATAAATGATGGCTATTGGAAACTTGATGGAAAGGATATGCCTATTGTAACTCAATCAGCCCATATCGGAATTCAAAAATCAGAGACAAATTCTACACAATCTACAGTAAATGAAAACATAACGAAAGCCACTAGAGCCTTGTACAGCCTAATGGGAGTAGGACTGCATGGAGAAAATGGAATAGATCCTGAGACTACGATATCATTATTAAGAACCTATGTACTACCTATATTAAAGGGGGTCCGACCTATAATCCGACAGTCCGATAGTCCGACAGTCTGATAGTCCGACAAATGCTTTATTTCTTTGAAAGTTAACACTATAACATGTGTAATATGGGGCCAGAAACCAAACCGTTTACTCACCAAAGAAAGGTACAGAACATCAGAAACACGATATCATAGACGGACAAACCATTGGCAGGGACACACAAGAACTCAAAAAAACACATATATGAACAACACGGACTCCAAAAAAACCTGGATCCAGTCGTGATGAACCGGTAGTGTAAGTATCCCGTATATTTTTTAGTAGCGACTACTTCAGGCTTTATTCAAGTAGCGTGTAGCCGAGTCCAGCCAAGAAAAGTCACTATTGAAAAGAAAGATAAAATAAATGAATACAAAAAAAGGAAAAGACAAAAAGAAGAGCGTACCAGTGTCCACCGCCCTTTGTCATGGAATGTTTATGTTAAAAAGCAATGTCGACACATCAATAGAGCTGGATACAATAATGTGTGCGAATTGATTGATTGATTGATTGCTTAAGGTCCAGCAAGCAATATTTCAGTCATATTCAGGATGAGAAAAATTTGTAAGCAAAAAATAAGAAAGAGGGGACTCTGGGATGGGTCAACATGGGCAACGACTTAACACGAGAACATGTTTTTCTATCTCTTCCGATGACAAGTTGGTCTTATTTTTATTCCCCGGGATTCCGACAAATCAAATCAAATCAAAAAGTTTTATTTAAAGTCGGTACATTTTATAACAATCAACATAAGCTCTCAAGAGCTTTTCAAACCGACATGCATAATAAATTACATAAATTAAACAAAGCACAATAAAACATGTCATGCAATACAAAATTAAATACATATCCGGATAATATTTATGCATACATTTCTGTGTTTTGACCTCTGGACCTCCACAGCCAGTGCCTCTCTGTGTACTTATTGTCATAGGACCAGAAGTCAAAACACAAAATAGATGCAGACATTTATAGCACCCATTACACATACAAGTACATTCATGCAAATTTTAAGCAGTCTATAATCAAGCAAATAAGCAAATTAACTCAAAACACATATAAAATATTCATGTACTTTTAAAACATATTCCAAAAATATTCTAAAAACATTTTAAAAATTTTCATGCATAAATAGCCAAGCACTAAAATAAATAAAGCACAAGTTAATTGAAAAGCATACAAAGTAAAATATGTATGTACTTCCTAAAACACACTCTAAAACATATCTTAAAAATATATCAAAAATATTTCAAGAATACTTTAAAAATATTCATGCAGAATAGCCAAGCACTAAAATAAAAAACTAAAATAAAATAAAGTTAAACTGAAAAGCATACAAAAGCAAGAAGGCAGCAGTAAGGCAAATTTCATGCAATGTCTATTCTAGAAAAATTTATACTAGCAGCAAGCATTGCAGCGGCACGAGTTGCCATTCCATGAGTTTATTAAATTTTTGAATTGATTAAAAGATGTTTGTGTTCTAAAGTGGTTTGGCAACTCGTTCCACAGTTTAGCAGCAGCATATCGAAAGGATTTTAGACCATACCTTGTCGTTCGTACTGAAGGGATTTCTGTAATGTTGTCGTACCTAAAACAATATTTAGTATCTTTAATTTTGATTAAGTCATGTAAATATGAATGTATTTTTTTATGTAGAATTTTATAAACCTCAATGGGCATAGTTCTCAGTCTTCTCACTTTTAATGTTGGAAGTTTAGAGACTATTAACAAGTTTTCATATGTACTATTATAATCATTATAAATAAATCTTAGTACTCGCTCCTGAATTTTTTCTATTTTATTTGTATTGGCTTCACTACAAAAGTGCCATGAAAGTGGACAGAAGTTAAAGTTAGACAATATGAATGAATGATATATGGTTAACTTACCCAATTTATTTAAATATTTACCTAGCCCGATGGGTGACCCTGCTATAGTCGCCTTCTACGGCAAGTGCATTATAAAAAGTTACGATTGAAGGAATTGTCCCTAAGTGGCACCTTATATCACAGAAAGAAACAGCATCGGAATATGACAAAATAAACAACTGTGCCATGATACGCCCCTCCCCCCTTTGTGACAATTGAAGGTCAGTTGCTCAGCGTGAGAACAGTAATTAATATGCTGCATTTTTTAAACTAATTAATCGTATATACCATAAGAAAACTGGCGTTTTCCAAACTTACTTAAATCACACCTCTCACTTGCTCCCCCTTTTATCAATACAAAGCATGTCACGACGTGACCTATCAGTAAAAGGGGGAACAAGTGAGAGATGTTATCGTACGAAGCATGGATGGACGAACGAACAGCGGTATGCCATAATAAGCCCGTATTTTGACGGGCGTATAAAAATGAATGGTCCATATCCTGAAATTACGAATATATCATCTTTGGCCAAATTATTTTTCAAAACTTTCATCAGTTTAAAGCATTTGTCGGACTATACGTCGGACTATCGGACCGTCGGACTATCGGACTGTCGGACTATCGGACTGTCGGATTATAGCTACGGCCCTCTATGGACTTGAAATATTATTACCTACAGGCAAGATTTTGGAGCAATTGAACATACATTACAAAAAGGTATTGAAGCAAATATTATCACTTTACATAAATGTAGCGGATCCTGCCATTTATATACTATCAGGCCTATTACCGATTGAAGCAGAAATACATATAAAAGTTTTAACATTTTTTGGAAACATAACAAGATCTGAACACACCTCAATTGAATGGAGACTTGCAGAGAGGCAGCTACAAGTTAAATCATATGATAGCAATAGTTGGTTTATGGATATAAGAAAAATTTGCATAAAGTATGATATCACGGATCCATATACATATCTAGAAAATCCACTTCCAAAGTCACAATGGAAAAGTTTGATAACCAAACATGTACACCAATATTGGAAAAATGCAATTGAGGAAAATATGTTATTATACACCAGCTTAAAATATTTAGACTCTAACTATAACATAGGTAGAATACATCCATTATTGAAATCGCAAAGTGCCAACATACAGGACATTAGAAGAATACCAACTCGGCTAAAAATTGTTACAGGAACATATATTCTACAGACAAATAGAGCTGTTTATTCCAAACATCTTATTTCTGCAACATGTAATCTATGTAGAAATGCAGACGAAACCTTACAACATTTTGTACTATGTTGTGAAGCATTACAGGATATTAGGAGCCATTAATCAATAGGATAATAGCCATAGGTAGTGAAGTATTGGCAAAAATCAAGGCAAGTCAGCCAATTGATATACTAAAACTTATTATAAATCCGTTTATTTATGTCAATAAGTATGACAGAACCCATAAGAAGTCTCTGGATACCATTGGAGAAGTGCTGGAACCTTTATGTAGACAATTATTATATAAAATCCATAACAAACGATACAAACTCTTAGGCTTAATGGAGAATAAGAAAAAGGAGAATAGAAAAAAGAATTGATATATTAACATATAATGAAGCTATTAATAGGTGATCAACCCGGTATATGATTTCTTAATGGATGCTTATTTAGTAACCGTCCTGGAGAGTGCGCACATGGACTGCAAAATCCCACTTTATCAAATCTTTTAGATTTTAGATAAGATCCTTCTTTTATTCAAATCTTTTAGATTTTAGATAAGATCCTACTTTTTCAAATCTTTTAGATTTTAGATAAGATCCTACTTCAAATCTTTTAGATTTTAGATTATTTATCTGCTAGATCTATAACAACCAGTGTATATACATATTTTATGAGTTGTTTTATGTGACAGTGATAGGAATTTTTATAAATATTTATTATACGCATCACTATATATTATGGTGGTGAATTGACATAGTATGTGTTTTAAACTGTGGTGATAGTGACTTTTATGTATCCTAGATAGTGACTTTTATATATATATATATTACACGTCGTATTTATTATAGTGGTGGGTTAACCTTCCTCTTTTATTGAGGTGTGCCTTGATTGGCAGAAATTCGTCTACAGATACAGATACAGATATATGAAATTGCTTCTATGAAAGACTATCGCCATGTTCTCTATGATTCCCATAAGGTAAAGAAATATTTTGCATAAACCAAAACATAGGTATCTCATGAAGATTTCTTATACAAGTTTAAAAAGAGATCTAAATTTCAATAAATATATTATATAAGAAGCAAAATGTAAATTATATAGTAGAATAACAAAATATTTTCAATCATACATATTACCAATTAAGTGATAAATAGCAAGTTGTAATATTTGTAAAATTTTTGATTTTTTTTAAAGAATATTCCAATGCATCTGATATTCAGACATATGTGATATTTCTGCTTTTTATTTTGGTGCTGATTTTCATTTTAATATTGGATTATATGATCATTTTCATTATTTGTGGGTTACTACATGTATATATATGCAACCTGTAATGGATATTTTATTAAATCTATTTACATAAATTAAGGATTTAGTTTTCATATTTAGACTGAGAAGTTGTGCATATTTTTAAGCAAGTTTTTATAACTAGAATGACTTTTGTTTTTTTATCTACTGAATTATATATCACATTGAAATGGTGTGAAATTTAGTAATGGTGATTGTTACATAATATGGTGTCATAAATAAGACCATAATTACAAATCTTATCTGTAGCACAGGTTAACTGCTAGTTTATTATCCACAATAAACTTTGGACTAGATGTTTGAAATTATTTGATATATATTATTAAAATGTGCAAATGTATGTTATAATATTTATTAATAGTATTTTTTTTTTGCCAATTAAGGTCCCACAAGGGGCAAACAGTATAAGATGGAATGAACATTGGTTATAGTAATAAGACACAACATATTTTTTGAAAAAAGGAAAATGAGAATTGCTGTTTATAATTTACAATGTACTGTATGTTACTGCATGTAATAATCACATTAAAATTGAATTGTAATTCATAGTTCTGAGTAAGAAATACATTAAATAAGAGATATTGGACAGATACACATGAGACAAAATAACATAAAACACTAATATATTGGTTGTCATGACATTAAATGTAATCAGTAATGTAATCGATTACATTTACAAAGTAATTGTAATTTAATCGATTACATTTACAAAGTAATTGTAATTTAATCGATTACATTTGAAAATTGATGTAATCATAATGCAATGTAATCATGAAAATTGCAAAGTAATTGTAATGTAATCGATTACATTTGAATGTAATTGACCCCAAGTCTGCTTGTATGTCGAGCCATGGAACACGGTATTCTGGCCCAGAGTTGGAGAGGCAAATCCACTGTTTTCCGTATGTAGAGCTCTCTGACGTCACACGGCTACAGCAAGTCAAAAAAGCCATCAGACGGCAGAGGAATCTCGGACTAGCTTATGCATTGATACTGACAGTATTGTGACAAAATTAGTTAACACATATTTAAAATGTGTATGCAAATTCTAAAAATAAATTAAGGCTATAAATAGGTGATAATTTGCGCACTTGACCGTGTAATTTCCTTCCCTACTTCCACGAATTCCCCTTTGGTGTATGTTGTTTTAATTGTTTAATATACAAAGTTGGCATACAAATAATTAATTTATAACTTTCGAAACAGTAGACCATTTTTATTTATCAAGTGGTTGGTTAAATAAGATATTTTAAACATATGAATAGTTTCTATGTTTACTTTCCATATTGTTTATAATTACTACGATAATTAACAGAGTCATAAACGGGTTGGGATATGAAATAATGCACGGAAATAGTCTGATCATTTACACGCTTTATGTTTATCATTGAGCTACATGTTTGTTCAATAACCCTATGCAATACTGGTATTCGCTCTTGGTTACTTGATTAGCAGCTTTACGCACAGGTCAAATTGACTATAGTTAAGTGTTGTAAAAACGTACAGGTTGAATTAGCTATAGCGGCGTGCGTCTGACACACAAGTGCTGTAAAAACGCACAGGTTGAATTAGCTATAGTGGCGTGCGTAAAACGCACAGGATTGACGCACAGGTTGATCTAGTAATAGGTGCGGGCGTCTAAAACGCACGGGCTGAATCAGTAATAGGTACGAGCGTAAAATGCACAGGTTAAACTGGCAATAGGTGCGAGGGTAAAACGCACAGGCTGAACCAGTAAAAGGTGTGTAAGGTTAAACTGGAAAAAGGTGCGAGGGTAAAACGCAGAGGTTAAACTAATAATAGGTGCGTGGGTAAAACACACAGGTCCGACGCACGGGTGCCGAAAACACGATATACAGAGCGTCACTTGAATCCAGAGGAGTAACTCTGGTACGAACCGGATTACGCCAGTGACATGTAACCCCCTGCACGTTACAGTATATTTACGTGGATAGTGACACAGGCCCGGGGACAGGGGCTTGATCGCTTTCATAGAGGTCATGCAGCAGTATATAGGCCGCATGACCTCTATGAAAGCGATTCAAGCCCCTGTGGATAGTGACAAGGCCCTGTGCCGGCTGTGGTTTACCTTTTTATGCTATGCACCGTGTATATATATCATGGACTTTTATGGGTTATTGTTAATATTTTTTATGCTGCACTTGTAAATACTACACATGGTTTTTATTGGAGATGGGATGTTCTACATGCCAAATGGCATGGTTATCCTTAGAAGGATGTGAAGATACAGACCACAGAGGAGGAGGAGGAGGTGTATTTGCAGATTTCGTGTCTAGTTAATTTGAACCATCTGGGTTTTTTCATTCAAGTACATTGTTTCAGTGAACAGTCCCCGCTTCTTTGCAATATAACCGTGTAGTCCTATCTATTTATAAAAAAAGTTTCTTACTTCATGCACGAGATTATATGCTTCATGTGACCCATGCACCGGGAAGCACACACAGGGGAGATAAAAATGTAAACAACTAAATCAAAGTACTGATGTACTGTCTAGTCGTAGTCTTTTTCCTTCTTCTTCTTCTTCTTCCAATAAAGTACAGTACAGCGGTGATACTGAACAGAGTCGACTAGAGTCTACTAATTAAATAACGCAAAATAAACATGTAAAAGTATTGCATTACTTTGTAGATGATATTAAATGACTTAAATGATATTTATAAGTTAATTCTATTGATGTTTTACTTCTCACGGAGTGAAAATATACAAGAAAGATCGGCGCGATTTACTTCCGGTTTACCAAAATAGAGACAAGTAACTTTTATACTCAATACTTTTAAGAACTCAATAAAAAAATCCTTTTTTATTATGAATAAAGGTTTATATTACACAATACAGTGATTTTCAGCTTTTTCTGGTTTGAACTTTTAGCTATTTATTTGTCATTGAGCTGTACGGCTGTGTGTTAGAGACGTCAAATATGGATGGAGTGTTGTTGAAAAGTTTACACATCATTGTGTAGTAAGATGGGTGTTAAATAGTTTTGATTTTTATTTATTATCATATAAAATAATAAATATGTACATACAGAGACTTAATTTTTCATATTTTGCATGTATTTATTTATTATTTCGTTTGGTAACAAAATCATCGGTAAATCCAAAATGGCGACACCTTTGTCTAATAAAGACCTGTGCCATTCCGGGACGGACAGGAAATAGTTGAGGATAGGATGAAGACGATGTATATTTAATTGTTGTTGTTTTTTGTTTTGTTTTGTGTTTTTTTTTTTTTTGTTTTTTTTTTTTATAAATATCCTAATAATTTACAATATTGACTAAAACTCATATAAAGAAACTTTTATTTGTATTTATAAATCCTTGCTTCATACAACAATAGCAATGAAACAATTTAATTTATTTGTCTAACATAAATTGTCTCATAAGTGTATGTTAAAAATGGTCACCATGTAAGCTAGTAACAATCAAAGAAAACAACATCGCTTTTAATTAATTCAAATCAAAATCGATAATGTATTGATTTAGTGCTTAATATATTTTCTGGATAAATTTAGAACCCTTATTTAGTGCTAATACTTTTGTGTAATATATAGTTTACGATATTTTTATTTTATAGTGCTCTTTCTGTTAAATTGACATCAGACGATTGACGTGTTGTTCCTTTTTATTTATCATGGATTGTTATCCATGCGGTGTATGTCACACCGATTGCTCTGACGGCAGAGCTATTGCATGTGATATATGCAACCGATGGCAGCATTACACATGCGAGAACATATCAAACCAGGAGTTTCTCTTCCTGAAGAAGACATCATTGTCTTACATTTGTTATCGTTGTCTTTACGGGCATGAATCGATTTACAGCTTTGACAATGCCTTACAGCGCTTGTCAGCAGCTAGTCAAGATTTGTTTGACGATGCTGTGCGTCTCGAAAGTATCTTTCTAAGATATGAGCCGAAAGTTGTGTCATCCGATTCATGTACCTATAGCGGTTTGGTACAGGACCAGATAGCCACACAGTTGCTTGGTCAACAGTGGTCTGACTCTACACCGATGGTAGTCAGGGGAGATGGTAATTGTCTTTTCAATGCCATCTCCTTGGTATTATTTGGCCATGAGAATGCTTCATCTGAGATCAGATTGAAGACATTCTTTGAATTATTTGACAATGCAGATTCTATGAGCGTATACATGTCAAATCTTTCATACCGGACATTAGTCCACCTCTTGCCAGTGTCATTCGACAATGTGCACAGATTGGTAGCTATTCACGCACATGGATCATGCATGCTGCCAGTACTGTTATTGGCAAGCCTATCAAGTCTGTGTATCCTGTTGTCAATGGCCCTGCTGATATGAACATCAAGATCTTGAACACCACATTCAAGTCCCGTGGGTCAAGATCCAGACATGATATCACTAATATGTGGTCCGGTGGTAACACCATAAGCTCATTCTGGAAACCGTGTTATTTTGTTCCCCTTATACCCCATACGGTGGAATGTTCGACCATCAATATTGATGACTACGAACAATTCCCACTCTTAGGCAAGGAGGAATTTACTTCCACACCTGCCAAGTCATTTAGTGTACCTTCAGTTGACCCAGAAACTACAATCAACTACTCTGATATCAGTGACCCCGTACTGAAGGCTACAATTGCTTCTTTTCTTCAGTCTTGCCAAACTGAATCAAACTCTATTGAGTCTGAACATGTGATGGAATCTATTATTGATTCTGAGCAGTGCTCCAGATAAGCTGCGTATTTGCGTTTTTTACGCAATGAAAACGAGTAAAAACGCATGTATTATCAGATCAGAGTGTACATTTACGCATACATATTGCTGTGTAAGCAAACTTTCCAAATTCGGAGCGTACTTGTACGCTGTTGACGATAATACATCGTGTACATAAACAATACATTTTTGACTTTGAGAATTTCCCCGTAATTACTTCTCTTTATACTTTTCGAAAGAGAAAGTGTATACATCCTAGGGGTACCGAATGTTTGCCTTTCTAAGCATCGATGTCAAAAGAGATCTGATTGGATGCTTAGGATGAATCATCCAATCGCGGTCAATATTACAAATAAATGCGGTTTAGTTAAGAACACTGCCGGAGTCGACGAGCAAAAAACTAAATATTTACAACATTTTATTAATAAACATGACACAATCGTGTCAAATTAAACAGAGATATACATTTCACTTGCATCCTGTGTTTACTGAATAACACTTGTGTCCAACATAATTTTAAACGTGTACATGTACCAATCTTTTCTGAAGTAGAGAGTACAACAGTGCAACGGAAATATGCAAATACGCATCATTTTCAAAACTAGGGGGTAATTACCCTTTGGACTTGAAAATTATCTGGAGCTCTGTTCTGAGTCCACATCTCATGTTTCAGAAGAAGCCCCTATTGACTCATTTGTTCAGTTGCCTGAAACTGAATCAGACTGCCATCAGTCTGATCATGTGATGGAATTTCATCTTGATTCCGACTCCAAATCACATGTATCAAGTGATGTCGATGGCTCTTTCCAAGAGCAAAACGTGAGTGACATGGATATTACCAATTTGTCGATGGAAGTGGTGCATCCTTTTAAGAACCCATCGACAAATTCTGTCACTACGTTTTTAAGTAAAATGTATATTTTGTTATTGACGACACCATCGACAGGCAGCATCGCCTGTTGAAGAAATGCAGTGAATATTCTGACAACTGTGGTGCTTGGCGACAGGGTGGTAATTCTACTAAGCCTGCATATTTCATCAGGTCTGCTCAGAATTCACTGCATTTCGTTACTTACCGGGCCGGCATTTATGGCAAAATGTCTAAGGGTAACATTGTTCCCTTAGATCTTCAGCCAGACTCCTCTACTATTGTAGTTGCTTATCGCAAATACTCCATATCAACCCGCAATTTTACTTATAAGAAGCGGGTAACGTGGTTTAATTCCGAACCTGTGATAGCCACTGCAATTGTAGAGTATATTGGGGAGTATGTCCCTAGTGTAGTACACGGCAATGCCCAGCATACATGTACTACAGTCCCTTACCGTAACTTGACTTCCCATCAGAAGTCCATTCTCCGTGATGGGATTCAACACGGCAAGGCTCCAAGGGAGATGAGGAGAGACGTTAACACGGCTACTCCTGATGACATTATATCAAACTGTGTAGCTCAAAATGTTAGATATTATCAGCATAAGAAAGACCAGCCCGAGAGCACACACCGGTTGAATGTGGTTGATGACATTCTTTCTGTCCTGAACATGTTTCAGAACAGTCCCTTTATTAGGGAAGTCATCACGACTTGTTCATCTAAGCCACCTAGTATCATTCTGTATACTGATTTGCAGATGGCCATACTTAAATCTGCAATTGCATCAGGTACAGTTATTGGCATAGACCGAACTTTTAATCTAAGTTCGTGTTTTTTGACCCCCCTCTGCTTCCCAAATGTTAATTTGGAGAGTAAGCAGACGTCTATGCCCCCTGTCATGTTAGACCCCATGCTGTTGCATTGGGATGAGAATATGGATTCCTACCATAAGTTTACCTCCCATCTTCAAACCAAGTTGGCCGATATTGACCAGACGAATCTTATATTCGGGTCAGATGAGGAGTTTGCTGCAGTTAAGGCAGTTAACTTATCGTTTCCCAATGCAACTTAAAGGACAACGCTATTGTTAATCTTGGTAAGTCACTACCTCAGCCAGAGGTTACCAAGATTATCACTAAGCTATTTGGGGAGAGTGGTATTCTGGCTTCAGAAGACCAGGTCACGTTCGACGAGATTCCCTACCTGTCTAACAGGTTGCTTCCCAATTTGGAGCAGTTCGCTTTCAAGCATCGGCTACGACACCCCTGTTTGCCTCGTCTATGGTAGGTTAAAAAGTCCCCATGTATTAAACTTAATTTCTTCTATAAAGCTAAAGAATAAAACATTTGTTTTCAAATAAGGGAAAGGGAGGACCTACCCCCACATTGCTCATGGCCTTGACGTGGCGTGGGGGCTCTAACATTCTGTAGTCCTTTTTTAAATACACTCAGTGTAATTTATGAAATGATTCTGCTTCAATGTTTAATTTATCATATAACTTCTACCATTGGCATCATATTCTCAATCAATCAATCGATGTTATTTCCAATAAAAACTATATCTCAAAATTACGAACACTGTACAGAATGATAGTCTAACATGAGCATTTTTTTCCCATATCTTATTTTGCAGTGATAAATTTGTTTATTCAAGTGTCACATTATGCCTGCCATAAAATATCCAAGTCATATCATACCATTGATTCAATCAATCCATACATTGATTTTGTATTGTATGTATCATCATCTCATACGTTCATTTTAGTGACCTTCAGATACGTCAAGCATTTTCATGTCCTAGACCGATATTGATTTTAAATTTAGAAGCGCTTTTATTTTGCTTTGACAAACATGAATATGACCTAAATTTCAACATGCATATGCTTTAAAAATATGATTTAATACTCAAATACCACTTATGAGTTATTGACAAACATTATATTTCATATCTCAGTCGAAAAGGACTATAAAAGTTACTTGTCTTTTTTTTGGTAAACCGGAAGTAAATCGCGCCGATCTTTCTTCAAATCAAATCAAAATCAAATCAAATAAGTTTTATTTAAAGTCGAAATATCTATAACACATAACATAAGCTTTAGTGAGCTTTTGAATCGACTATTACATAAAAAGCACATACAAGTATAAAATAACTTTACAAGCACATATTACATGATATCACAAAGCAAAACAACTAAAAAAACATGCATGCATAGACATTAGTATAAAACATAAGCTCATGTATACATAGTCATACATAAAAGCAAACTTATGCATACATAAAACACAGTTACATATAAAATTAATCAGAACTGAATCTAAAAGCATAAAAGCATAAGCTCATGTATACATAGACATACATAAAAGCAAACTCATGCATACATAAATAGTTACATATAAAATTTATCAGAACTGAATCTAAAAGCATAACACATAAGCTCATGCATACATAGACATACATAAAAGCAAACTCATTCATACATAAATACAGTTTCATATAAAATTAATCAGAACTGAATCTAAGAGCATAATAGCAGATCAGGATAGGGTAATATTAAAACTATTAAAACTATATAGCACTAAGTACACAAAGCATAACAAGACAAACTGTTTACACGCAAGCACTACAATGGCATGAGCCACCATTCCAGGTATTCAATAATTTTGAAAATTGATTTAAGTTTTGTTCTAATCTAATATGGTTTGGTAGCTCATTCCATAGTTTGGTTGAAAAATAACGGAATGATTTCAGACCATACCTTGTTGTTTTTTCAGCTGTGTTTTCGTATCTAAAGGAATAATTATGTTTTTTAATATTTACTAAATCATGTAAATAAATAAGTCTTTCTTTATGTATAATTTTAAACGTTTCAATTGCTATACTTCTTAATCTTCTAACTTTAAGTGATGGCATTTTTGATTTTTCCAGTAATTCTTCATAATTTAAAACATAGTCATTATAAATAAACCTGAGTGCCCTTTCTTGAATTTTTTCCATTTTCTTAGTATTTTTCTCACTGCAAAAATGCCATGTTACAGGACAATAATTGAAGTTGGATAATATAAATGAATAGTAAATAGTTAGTCGTCCTAGCTTATTTAAATATCTACCAATTCTTTTCAAAACATTAAGTTGACGAGCAGATTTTTTACAAATTTCTGATATATGCTTATCAAAATTTAATTCATAATCTATTGTAACACCAAGAAGTTTAACATGTTCTTCACACTTTATCTTGCTACCATTTAAATCAAAGCAAATCTGTTCTTTAAAAGTTTTCTTGCCTATTGCCAAAGCTTGGAATTTGTCTGGATTAGCTTGCATTAAATTGTTTGCAAACCAATCCAGCATTTTTTTACTGTCACTCTCTAATTTTGAAATAACATTTTTTAGGTCATGATCGGCATAAGATAAAGTGTTATCGTCTGCATAATTATATATAGTACTAAAATCAACAGAATAAAAGATGTATATTTTCACTCCGTGAGAAGTAAAACATCAATAAAATTAACTAATGAATATCATTTAAGTCATTTAATATCATCTACAAAGTAATGCAATACTTTTACATGTTTATTTTGCGTTATTTAATTAGTAGACTCTAGTCGACTCTAATCGACTCTAGCCGACTCTGTTCAGTATCACCCCAGTACAGGCCACTGTTGTGGATTATCGTACTGGCGCAAGGAAAACTATATACAGGTGAAGTAATTTTATGTACAAGGTACGATTAAAAACATCCAGTATCTAGTGTCTGATGGTGGTAGCCTGGATCTGGGACTTGAAGCAGTCGATAGAGGGAGCTATGACTGCTTGTGATGGTAAGGGACCGACCATTTAACTTGCAGGGAGGGGTTATGATTTTTTTTTTCATTCAGAAATATTTGTTTGGACAACACGAGAGTTAGAATATTTTTTTTTTTTATTATTACATTAGGATATATATCAGATTATTTTTTTTTTCCTCCACCAAAATCAGAATATTTTTTTCAGCAACATTGGGAATCAGAATGTTTGTTTAGAAAAAAAAACATACCTCCCCCCCCCCCTTGCGTATGGCACCAGGAAAGTTATGCTACTTGCCTCTTGGGCGAGTACAGAATCCGGTACATCATACACGCTTTCGCTTGGGCCCTGCGTTCTTGTAGAGTTGTCCATTGGAGTTGATTCACCATAGTTGAAACACTGCTGGTTGTTTGGTAGTCAGCAAAGACCATCCGGGCAGCTCTACGTTGAATCATCTCCAGTTTTCTGATGTTCTCTGCTGTATGAGGATCCCATATGACTGCTGAATACTCTGTTAGTGGTCGTATCAGTGTCAGATAGCACAGTGACTTGGTTGGTCTCGGGCAATGATGGAGGTTACGCCGCAAAAAGGCTAAGGGAACGACCATTTAACTTGAAGGGGCCAGCATGACTTCCCTGGAGGGTTTCCTACAGGCTCTGGCCAACACCACCATTGTACCATAGAACTATTCCTTCTGTTTTTAATTGTATATACAGGACATTTTAATTGTACATGGGGGGCAGTTTTATTGTGTCATATGAACAGTGTGATTATACTCAACCACGAGTTCTGCACGTACAGAAGAAGAAGAAGAAGAAATATTTATTTTATTTGTACACATTAAAACACATAAAATCCTTTGTAAAATATGAATCAACACTATCCGCCACCATAATGTCCAGTGTATATACATCCAAGTCGTGATTTTAAATATTCAAACGGCGATATTTAAATTAAAAGTTCTGTTTAGTGCTTCACTTGGTACGAGTAGCAGCGTTTTAAAATAACTTAATGTTCGTATAAAATTGCTACTTCTAAAATCTATAAAAAATGTATACGGTCGGCTTGAGTAGCATTATATTAAAATAACTTTAAAATGTTTGTTTAGGATGCTATACTTTAAAAACCTAAAGATATGTACACTATCGGTTTGAGTAGCCTTATTATAGTAGTGTTCATATATAATGCTACTTTTAAAATCTAATATATATATATACCAGGGGCGGATCCAGGGGAGGGCGCCCCCCTAAAATTGGAAAAAATATGTTTTTTTTATAAAAAAATATTCTGATTCCCAATATTTTTTTTTGCGAAGTTTCCCTTTAAGATTGGTATTGCATGTGAACTACAGAATTTATTAGTATTGTTTTTCTCATTTATTTTAATTAGTCTTTGACGGACATTTAATTATCACCGACAAAGTACCATCAAACATTGTGTTTTTATAATTTTAACAATAAATATCCAAGCTGTTATTACAAACAACAGATGGTAATGTTTTTTTTTCAAGAAAAAGAGAGATTGGTATGGTTTGTTTTTTATTTCAAAACAACGAAATTGAGAAATTTGTATGGCTTCGTATGAAAATAATAAATAGAAAATTCGCAGTTGGCATGTATTCAGAATTTCGTCTGTGTATCCTTGTGTCGTGTGTGAGTCTCCTGTTCGTACTAGACAGGAGGCTCTCCAGTGTGATTCATGTGACCGATGGCAGCATCGTACCTGCAATTCTGGTAAGTCAAAGATTTATATCTTTAGTTCTAAACTTTTTTAAATTATTCTTTTTTATACGAAGTTACCGTTGGTTCAATAGTTAAAATAGACAAAGTCTTACAGTTTTAAAAAAAAGTTCAATTTACAAATATTTAAATTAAAAAAAAAAGAGTAAAAAATTATAGTATACTCATATTTCCCCAATTACTATCTGAATATACTATATTTTTTTTTAACTTTTTTTTGTTAATTTAAATCATTGAAATTCAAGCGATTGTGTAAATATACTGTATCCGATTGGTTGAATATATTTTACTTCTAGTGATTTTAATGTATGTAATGATTTTAAACCATTAAGGAGATTTTTGATCACCCTAATTTACAGGATGTGGCCAAAAGTATTGGCGCATGTAAACAAAAATCCTATATTATCAACCAAAACCGTATTTTTTCAAAAAATTACTTGGGGGCGAGTTGTCTCGAAAAGGGGGCGAGTTGGTTGAAAAGGGGGCCGAGTAGAAGAGGGGCGAGTTGACTTGGATTCGCTTCAGTAAGCTAGCACTATACAAACTCAACTAAACATGTTGATCTAGTACAAAGCGGACATCATTATCATCTCATCTAATGTAACTTGTTCTCGCCATGATATAGCTGAAAATTGCTTATTACGTATGCATGCAGTTTCTAAGATTAAAATAGATACAAATACCCTGGATCAGGAAGGGATAAATCTTACTTTGTAATTTAACACAAATCTGATTATCCCCAAAAAGTTCTCTAAACTGATAGATCATCAAAATGTTTCAGTCTTTGATTGACAACACATTTTCTATGTTTGATGGACGTGTTTTCAACAGACAATCAGCATTTCTATGGATACTAAATGTGCTCCACCTCTCACAAGCTTGTTCCGTTATTCGCATGAGGCAGGGGCTTCGAAGAAAAACTAAAAGAAGTAGCCTGATCCTTTCACGTGCCGCTATATAAATGGTCTCCTTTCACTAAATAATTGTAAGTTTGGTGATATTGTTGACCGCATCTAATCCGTTGAGCTTGAAATGAAGGATACCACAGATACAGCTACATGTAGGTCTGCTTCATACCTTAATTACATTTCGAAAGAGGACCGGTTAAGAATGAAACTTTACAACAAAAGAGATGATTTCAGTTTTCCCATTGTCAACTTTCAATTTATTATAGCAACTTTCCAGTATATATCTCCGTTGATCGGATATTCCATAGCTTGTGGTTCCTATTTTAATTTCCTTGATAATAATAAAACCCTAAATGTTCGCTTAAACAAGTTTGTCACAGGAGCTACATTATTGCAGCTAGGTTGCTGCTAACAAGGAAGCTACTGAACTAAGGGTTCCTGGTGATTAAGTTGAAGTCATCACTTTGAAAGTTTTACTTGGTTAACCGCTACAGAGTATCTGCGTCACAAATGACCACGGTATGTTCTGTTTGTCATAATCACTATCCGGTCCTTTCCTTGTGCATAACCTATCACCGGGTTTGTAACAAGACGGATGCCACACATGGAGCAGGAACTTCCTACCCTTTCGACGCACATGAGTTCACTCCCCGTTTTCAGTGGGGTTTCTTTGTTTGGATTAAACCTTAGTTTTCTGTGTAGTGTTTTGTAGATCATTTTTTGGCCATTGTAATGTCTGTTCTTTTTCGATTTACCCCTTTGGTATCTTAGATTTACGGGTTCAGATTACCCCTTTGGTATCTTAGATTTACGGGTTCTGATTATGCCTTTGGTATCTTAGATTTATGGGTTCAGATTACCCCTTTGGTATCTTAGATTTACGGGTTCTGATTACGCCTTTGGTATCTTAGATTTACGGGTTCTGATTACGCTTTTGGTATCTTAGATTTACGGGTTCTGATTACGCCTTTGGTATCTTAGATTTACGGGTTCTGATTACGCTTTTGGTATCTTCAAACTTTTCTTATATATGTAGTGACCTCATAGATATTTAGAGTATCACCAAAGAAAAAAAAAGATCCAATAGACATTTTATTTTAATTAGATTACTGAGAGGAAAACTATCATGTTAAAAGTTTATGGGTAACACATGATAGATGCAGTGGTAATTATACTTTAGTTAGAACATGGACAAAACGAGAAGAAGAGGAGGTTGATAACCTTTCAGAATATGTCAAAGCTGTTAGGTCACAAAGTCAATGAGCACAAAAACAACATCTGTATTCAAAGATACTGGAGTTGCTGAAACCCTGTCCACTATTCACGACAAATATGTTGTAGTTCCCGCAGATAATATAAGAAGTAACAAGCAAGAACTAGTACAAACAAGTAAGAACCAGTCTACAAACAAGTAAGAACTAGTACAAACAAGTAAGAACCAGTCAACATACAAGTAAGAACCAGTCTACAAACAAGTAAGATCAAGTACAAGCAAGTAAGAACCAGTCTACAAACAAGTAAGAACTAGTACAAACAAGTAAGAACCAGTCTACAAACAAGAAAGAATAAATTCGAACCAGTCTACAAACAAGTAAGAACCAGTCTACAAACAAGTAAGAACTAGTACAAACAAGTAAGAACCATAATTTTATTAAAGTACCTTCATTGAAATAATTTACATAAACATCGTTGTTTGAATTATCTCATATTTATTTTTCTTTACTGTTGTTGACTAATTATACAAATATAACATATGTATATTTCCAATTGAGATATAATAAAATGTAATGTTGGTGGTAGCCTAATTGTGCTTGTTTTTTTAGTTTTCTTACAAGTAAGGGATAACTGATGTCCAAAAGAAATCTACCATTAAAATTACCAAAACTTGGTAATAGCTGACTATAAATATCATGAAGAAAAATGAGAAAATCAAACAATTTAAAACACTTTTTATAGAAAAAGATTTCTTTCCACAATTTTAAAGAGAAATTTGATGTGTACCAATTATACTATTAAATATAAAAATGGCAGAGATTGCAAGAATGTTTGACCAACAATTATTTTTTTTTTTTTAATATGTTAAAATATGATATAGAATAAAATTCATAATAAAGCAGAAATAGACAATTAAAAGAAATTTCTATATTTAGTAATGGCTGCCATCTTATGGCTGTCGGACATAATTTTGAAAGGGGACCACATAAGGACCATCCCAGCCAAATTTGGCTTAATTTAGTTCAGCAGTTTCAGAGAAGAAGATCTAAATGTGATCTTTTATCAAATATGACTAATTTGCATAATCGACATAAATTGGTCGAAAGAAAAATTTCAAAGAAAACCCTGGAAAATATGTTAAACTATTCATGTCCATGACATAAGCTGCAGTTAAATTTGAGCCCATTTATAATAAAGCAGCAATGGACAATTGAATACATTTCTATTTTCAATAACAGTAGCCATCTTGAATAGAGGGTGGGGCTGTCTGACACACTTTTAAAAGGGGACCACCCAAGAACCATCCCAGCCAAATTTGATTTAATTTGGTTCAGTGGTTTTAGAGGAGAAGATTTTAATGTGAAAGTTTACAACCTATGATGGATGGACAATGGACACAGACGGATGCCAAGTGATGTCAAAAGCTCACATGGCCTTTGACCACGCGAGTTTAAGAAGTGCTGTTTTTCTAGGTATTTGTATTTCAAGTGCAGAAGGTTCAAATTTCTTTTAATTATTTATGTTTTTTTATATAAATAAATGATCCTAAATATAGCTATTTTCCTTAGTTCATAGAAAAACAAATGTAACGGGGCAGATGTACATATTACATCATTCTGGAATTATGAATGAGAATGGGTTCCCTGTCTTGAAGTGTTTCTACTCACTATAAAGATAATGGTTAGAAAACCAGTCTAACATTATCATTGAGAACAAGATCTTTTCAAACCTTCTTCTCTTTTATATTAACTACACGTTAAGATAAGATATTCCTTTAAGACACTCGCTTAGTGAGAGTGTCAGTTAATTTAGCATCAATAGGTAAAGGTGTATCAGTAAAAAAATAAATGAAAGTTGAAACATAATAAATATAACATATAAAAAATATATAATTAAAAAAAAATATATATTATAAAAGGATTATACAGTTAGCACTTATAACAGCATCATAACAACAATATTTAAACTAGAGGCTCCCAGGAGCCTGTATAGCTCACCTGGGTATAATAACAACATCAGTCAATAAAACTTGATAACTTCGGTAAAAAAAATTAACAAATGTAGCCTTCGTCATTGCAGACTCTTTCTACAAACAAATTTGGGCAGGGGTTCCCCCTTTAATGTAAGTTATCAAAATTGCTGTAAAAAAACATATTTGTCAATGATTCTCAAAATTTAGCTTTTCCTACTTCACATTTTGTAATAGAGTTGCTTCCCTTTGATTAATTGAGTAACCAAAAGCAGTGAGTCAACAAAAAAATGCATTTCAAGAGGAATAATTTCATCCCCCCTTTTTTCTATTTTTAGCCTGGTGGCCATCTTGGTTGGAAGTCGGGATCACCGGACACAATTTTGGAAGGGGGCCATCCAAGGATCATTCCACAAAAGTTTGATTGCAATTGGCCCAGTGGTTTCTGAGGAGAAGATTTTTATGTGAATTTCCCATAGGGTCTTATGTTAAGCTAAGTTCGGCTGTGGGGGCCATCTTGATCGAAGGGCCGAACCGCCAGACACATTTTTGGAAGAGAACCATCTAATGACTATTTCATCAAAATTTTGTTCTTATTGAGCAAATGGTTTCAGACATGAAGATTTTTATGGGAATTTCCCATAGGGTCCTATGTTAAATTAAGTTTGGCTGTGGCGGCCATCTTGGTCGGTGTTCTGAAATGCCAAACACAATTTTGGAAGAGGACCACCCAAGAATCATTTCAGCACATTTTGGTTGAGATTGGCTCAGTAGTTTCAGAGGAGAAGATTTTTTTTTAATTTCATCCCCCCTTTTTTCTAATTTGCATAATCGGTCAAAATAGGCAAAAGTTCAAAGTTCATAAAAAAATCCCGTAATAAATGTTAAAAACTCATCATTATGCTTATACAGTTCAAATTTGGGCACTTTCTGGCTTAAAATAGAGCAGTTTTGGCCATTTGAAGAAATTTCTATTTTTAGTAATGGCGGCCATCTTGGATACAGGACGGCGCTGACGGACATAATTTTGAAAGGGGACCACCTAAGGATCATTTCATCAAAGTTTGGTTGAAATTGGCTCGGTAGTTTCAGAGGAGAAGATTTTTTTTTAATTTCATCCCCCCTTTTTTCTAATTTGCATAATCGGTCAAAATCGGCAAAAGTTCAAAGTTCATAAAAAATCCCGTAATAAATGTTAAAAAGCTCATCATTATGCTTATACAGTTCAAATTTGGGCACTTTCTGGCTTAAAATAGAGCAGTTTTGGCCATTTGAAGAAATTTCTATTTTTAGTAATGGCGGCCATCTTGGATACAGGACGGCGCTGACGGACACAATTTTGAAAGGGGACCACCCAAGGATCATTTCAGCAAAGTTTGGTTGAGATTGGCACAGTAGTTTTAGAGGAGAAGATTTTTTTTAAATTTCATCCCCCCTTTTTTCTAATTTGCATAATCGGTCAAAATCGCCAAAAATTCAAAGTTCATAAAAAATCCCGTAATAAATGTTAAAAAGCTCAACATTATGCTTATACAGTTCAAATTTGGGCACTTTCTGGCTTAAAATAGAGCAGTTTTGGCCATTTGAAGAAATTTCTATTTTTAGTAATGGCGGCCATCTTGGATAAAGGACGGCGCTGACGGACACAATTTTGAAAGGGGACCACCTAAGGATCATTTCAGCAAAGTTTGGTTGAAATTGGCTCAGTAGTTTCAGAGGAGAAGATTTTTTTTTAATTTCATCCCCCCTTTTTTCTAGTTTGCATAATCGGTCAAAATCGGCAAAAGTTCAAAGTTCATAAAAAATCCCGTAATATATGTTAAAAAGCTCATCATTATGCTTATACAGTTCAAATTTGGGCACTTTTTGGCTTAAAATAGAGCAGTTTTGGCCATTTGAAGAAATTTATATTTTCATTAATGGCGGCCATCTTGGATACAGGACGGCGCTGACAGACACAATTTTGAAAGGGGACCATCCAAGGATCATTTCAGCAAAGTTTGGTTGAGATTGGGTAATGGGATTTACTTCAAAATTGCAGGGTAGGTAGATCTTGACATGCTGCACATTTTTGCTATTTAAACTTAACATCTATCTCTAAATAGTTTTTTGAAATATAAGACGAAAAGTATTAAAATAAAAAAAAAATTGATGAAACAAGGGCAATAACTCCAAGATGGGTAATCAAATTTACTTCAAAATTGAAGGGTATGTAGATCTTGACATTGCTGAACATGTTTGCAGTTTCAACTTGCCATCTGTCTCTTATAGTTTTTGAAATAAAGGACGATAAGTATTAAAATTTTGAAAATTTGATGAAAAAAGGGAAATAACTCCAAAATGGGTAATGGGATTTACTTCAAAATTGCAGGGTGGGTAGATCTTGATATGCCGCACATTTTTGCAATTTAAAGTTAACCTTTATCTCTTATAGTTTTTGAAATATAAGACGAAAAGTATTAAAATTTTACAAATTTGATGAAAAAAGGGCAATAACTCCAAGATGGGTAATCAGTTTTACTTCAAAATTGCAGGGTAGGTAGATCTTGATGTGCTGATCATTTTTACCCCATGTCAGATTTTTGATATTATTAACGGTTTTTGAGTTATTACCCAAAACCTGCAATTTTACCATATGTTCTATTTTTAGTAACAGCGGCCATGTTGGTTGGTGCACAGCATCACCGGACACAATTTTGAAACTAGACACCCTAGTGATGATTCAGACCAAGTTTGGTTTCCATTGGTCTAGCACTTTCAGAGGAGAAGATTTTTTAAAAAGTTTACGACGTACGATGGACGACGACGACGGACGCCAAGTGATGGCAATAGCTCACATGACCCTTTGGGTCAGGTGAGCTAAAAAGCACAATTATGTCCTGATTTATCTAAACTATATTGAACAACAATAAATATTTAACACATTACAATCCTGTCTGCAATGACAAAACTATACTCAACAGCTATAAATATTTACAAAATTATTTAAACAAAATAATATCCATCAAAATCTATATTTTCTCATTTTTGTTGAAACAATTTCTCGAGATTTTAAACTTAATATAGTAATCAAATGATAATTGTTATGCCAACACCTTTAAGTGAAGTGTTTGGAGAATCACTAAAGCGGATAAATAGACATCACGGGTGTAGCTTGGGGTCAAATTTTACCAAAGCAGGGGGTCTCACCCCAAAAAAAACCCACTGTCATTTTAAGTAAGAAAAACACTTTTTTTTCTTCTTTTTAAAACAAGTAGTCATGGCCTATTTGAATCAAATTTGCATTGTATTGATTCCATTACCACTCAGCATGTCAAATTTTTTTTAAAAAGAAAAATGAAACGCCTTTGAACAGATGACATGAAAACACGTATCTTAAAGGAGTGTCGAGTTATTGAATGTAACATCAAGAATAGTAATAAACCATTTTGGTGGTCTCGTGTTTATTGAATATATTTTTTCTTCACTTGTTAAACTTAACTCCTGTGCCAATTCCGATCTTTTTAACAGGATTCATTGATTACTGGTCAGCCACAAAATTACATTGTTATACTTATTAAGTAATAAATATGTTATTAGAGCAATTTACATTAATTTTTTTTAATTTATGCCGTTATTTTTTGCCTCAATGGAAGCTACGCCACTGGACATGCAGGGTTATCACTTAAACTTGTACACTTATTAATATTTATTTGACAACAATATTCCAAAAATTGTATTATACAGTATTTGTCTAACATCATTATTAGATAAAAATTGAGTAATAATTGAAGTGACTGAGTGAGTGATTGTTGTTTAATGCCAATTCAGCAATTTTTCAGCTATATCATGGCGAGAACAAGTTGATTTTCAATGAGATGATGATGATGTCAGCTTTGTTCTAGACCAACACCCTGAGTTGGATTTTTATAGTGCTAGTTCACTGAAACAACAGTCTGCGGGTAGACATGTCGCTCCACTCTGACACATTATTCTGAATCCGAGCCAACCAGTCTTTGCTCTTTCTCCTTAATGCTGCATGCTTAGTGGAGAAGCCAATCTTATAGTCTTTGGATTGACCCGTCCGGGCTTGAACCCACGACCTACCACACTAGAGGCGAGCACGCTAACCATTATGCCACCGATGTGGTTCTGCAATAATTGGAATAATGTTGTTAAATAATTAATACATGTACAGTAGTATTTAAGATTTCTTTGTAATTAAAAAAACCCATTTAATTAGTAATTTATTACATAAAATCTAGCAACAGCAAAAAAATTACATGTTTTCTTCCTCAAAATGTGAGATCCAATTTTGTAGATCTATAATTTATAGTTGTAGATTCTGTTAGGAAAACATTTATTAGCTGTTTAAGCCTTACTTACAAAATCAGACAGCAAACTGTCTGTTCAATAAAAACTGTCATTTTGGTATTTTGTTAAGACACACTTCAGTTGATACAATATTATTTAGTATCTGTTCTAAGAAAACTGATTTAGACACACTTCAGTGTATACAATATTATTTAGTATCTGTTCTAAGAAAACTGATTTAGACACACTTCAGTGTATACAATATTATTTAGTATCTGTTCTAAGAAAACTGATTTAGACACACTTCAGTTGATATAATATTTAGTATCTGTTCTAAGAAAACTGATTTAGACACACTTCAGTGTATACAATATTATTTAGTATCTGTTCTAAGAAAACTGATTTAGACACACTTCAGTTGATACAATATTATTTAGTATCTGTTCTAAGAAAACTGATTTAGACACACTTCAGTTGATACAATATTATTTAGTATCTGTTCTAAGAAAACTGATTTAGACACACTTCAGTTGATACAATATTATTTAGTATCTGCTCTACGAAAGCTGATGAGTGGTTCTATCTCACTGTCTGTGCTGCGGGTAAAGTCAACATGGCTGGCTGAAATGTCAGACAGATTAGTGGATTTACTCTTCCATAAAGATGAAAATGAGATGTTGTTTTCTGGAAGTCCCCATAATACTAACGTTGTCAACACTGGCTGTAGAGGGTTTAAAACTGCCTGAAATATCAAATTGTAAATGTTAAATTTTACTGTCTACGTAAACAAACTTAGCAATAAATAAACTCCATTTTCTATGTAGTAAAATTCCAGCAGCACCTGCATACTGAGCATATATTATATCTCTCAGTTGATACGATATTCCAGAGCTTGTGATTCCTATCATGATCTCCTTGATAGAGAGTTGATGCTAACAAGGAAGCTACTGAACCAAGGGTTCCTGTGGTTAAGTTGAAGTCATATATTTGAAATTTTAAGGCCGCCACCATGATTTGATTAACTATTACGGAATGTCTGTCACAAATGACCACGCATATCCTCCATTTGTTGACTTATCACCATGTTTGTAACAAGAGTAACATGACAGGTGTCACATGTGGAGCAGGAACTGCTCACCCTTCCAGAGCACCTGTTTTTAGTGGGAATCGTGTCCTTCGATTTACGACTTCTGACCTTTGGTTATCTTAAACTTTTCTAAAAAGGCCATAGATGTCAAGAAGTGTCTTTTGTTACACAAGGCATTTTGAAGGGCAACTGCTGATGATCAAAGGAATGTAAAAACTTGATATTTAAAAAAAATAAACAACAACATCACCAAAATTTAACTAAAGTGGCCTTCACTGATCTTTGACAAAATAATCAATTCCTATCAGCAGTGCTCACGCTACAGGTCAATTCCGGTGAAGTCGCCTTATAGCTTTCTCATTGGTCAGAAGTGATGTTTAGGTCGCCTTGTAGTTTTGAATATAAGTCGCCTTATGTTACCCACCTATTTTTGCCAAGTGTCATTTATGAAAATGTTGATATCATTTTAATTGAAATCTATCTTATTCATTAAGTATTTTGAAAGTGATTTTCTTGAAAAGTAATCCATTTCAGTTTAAAGAAATTTTCATTACAAATAAAAAAGATGCCATCGGAAGGGGGACGTAATCATGCACGGTGCTATTGGAAATGTTGACTGAAGCAATTTTTAACCAAACAAACTTTTGATTTATTATTTTCTCATTCCTATGATATAATATCTTAGTTCTCATATTTAATATGCTCATATATGTGAAAGTTGGCCATTTAAAATTCGTTGAAATGCATGAGGATCTATCTATCAAACTGTTTACATGCAGACAGATGTGAACGTTAATACCTCTGCAATTAAAAACTAGAAAAGAAGCACTTGATAATTATGGACAAAGTTGTTTTGTTAGGGGTAATTTAAAAAAAAATGAAGTGTGTCTGTAAGACACAAATGATGTCCCCGCATGACCATCAAAATCCTGTGGACATGCACACCTCCATTATGTGTATAAACATCCTACAAAATATTAAAGCTGTAGCTCCAAAACTGTAGGAGGAGATAGCCGGAAAAACCATGTATCTATATCCGGACAGATGAAAAAAATGACTAAGTCCAACTACCTGTCATTTTGAGAATATTTGATGAAAATCAAAATCCTGTGGACATGCACACCTCCATTAAGTGTATAAACATCCTGCAAAATATTAAAGCTGTAGCTCTAAAACTGTAGGAGGTGTTAGCCGGACAAACCATGTTCCCTTTATGCAGCTGGTACGAAAAAAATGACTAAGTCCAACTACCTGTCATTTTGAGAATATTTGAAGAAAATCAAAATTCTGTGGACATGCACACCTCCATTATGTGTATAAACATCCTACAAAATATTAAAGCTGTAGCTCCAAAACTGTAGGAGGTGATAGCCGGACAAACCATGTATCTATATCCGGACGGACGAACGGACAGGGGGTAAATTAATATGCCCCCCCCCCCGATTCTTGGTCGCGGGGACATAAAAAAACTTTGAACTACAATAGTTTTATTCCATTGTTACTATTTGATTGGAGGTCTGAGAAATAATAATTACAGTTTTTACTTGCTTCAGGTGTTGACTGTCAATATATGTTTGTGCTAGATTCTCATTCCCTAGTTGGAACTTGAGAAAATTGGCAGAGACATCTTTCTTCTGCTGAAGACTACACAAATATGATATATTATAACTTGTGTAGTATTAGACCAAAGCTCAGTCATATTTCATAAAACATGTGGGTGAGGAGTGGGATGTTACATATTAAAATTTGAAATTGAATAGATGTCCTTTAGGCAATTATGAATAAAAAAAGAAAAAATCAGATCAGACAGCTTTCTATGTAGTTTTTTGTCAACCATTGGTTGTCTTTTTTCCTTTTATTTTGGCCATTGCATTGTCTGATTTACTGCTTCTGTTTCGTATCTTCAACATTAATTGTTGCTTATAACAATATTTTTTATTACCATTATAATCCAAACTGTCAGATTAGCTGTTCTATTTCTATAATCTGCCATGTGAATACAAGAATCAATCAAGTTTGGCAACCAGCTGAAAAATAAATGTGAAAAGTTAATTGATTTATGATTTATTGTGTTTAATGCCACTTTCAGCAATATTTCAGTTATATAATGGCAACCAGTTTTAGTGGTGGAAGAAGTCGGAGTACCCAGTGAGAACCACCGACCATGGGCAAGCAACTGCTTTGTTGTAAGTCACTGACAAAATTTATAACATAAAGTTGCATAGCTGTAAGTCACTCATGAAATTTATAACATAAAGTTGTTTAGTTGTAAGTCACTGACAAAATTTATAACATAAAGTTGTATAGTTGTAAGTCACTGACAAAATTTATAACATAAAGTTGCATAGTTGTAAGTCACTGACAAAATTTATAACATAAAGTTGTATAGTTGTAAGTCACTGACAAAATTTATAACATAAAGTTGTATAGTTGTAAGTCACTGACAAAATTTATAACATAAAGTTGTATAGTTGTAAGTCACTGACAAAATTTATAACATAAAGTTGCATAGTTGTAAGTCACTGACAAAATTTATAACATAAAGTTGTATAGTTGTAAGTCACTGACAAAATTTATAACATAAAGTTGTATAGTTGTAAGTCACTGACAAAATTTATAACATAAAGTTGTATAGTTGTAAGTCACTGACAAAATTTATAACATAAAGTTGTATAGTTGTAAGTCACTGACAAAATTTATAACATAAAGTTGTATAGTTGTAAGTCACTGACAAAATTTATAACATAAAGTTGTATAGTTGTAAGTCACTGACAAAATTTATAACATAAAGTTGTATAGCTGTAAGTCACTGACAAAATTTATTACATAAAGTTGTATAGTTGTAAGTCACTGACAAAATTTATAACATAAAGTTGCATAGTTGTAAGTCACTGACAAAATTTATAACATAAAGTTGTTTAGTTGTAAGTCACTGACAAAATTTATAACATAAAGTTGCATAGTTGTAAGTCACTGACAAAATTTATAACATAAAGTTGTATAGTTGTAAGTCACTAACAAAATTTATAACATAAAGTTGTATAGTTGTAAGTCACTGACAAAATTTATAACATAAAGTTGCATAGAGTACAGGCATAGAGTCCGGGCAGAATCATAGTCAGAACTTAATGATAGGCACAAAGAATTACCTTGTCAGAAAAGCAGCCATTATCAGTACAAACTTAAAATGGATAGAATCAATTAATTTTCTTTCACTAGCAGTATATCTCCCATAGTGCCATATCAATGCACGTTTTGCTGGAAAAAAAAACCCAAACATGATTTATATATTTAATTCTATACAAAAAGTTTGACATATTAAGTCCTCAAAAATAGGAATGAAGCATGGGTAGAAAATTTTCTCTCATAACACAAGTGTTTTGTTGTTGCCGACATCATTTTTGATAGGGGAATATTATAATGCCAAGAGCATAGATAATAGTACCTGATCAAATACTGTTGAAAATTCAAATATTGAGGCGGGAGAAATTATCATCTACCTTTCATGTCAGACCACGAATATAATTATGAGACAATCTACTTAAAAAATTAAACCTTTCAGGGGTCCGTTGTTGAACTTGTGATTAAGCTAATCATATGATTAGCCCTAATTACATGATTCATTCCTAATCAAATAATTAGCTAATTCAATTATAAATATGATTAGTTAATACATTGATTAAAAAAGAGTTCAGCAGCAAAATTTAATCATTGCCTTAGCTAAGTATGGGATTAGGAATTATGTGGCACATACATATCTAACAAAACCCTGTAATGCGTCACACTGATTATGATAAAGTTAAAGCTGTCCTATCAGATGGTGTGTTAATTCTATGACAGGTTGTCACACTGACTATGATAAAGTTAAAGCTGTCCTATCAGATGGTGAGTTAATTCTATGACAGGTTGTCACACTGACTATGATAAAGTTAAAGCTGTCCTATCAGATGGTGTGTTAATTCTATGACAGGTTGTCACACTGACTATGATAAAGTTAAAGCTGTCCTATCAGATGGTGTGTTAATTCTATGACAGGTTGTCACACTGACTATGATAAAGTTAAAGCTGTCCTATCAGATGGTGTGTTAATTCTATGACAGGTTGTCACACTGACTATGATAAAGTTAAAGCTGTCCTATCAGATGGTGTGTTAATTCTATGACAGGTTGTCACACTGATTATGATAAAGTTAAAGCTGTCCTATCAGATGGTGTGTTAATTCTATGACAGGTTGTCACACTGACTATGATAAAGTTAAAGCTGTCCTATCAGATGGTGTGTTAATTCTATGACAGGTTGTCACACTGACTATGATAAAGTTAAAGCTGTCCTATCAGATGGTGTGTTAATTCTATGACAGGTTGTCACACTGACTATGATAAAGTTAAAGCTGTCCTATCAGATGGTGAGTTAATTCTATGACAGGTTGTCACACTGACTATGATAAAGTTAAAGCTGTCCTATCAGATGGTGTGTTAATTCTATGACAGGTTGTCACACTGACTATGATAAAGTTAAAGCTGTCCTATCAGATGGTGTGTTAATTCTATGACAGGTTGTCACACTGACTATGATAAAGTTAAAGCTGTCCTATCAGATGGTGTGTTAATTCTATGACAGGTTGTCACACTGACTATGATAAAGTTAAAGCTGTCCTATCAGATGGCGTGTTAATTCTATGACAGGTTGTCACACTGACTATGATAAAGTTAAAGCTGTCCTATCAGATGGTGTGTTAATTCTATGACAGGTTGTCACACTGACTATGATAAAGTTAAAGCTGTCCTATCAGATGGTGTGTTAATTCTATGACAGGTTGTCACACTGACTATGATAAAGTTAAAGCTGTCCTATCAGATGGTGTGTTAATTCTATGACAGGTTGTCACACTGACTATGATAAAGTTAAAGCTGTCCTATCAGATGGTGTGTTAATTCTATGACAGGTTGTCACACTGACTATGATAAAGTTAAAGCTGTCCTATCAGATGGTGTGTTAATTCTATGACAGGTTGTCACACTGACTATGATAAAGTTAAAGCTGTCCTATCAGATGGTGTGTTAATTCTATGACAGGTTGTCACACTGACTATGATAAAGTTAAAGCTGTCCTATCAGATGGTGTGTTAATTCTATGACAGGTTGTCACACTGACTATGATAAAGTTAAAGCTGTCCTATCAGATGGTGTGTTAATTCTATGACAGGTTGTCACACTGACTATGATAAAGTTAAAGCTGTCCTATCAGATGGTGTGTTAATTCTATGACAGGTTGTCACACTGATTATGATAAAGTTAAAGCTGTCCTATCAGATGGTGTGTTAATTCTATGACAGGTTGTCACACTGACTATGATAAAGTTAAAGCTGTCCTATCAGATGGTGTGTTAATTCTATGACAGGTTGTCACACTGACTATGATAAAGTTAAAGCTGTCCTATCAGATGGCGTGTTAATTCTATGACAGGTTGTCACACTGACTATGATAAAGTTAAAGCTGTCCTATCAGATGGTGTGTTAATTCTATGACAGGTTGTCACACTGACTATGATAAAGTTAAAGCTGTCCTATCAGATGGTGTGTTAATTCTACGACAGGTTGTCACACTGACTATGATAAAGTTAAAGCTGTCCTATCAGATGGTGTGTTAATTCTATGACAGGTTGTCACACTGACTATGATAAAGTTAAAGCTGTCCTATCAGATGGCGTGTTAATTCTATGACAGGTTGTCACACTGACTATGATAAAGTTAAAGCTGTCCTATCAGATGGTGAGTTAATTCTATGACAGGTTGTCACACTGACTATGATAAAGTTAAAGCTGTCCTATCAGATGGTGTGTTAATTCTATGACAGGTTGTCACACTGACTATAATAAAGTTAAAGCTGTCCTATCAGATGGTGTGTTAATTCTATGACAGGTTGTCACACTGACTATGATAAAGTTAAAGCTGTCCTATCAGATGGTGAGTTAATTCTATGACAGGTTGTCACACTGACTATGATAAAGTTAAAGCTGTCCTATCAGATGGTGTGTTAATTCTATGACAGGTTGTCACACTGACTATGATAAAGTTAAAGCTGTCCTATCAGATGGTGAGTTAATTCTATGACAGGTTGTCACACTGACTATGATATATGACTACGACATGTATCATTGGTTACTTTAAATTGTCAGAAAGTTAAAAACAAGTATTTAAATCTTAAAGATGTCCTTCTTATCTATTAATCATCACTATTGATACTACCTGTACAATTGCTGAATTAGTTGTTTAAATATACAATATACGTACATTGTTGGTAAATATAAAATTTATTTGTATGAGCTTTAGAAACAGGCAGAATAGTGAGCCTTTGGTGAGCTTTTCAGGCCTGTTTCACAGCGAGTACAAATGAATTTTATATTTAACGACAATGTACGTATATTGTGTTTATCCTGCAATGTCAAAAAAGTCGGAAAACTTGTCAGATTTAAACAAAAAGGACAGAAACAAGCGTCATTCCTCGCCTTTCATAAATGTTGTCCGCGTTACATTAGTACCAGTTTCATACTTGTCTGCGCCCTCCGCTGTACATTTTTGTACATAGCTACAGGGTACCAGGAGAGTTTATTCGTAGGCTGAAAAGTTTATTCGTCTAGTACGAATAAAGCAAAAATTTATTCGTATGGCATATTTGTACAGCAAATGTACTGATTGCAGGATAAATTGAAGTGCTTTTGCCTTGCTGTAATGTACTGTTACTGTTGCTATTACTTAGCATCAAATGGATAAAGGTAAATGATCTTTTTGTATAGAGGGCCAGGAACTGCAGATCAGAATATTAAACCATTACACTATGGTGCAGTATTAATACACACAGGTAAAATCATGGTATACTCACATGCTTTTGCAGCATAATAAAACAGAACTGGATTAACAAATAACACTAGTATCATGGGAAACAGAAAAATAAAATAAAACATTCCTCTTTCTACGGCGTTTTTTTCTTCATATCTGAAAAAAAAGTTTTTTGGAGATTACCCACCGTGAAAGTATAAATAATAAAATGACAAGAATATAGATGTTTATTTCTGAACAATTCCTATCTGTTTTATTTATACTTTTGTGGAATTCTTAATCCTTTTAGTAATTGGAAGATAATAGAAATTCAAATTTCTCAGAATTTTTCCTATGCTAAACTAAAATCTCGAAATCCACAGACGAAAACAACAAACATGGCAAGCAGCTTTATCTCTTATGATGCTACGTATAATAAAACATTCACTGACTAGATATTCAGGAAATAGCAATGGGCAATAGCCAATGTCTCGGGGAACAATAGACTTTCTATTATCCTCATACCAGTCAATACATGTATTATATTCTGTGTGAAATAAAGTAGAGGCTCACCTTAGCCTGAGTTGTTCACCTGGGTTATTCCTGCACTGTTTGGGTTCGGCCAAGTCAATCATTTATGAGACAAGATATGCCCATGTAGCAGATTTCACAGACATCTTTTTACCACATGTAAAATCATTTTAATGCCACAATGCAACTGAAATATTGCTAAAGTTAGTGTTCAACACCAATCAATCCTGTGGACATGCACACCTCCATTATGTGTATAAACATCCTACAAAATATTAAAGCTGTAGCTCCAAAACTGTAGGAGGAGATAGCCGGACAAAACATGTATCTATATCCGGACGGATGAACAAAATGACTAAGTCCAACTACCTGTCATTTTGAGAATATTTGATGAAAATCAAAATCCTGTGGACATGCACACCTCCATTATGTGTATAAACATCCTGCAAAATATCAAAGCTGTAGCTCTAAAACTGTAGGAGGAGTTAGCCGGACAAACCATGTTCCCTTTATGCAGCTAGTACGAGTAAAATGACCAAGTCCAACTACTTGTCATTTTGAGAATATTTGAAGACAATCAAAATCCTGTGGACTTGCACACCTCCATTATGTGTATAAACATCCTACAAAATATTAAAGCTGTAGCTCCAAAACTGTAGGAAGAGATAGCAGGACAAACCATATATCTATATATGGACGGACGAACAAAATGACTAAGTCCAACTACCTGTCATTTTGAGAATATTTGATGAAAACCAAAAGGCGGTGGACATGCACACCTCCATTATGTGTATAAACATTCTACAAAATATCAAAGCTGTAGCTCTAAAACTGTAGGAGGAGTTAGCCGGACAAACTATGCATACTAAGTGTGACGAACGGATGGACAGGGGTAAAACAATATGCCCCCCCGACCATAATCGCGGGGGCATAGTCGGGGGGCATAATGAGGAATTTTTGTGAAGGACCTCACATACATTATTTATACTTATTTACAAGTCATTTGGACTTGTAGTTTCAGAGGAGAAGGTTTTTAAAGTTTCAACTGATCAGAACCAGGCCATCAGGTAAATATTTGGAACTGGCAATCAAGTAAATATTTGCACCAGGCGAACAGGTAAATATTTGCACCAGGCAATCAGGTAAATATTTGGACCTGGCAATCAAGTAAATATTTGCATGAGGTGAACAGGTACTGGTAAATATTTGCACCAGGCAATCAGGTAAATATTTGGACCTGGCCATCAAGTAAATATTTGCACCAGGCTTACAGGTAAATATTTGCACCAGGCAATCAGGTAAATGTTTGCACCAGGCCAACAGGTAAATATTTGGACCAGCCAATCAGGTAAATATTTGAACCAAGGATATCAGGTAAATATTTGGACCAGGCCAACCAGTAAATATTTACACCAGGTCAACAGGTAAATATTTGGACCAAGGATCTCAGGTACATATTTGGACAAGGCCACAAGGTAACAGCTTTCAAATTTATTCTAAAATAAAATAAAATGACAAAGCTTATATATGATTAAAACTTACTCTACAAAGCCATGGTTATAATGTAACAGTAATCCTCCTCCACATACTATACCAGGTAATATCCAGCCTATTATGTACTTTAAAGCTGTAGGCCTGTAATAAACAGGTTTGAGATGTAATTGTTATATACTATATAGATCTTCTACTCATCATAATGCCAAGAAACAGTGATGATAAACAATGTCACCAACACTACAACACTAACAACTACCTCTAAACAGTGATGGTAAACAATGTCACCAACACTACAACACTAACAACTACCTCTAAACAGTGATGTAAACAATGTCACCAACACTACACTAACAACTACCTCTAAACAATGATGGTTAACAATGTTACCAATACTACAACACTAACAACTACCTCTAAACAGTGATGTAAACAATGTCACCAACACTACAACACTAACAACTACCTCTAAACAGTGATGTAAACAATGTCACCAACACTACAACACTAACAACTACCTCTAAACAGTGATGGTAAACAATGTCACCAATACTACAACACTAACAACTACCTCTAAACAGTGATGGTAAACAATGTCACCAACACTACAACACTAACAACTACCTCTAAACAGTGATGGTAAACAATGTCACCAACACTACAACACTAACAACTACCTCTAAACAGTGATGGTAAACAATGTCACCAACACTACAACACTAACAACTACCTCTAAACAGTGATGTAAACAATGTCATCAACACTACAACACTAACAACTACCTCTAAACAGTGATGTAAACAATGTCACCAACACTACAACACTAACAACTACCTCTAAACAGTGATGGTAAACAATGTCATCAACACTACAACACTAACAACTACCTCTAAACAGTGATGTAAACAATGTCACCAATACTACAACACTAACAACTACCTCTAAACAGTGATGTAAACAATGTCACCAACACTACAACACTAACAACTACCTCTAAACAGTGATGGCAAACAATGTCACCAACACTACAACACTAACAACTACCTCTAAACAGTGATGGTAAACAATGTCACCAACACTACAACATTAACAACTACCTCTAAACAGTGATGTAAACAATGTCACCAACACTACAACACTAACAACTACCTCTAAACAGTGATAGAAAACAATGGCACCAATACTACAACACTAACAACTACCTCTAAACAGTGAGAGTAAACAATGGCACCAATACTACAACACTAACAACTACCTCTAAACAGTGATGTAAACAATGTCACCAACACTACACTAACAACTACCTCTAACCAGTGATGTAAACAATGTCACCAACACTACAACACTAACAACTACCTCTAAACAGTGATGTAAACAATGTCATCAATACTAAAACACTAACAACTACCTCTAAACAGTGATGGTAAACAATGTCACCAACACTACACTAACAACTACCTCTAACCAGTGATGTAAACAATGTCACCAACACTACAACACTAACAACTACCTCTAAACAGTGATGGTAAACAATGTCACCAATACTAAAACACTAACAACTACCTCTAAACAGTGATGGTAAACAATGTCACCAACACTACACTAACAACTACCTCTAACCAGTGATGTAAACAATGTCACCAACACTACAACACTAACAACTACCTCTAAACAGTGATGTAAACAGTGCCACCAACACTACAACACTGACAACTACCTCTAAACAGTGATGGTAAACAATGTCACCAACACTACAACACTAACAACTACCTCTAAACAGTGATGGTAAACAATGTCACCAACACTACAACACTAACAACTACCTCTAAACAGTGATGTAAACAATGTCACCAACACTACAACACTAACAACTACCTCTAAACAGTGATGTAAACAATGTCACCAACACTACAACACTAACAACTACCTCTAAACAGTGATGGTAAACAATGTGACCAATACTACAACACTAACAACTACCTCTAAACAGTGATGGTAAACAATGTCACCAATACTACAACACTAACAACTACCTCTAAACAGTGATGGTAAACAATGTCACCAATACTACAACACTAACAACTACCTCTAAACAGTGATGGTAAACAATGTCACCAATACTACAACACTAACAACTACCTCTAAACAGTGATGGTAAACAATGTCACCAACACTACAACACTAACAACTACCTCTAAACAGTGATGGTAAACAATGTCACCAACACAACACTAACAACTACCTCTAAACAGTGATGGTAAACAATGTCACCAACACTACAACACTAACAACTACCTCTAAACAGTGATGTAAACAATGTCACCAACACTACAACACTAACAACTACCTCTAAACAGTGATGTAAACAATGTCACCAACACTACAACACTAACAACTACCTCTAAACAGTGATGGTAAACAATGGCACCAATACTACAACACTAACAACTACCTCTAAACAGTGATGGTAAACAATGTCACCAACACTACACTAACAACTACCTCTAAACAGTGATGTAAACAATGTCACCAACACTACAACACTAACAACTACCTCTAAACAGTGATGGTAAACAATGTCACCAACACTACAACACTAACAACTACCTCTAAACAGTGATGTAAACAATGTCACCAACACTACAACACTAACAACTACCTCTAAACAGTGATGGTCAACAATGTCACCAACACTACACTAACAACTACCTCTAAACAGTGATGGTAAACAATGTCACCAACACTACACAAACAACTACCTCTAAACAGTGATGTAAACAATGTCACCAACACTACAACACTAACAACTACCTCTAAACAGTGATGGTAAACAATGGCACCAATACTACAACACTAACAACTACCTCTAAACAGTGATGGTAAACAATGGCACCAATACTACAACACTAACAACTACCTCTAAACAGTGATGGTAAACAATGTCACCAACACTACACTAACAACTACCTCTAAACAGTGATGGTAAACAATGTCACCAACACTACAACACTAACAACAACCTCTAAACAGTGATGGTAAACAATGTCACCAATACTACAACACTAACAACTACCTCTAAACAGTGATGGTAAACAATGTCACCAACACTACAACACTAACAACTACGTCTAAACAGTGATGGTAAACAATGTCACCAACACTACACTAACAACTACCTCTAAACAGTGATGATCAACAATGTCACCAACACTACAACACTAACAACTACCTCTAAACAGTGATGGTAAACAATGTCACCAACACTACACTAACAACTACCTCTAAACAGTGATGTAAACAATGTCACCAACACTACAACACTAACAACTACCTCTAAACAGTGATGGTAAACAATGTCACCAACACTACAACACTAACAACTACCTCTAAACAGTGATGGTAAACAATGTCACCAACACTACACTAACAACTACCTCTAAACAGTGATGGTCAACAATGTCACCAACACTACAACACTAACAACTACCTCTAAACAGTGATGGTAAACAATACCACCAACACTACAAAACTAACAACTTCTAAACAGTGATGGTAAACAATGTCACCAACACTACAACACTAACAACTACCTCTAAACAGTGATGGTAAACAATGTCACCAACACTACAACACTAACAACTACCTCTAAACAGTGATGGTAAACAATGTCACCAATACAACAACACTAACAACTACCTCTAAACAGTGATGGTAAACAATGTCACCAACACTACAACATTAACAACTACCTCTAAACAGTGATGGTAAACAATGTCACCAACACTACACTAACAACTACCTCTAAACAGTGATGGTTAACAATGTCACCAATACTACAACACTAACAACTACCTCTAAACTGTGATGGTAAACAATGTCACCAACACTACAACACTAACAACTACCTCTAAACAGTGATGGTAAACAATGTCACCAACACTACAACATTAACAACTACCTTTAAACAGTGATGGTAAACAATGTCACCAACACTACAACACTAACAACTACCTCTAAACAGTGATGGTAAACAATGGCACCAATACTACAACACTAACAACTACCTCTAAACAGTGATGGTAAACAATGTCACCAACACTACACTAACAACTACCTCTAAACAGTGATGGTAAACAATGTCACCAACACTACAACACTAACAACAACCTCTAAACAGTGATGGTAAACAATGTCACCAATACTACAACACTAACAACTACCTCTAAACAGTGATGGTAAACAATGTCACCAACACTACAACACTAACAACTACGTCTAAACAGTGATGGTAAACAATGTCACCAACACTACACTAACAACTACCTCTAAACAGTGATGATCAACAATGTCACCAACACTACAACACTAACAACTACCTCTAAACAGTGATGGTAAACAATGTCACCAACACTACACTAACAACTACCTCTAAACAGTGATGTAAACAATGTCACCAACACTACAACACTAACAACTACCTCTAAACAGTGATGGTAAACAATGTCACCAACACTACAACACTAACAACTACCTCTAAACAGTGATGGTAAACAATGTCACCAACACTACACTAACAACTACCTCTAAACAGTGATGGTCAACAATGTCACCAACACTACAACACTAACAACTACCTCTAAACAGTGATGGTAAACAATACCACCAACACTACAAAACTAACAACCTCTAAACAGTGATGGTAAACAATGTCACCAACACTACAACACTAACAACTACCTCTAAACAGTGATGGTAAACAATGTCACCAACACTACAACACTAACAACTACCTCTAAACAGTGATGGTAAACAATGTCACCAATACAACAACACTAACAACTACCTCTAAACAGTGATGGTAAACAATGTCACCAACACTACAACATTAACAACTACCTCTAAACAGTGATGGTAAACAATGTCACCAACACTACACTAACAACTACCTCTAAACAGTGATGGTTAACAATGTCACCAATACTACAACACTAACAACTACCTCTAAACTGTGATGGTAAACAATGTCACCAACACTACAACACTAACAACTACCTCTAAACAGTGATGGTAAACAATGTCACCAACACTACAACATTAACAACTACCTCTAAACAGTGATGGTAAACAATGTCACCAACACTACAACACTAACAACTACCTCTAAACAGTGATGGTAAACAATGTCACCAACACTACACTAACAACTACCTCTAAACAGTGATGGTAAACAATGTCACCAACACTACAACACTAACAACTACCTCTAAACAGTGATGGTAAACAATGTCACCAATACTACAACACTAACAACTACCTCTAAACAGTGATGGTAAACAATGTCACCAACACTACACTAACAACTACCTCTAAACAGTGATGGTAAACAATGGCACCAATACTACAACACTAACAACTACCTCTAAACAGTGATGGTAAACAATGTCACCAACACTACAACACTAACAACAACCTCTAAACAGTGATGGTAAACAATGTCACCAACACTACAACACTAACAACTACCTCTAAACAGTGATGGTAAACAATGTCACCAACACTACAACACTAACAACTACCTCTAAACAGTGATGTAAACAATGTCACCAACACTACAACACTAACAACTACCTCTAAACAGTGATGGTAAACAATGTCACCAACACTATACTAACAACTACCTCTAAACAGTGATGGTAAACAATGTCACCAACACTACACTAACAACTACCTCTAAACAGTGATATAAACAATGTCACCAACACTACAACACTAACAACTACCTCTAAACAGTGATGGTAAACAATGGCACCAATACTACAACACTAACAACTACCTCTAAACAGTGATGGTAAACAATGGCACCAATACTACAACACTAACAACTACCTCTAAACAGTGATGGTAAACAATGTCACCAACACTACACTAACAACTACCTCTAAACAGTGATGGTAAACAATGTCACCAACACTACAACACTAACAACTACCTCTAAACAGTGATGGTAAACAATGTCACCAATACTACAACACTAACAACTACCACTAAACAGTGATGGTAAACAATGTCATCAACACTACACTAACAACTACCTCTAAACAGTGATGGTAAACAATGGCACCAATACTACAACACTAACAACTACCTCTAAACAGTGATGGTAAACAATGTCACCAACACTACAACACTAACAACAACCTCTAAACAGTGATGGCAAACAATGTCACCAACACTACAACACTAACAACTACCTCTAAACAGTGATGGTAAACAATGTCACCAACACTACAACACTAACAACTACCTCTAAAAAGTGATGTAAACAATGTCACCAACACTACAACACTAACAACTACCTCTAAACAGTGATGGTAAACAATGTCACCAACACTACAACACTAACAACTACCTCTAAACAGTGATGTAAACAATGTCACCAACACTACAACACTAACAACTACCTCTAAACAGTGATGGTAAACAATGTCACCAATACTACAACACTAACAACTACCTCTAAACAGTGATGGTAAACAATGTCACCAACACTACACTAACAACTACCTCTAAACAGTGATGTAAACAATGTCACCAACACTACAACACTAACAACTACCTCTAAACAGTGATGGTAAACAATGTCACCAACACTACAACACTAACAAGTACCTCTAAACAGTGATGTAAACAATGTCACCAACACTACAACACTACCAACTACCTCTAAACAGTGATGGTAAACAATGGCACCAATACTACAACACTAACAACTACCTCTAAACAATGATGGTAAACAATGGCACCAATACTACAACATTAACAACTACCTCTAAACAGTGATGGTAAACAATGTCACCAACACTACACTAACAACTACCTCTAAACAGTGATGGTAAACAATGTCACCAACACTACAACACTAACAACAACCTCTAAACAGTGATGGTAAACAATGTTACCAATACTACAACACTAACAACTACCTCTAAACAGTGATGGTAAACAATGTCACCAACACTACAACACTAACAACTACCTCTAAACAGTGATGGTAAACACTGTCACCAACACTACACTAACAACTACCTCTAAACAGTGATGGTCAACAATGTCACCAACACTACAACACTAACAACTACCTCTAAACAGTGATGGTAAACAATGTCACCAACACTACAACACTAACAACTACCTCTAAACAGTGATGGTAAACAATGTCACCAATACTACAACACTAACAACTACCTCTAAACAGTGATGGTAAACAATGTCACCAACACTACAACACTAACAATTACCTCTAAACAGTGATGTAAACAATGTCACCAACACTACAACACTAACAACTACCTCTAAACAGTGATGGTAATCAATGCCACCAACACTACAAAACTAACAACTACCTCTAAACAGTGATGGTAAACAATGTCACCAACACTACAACACTAACAACTACCTCTAAACAGTGATGGTAAACAATGTCACCAACACTACACTAACAACTACCTCTAAACAGTGATGGTTAACAATGTCACCAATACTACAACACTAACAACTACCTCTAAACAGTGATGGTAAACAATGTGACCAACACTACAACACTAACAACTACCTCTAAACAGTGATGGTAAACAATGTCACCAACACTACACTAACAACTACCTCTAAACAGTGATGTAAACAATGTCACCAACACTACAACACTAACAACTACCTCTAAACAGTGATGTAAACAGTGCCACCAACACTACAACACTAACAACTACCTCTAAACAGTGATGGTAAACAATGTCACCAACACTACAACACTAACAACTACCTCTAAACAGTGATGGTAAACAATGTCACCAACACTACAACACTAACAACTACCTCTAAACAGTGATGGTAAACAATGTCACCAACACTACAACACTAACAACTACCTCTAAACAGTGATGTAAACAATGTCACCAACACTACAACACTAACAACTACCTCTAAACAGTGATGTAAACAGTGCCACCAATACTACAACACTAACAACTACCTCTAAACAGTGATGGTAAACAATGTCACCAACACTACAACACTAACAACTACCTCTAAACAGTGATGGTAAACAATGTCACCAACACTACAACACTAACAACTACCTCTAAACAATGATGTAAACAGTGCCACCAATACTACAACACTAACAACTACCTCTAAACAGTGATGGTAAACAATGTCACCAACACTACAACACTAACAAGTACCTCTAAACAGTGATGTAAACAATGTCACCAACACTACAACACTAACAACTACCAATACTATAACACAAACAACGACCTCTAAACAGTGATGGTAAACAATGTCACCAACACTACAACACTAACAACTACCTCTAAACAATGATGGTAAACAATGTCACCAACACTACAACACTAACAACTACCTCTAAACAGTGATGGTAAACAATGTCACCAATACTACAACACTAACAACTACCTCTAAACAGTGATGGTAAACAATGTCACCAACACTACACTAACAACTACCTCTAAACAGTGATGGTCAACAATGTCACCAATACTACAACACTAACAACTACCTCTAAACAGTGACGGTAAACAATGTCACCAACACTACACTAACAACTACCTCTAAACAGTGATGTAAACAATGTCACCAACACTACAACACTAACAACTACCTCTAAACAGTGATGGTAAACAATGTCACAAACACTACAACACTAACAACTACCTCTAAACAGTGATGGTAAACAATGTCACCAATACTACAACACTAACAACTACCTCTAAACAGTGATGGTAAACAATGTCACCAACACTACAACATTAACAACTACCTCTAAACAGTGATGGTAAACAATGTCACCAACACTACACTAACAACTACCTCTAAACAGTGATGGTTAACAATGTCACCAATACTACAACACTAACAACTACCTCTAAACAGTGATGGTAAACAATGTCACCAACACTACAACACTAACAACTACCTCTAAACAGTGATGGTAAACAATGTCACCAACACTACAACACTAACAACTACCTCTAAACAGTGATGGTAAACAATGTCACCAACACTACACTAACAACTACCTCTAAACAGTGATGGTAAACAATGTCAACAACACTACAACACTAACAACTACCTCTAAACAGTGATGGTAAACAATGTCACCAATACTACAACACTAACAACTACCTCTAAACAGTGATGGTAAACAATGTCACCAACACTACAACATTAACAACTACCTCTAAACAGTGATGGGAAACAATGTCACCAACACTACACTAACAACTACCTCTAAACAGTGATGTTTAACAATGTCACCAATACTACAACACTAACAACTACCTCTAAACAGTGATGGTAAACAATGTCACCAACACTACAACACTAACAACTACCTCTAAACAGTGATGGTAAACAATGTCACCAACACTACAACACTAACAACTACCTCTAAACAGTGATGTAAACAGTGCCACCAATACTACAACACTAACAACTACCTCTAAACAGTGATGGTAAACAATGTCACCAACACTACAACACTAACAAGTACCTCTAAACAGTGATGGTAAACAATGTCACCAACACTACAACACTAACAACTACCTCTAAACAGTGATGTAAACAGTGCCACCAATACTATAACACAAACAACTACCTCTAAACAGTGATGGTAAACAATGTCACCAACACTACAACACTAACAACTACCTCTAAACAATGATGGTAAACAATGTCACCAATACTACAACACTAACAACTACCTCTAAACAGTGATGGTAAACAATGTCACCAATACTACAACACTAACAACTACCTCTAAACAGTGATGGTAAACAATGTCACCAACACTACACTAACAATTACCTCTAAACAGTGATGTAAACAATGTCACCAACACTACCAACTACCTCTAAACAGTGATGGTAAACAATGTAACCAACACTACAACACTAACAACTACCTCTAAACAGTGATGGTAAACAATGTCACCAACACTACAACACTAACAACTACCTCTAAACAGTGATGTAAACAATGTCACCAACACTACAACACTAACAACTACCTCTAAACAGTGATGGTAAACAATGGCACCAATACTACAACACTAACAACTACCTCTAAACAGTGATGGTAAACAATGTCACCAATACTACAACACTAACAACTACCTCTAAACAGTGATGGTAAACAATGTCACCAATACTACAACACTAACAACTACCTCTAAACAGTGATGGTAAACAATGTCACCAACACTACACTAACAACTACCTCTAAACAGTGATGGTAAACAATGTCACCAACACTACAACACTAACAACTACCTCTAAACAGTGATGGTAAACAATGTCACCAATACTACAACACTAACAACTACCTCTAAACAGTGATGGTAAACAATGTCACCAACACTACAACACTAACAACTACCTCTAAACAATGATGGTAAACAATGTCACCAACACTACAACACTAACAACTACCTCTAAACAGTGATGGTAAACAATGTCACCAATACAACAACACTAACAACTACCTCTAAACAGTAATGGTAAACAATGTCACCAACACTACACTAACAACTATCTCTAAACAGTGATGTAAACAATGTCACCAACACTACAACACTAACAACTACCTCTAAACAGTGATAGTAAACAATGGCACCAACACTACAACACTAACAACTACCTCTAAACAGTGAGAGTAAACAATGGCACCAATACTACAACACTAACAACTACCTCTAAACAGTGATGTAAACAATGCCACCAATACTAAAACACTAACAACTACCTCTAAACAGTAATGGTAAACAATGTCACCAACACTACACTAACAACTACCTCTAACCAGTGATGTAAACAATGTCACCAACACTACAACACTAACAACTACCTCTAAACAGTGATGTAAACAGTGCCACCAACACTACAACACTGAAAACTACCTCTAAACAGTGATGGTAAACAATGTCACCAACACTACAACACTAACAACTACCTCTAAACAGTGATGGTAAACAATGTCACCAACACTACAACACTAACAACTACCTCTAAACAGTGATGGTAAACAATGTCACCAACACTACAACACTAACAACTACCTCTAAACAGTGATGGTAAACAATGTCACCAACACAACACTAACAACTACCTCTAAACAGTGATGGTAAACAATGTCACCAACACTACAACACTAACAACTACCTCTAAACAGTGATGTAAACAATGTCACCAACACTACAACACTAACAACTACCTCTAAACAGTGATGTAAACAATGTCACCAACACTACAACACTAACAACTACCTCTAAACAGTGATGGTAAACAATGGCACCAATACTACAACACTAACAACTACCTCTAAACAGTGATGGTAAACAATGTCACCAACACTACACTAACAACTACCTCTAAACAGTGATGTAAACAATGTCACCAACACTACAACACTAACAACTACCTCTAAACAGTGATGGTAAACAATGTCACCAACACTACAACACTAACAACTACCTCTAAACAGTGATGTAAACAATGTCACCAACACTACAACACTAACAACTACCTCTAAACAGTGATGGTCAACAATGTCACCAACACTACACTAACAACTACCTCTAAACAGTGATGGTAAACAATGTCACCAACACTACACAAACAACTACCTCTAAACAGTGATGTAAACAATGTCACCAACACTACAACACTAACAACTACCTCTAAACAGTGATGGTAAACAATGGCACCAATACTACAACACTAACAACTACCTCTAAACAGTGATGGTAAACAATGGCACCAATACTACAACACTAACAACTACCTCTAAACAGTGATGGTAAACAATGTCACCAACACTACACTAACAACTACCTCTAAACAGTGATGGTAAACAATGTCACCAACACTACAACACTAACAACAACCTCTAAACAGTGATGGTAAACAATGTCACCAATACTACAACACTAACAACTACCTCTAAACAGTGATGGTAAACAATGTCACCAACACTACAACACTAACAACTACGTCTAAACAGTGATGGTAAACAATGTCACCAACACTACACTAACAACTACCTCTAAACAGTGATGATCAACAATGTCACCAACACTACAACACTAACAACTACCTCTAAACAGTGATGGTAAACAATGTCACCAACACTACACTAACAACTACCTCTAAACAGTGATGTAAACAATGTCACCAACACTACAACACTAACAACTACCTCTAAACAGTGATGGTAAACAATGTCACCAACACTACAACACTAACAACTACCTCTAAACAGTGATGGTAAACAATGTCACCAACACTACACTAACAACTACCTCTAAACAGTGATGGTCAACAATGTCACCAACACTACAACACTAACAACTACCTCTAAACAGTGATGGTAAACAATACCACCAACACTACAAAACTAACAACTTCTAAACAGTGATGGTAAACAATGTCACCAACACTACAACACTAACAACTACCTCTAAACAGTGATGGTAAACAATGTCACCAACACTACAACACTAACAACTACCTCTAAACAGTGATGGTAAACAATGTCACCAATACAACAACACTAACAACTACCTCTAAACAGTGATGGTAAACAATGTCACCAACACTACAACATTAACAACTACCTCTAAACAGTGATGGTAAACAATGTCACCAACACTACACTAACAACTACCTCTAAACAGTGATGGTTAACAATGTCACCAATACTACAACACTAACAACTACCTCTAAACTGTGATGGTAAACAATGTCACCAACACTACAACACTAACAACTACCTCTAAACAGTGATGGTAAACAATGTCACCAACACTACAACATTAACAACTACCTTTAAACAGTGATGGTAAACAATGTCACCAACACTACAACACTAACAACTACCTCTAAACAGTGATGGTAAACAATGGCACCAATACTACAACACTAACAACTACCTCTAAACAGTGATGGTAAACAATGTCACCAACACTACACTAACAACTACCTCTAAACAGTGATGGTAAACAATGTCACCAACACTACAACACTAACAACAACCTCTAAACAGTGATGGTAAACAATGTCACCAATACTACAACACTAACAACTACCTCTAAACAGTGATGGTAAACAATGTCACCAACACTACAACACTAACAACTACGTCTAAACAGTGATGGTAAACAATGTCACCAACACTACACTAACAACTACCTCTAAACAGTGATGATCAACAATGTCACCAACACTACAACACTAACAACTACCTCTAAACAGTGATGGTAAACAATGTCACCAACACTACACTAACAACTACCTCTAAACAGTGATGTAAACAATGTCACCAACACTACAACACTAACAACTACCTCTAAACAGTGATGGTAAACAATGTCACCAACACTACAACACTAACAACTACCTCTAAACAGTGATGGTAAACAATGTCACCAACACTACACTAACAACTACCTCTAAACAGTGATGGTCAACAATGTCACCAACACTACAACACTAACAACTACCTCTAAACAGTGATGGTAAACAATACCACCAACACTACAAAACTAACAACCTCTAAACAGTGATGGTAAACAATGTCACCAACACTACAACACTAACAACTACCTCTAAACAGTGATGGTAAACAATGTCACCAACACTACAACACTAACAACTACCTCTAAACAGTGATGGTAAACAATGTCACCAATACAACAACACTAACAACTACCTCTAAACAGTGATGGTAAACAATGTCACCAACACTACAACATTAACAACTACCTCTAAACAGTGATGGTAAACAATGTCACCAACACTACACTAACAACTACCTCTAAACAGTGATGGTTAACAATGTCACCAATACTACAACACTAACAACTACCTCTAAACTGTGATGGTAAACAATGTCACCAACACTACAACACTAACAACTACCTCTAAACAGTGATGGTAAACAATGTCACCAACACTACAACATTAACAACTACCTCTAAACAGTGATGGTAAACAATGTCACCAACACTACAACACTAACAACTACCTCTAAACAGTGATGGTAAACAATGTCACCAACACTACACTAACAACTACCTCTAAACAGTGATGGTAAACAATGTCACCAACACTACAACACTAACAACTACCTCTAAACAGTGATGGTAAACAATGTCACCAATACTACAACACTAACAACTACCTCTAAACAGTGATGGTAAACAATGTCACCAACACTACACTAACAACTACCTCTAAACAGTGATGGTAAACAATGGCACCAATACTACAACACTAACAACTACCTCTAAACAGTGATGGTAAACAATGTCACCAACACTACAACACTAACAACAACCTCTAAACAGTGATGGTAAACAATGTCACCAACACTACAACACTAACAACTACCTCTAAACAGTGATGGTAAACAATGTCACCAACACTACAACACTAACAACTACCTCTAAACAGTGATGTAAACAATGTCACCAACACTACAACACTAACAACTACCTCTAAACAGTGATGGTAAACAATGTCACCAACACTATACTAACAACTACCTCTAAACAGTGATGGTAAACAATGTCACCAACACTACACTAACAACTACCTCTAAACAGTGATATAAACAATGTCACCAACACTACAACACTAACAACTACCTCTAAACAGTGATGGTAAACAATGGCACCAATACTACAACACTAACAACTACCTCTAAACAGTGATGGTAAACAATGGCACCAATACTACAACACTAACAACTACCTCTAAACAGTGATGGTAAACAATGTCACCAACACTACACTAACAACTACCTCTAAACAGTGATGGTAAACAATGTCACCAACACTACAACACTAACAACTACCTCTAAACAGTGATGGTAAACAATGTCACCAATACTACAACACTAACAACTACCTCTAAACAGTGATGGTAAACAATGTCACCAACACTACACTAACAACTACCTCTAAACAGTGATGGTAAACAATGGCACCAATACTACAACACTAACAACTACCTCTAAACAGTGATGGTAAACAATGTCACCAACACTACAACACTAACAACAACCTCTAAACAGTGATGGCAAACAATGTCACCAACACTACAACACTAACAACTACCTCTAAACAGTGATGGTAAACAATGTCACCAACACTACAACACTAACAACTACCTCTAAAAAGTGATGTAAACAATGTCACCAACACTACAACACTAACAACTACCTCTAAACAGTGATGGTAAACAATGTCACCAACACTACAACACTAACAACTACCTCTAAACAGTGATGTAAACAATGTCACCAACACTACAACACTAACAACTACCTCTAAACAGTGATGGTAAACAATGTCACCAATACTACAACACTAACAACTACCTCTAAACAGTGATGGTAAACAATGTCACCAACACTACACTAACAACTACCTCTAAACAGTGATGTAAACAATGTCACCAACACTACAACACTAACAACTACCTCTAAACAGTGATGGTAAACAATGTCACCAACACTACAACACTAACAAGTACCTCTAAACAGTGATGTAAACAATGTCACCAACACTACAACACTACCAACTACCTCTAAACAGTGATGGTAAACAATGGCACCAATACTACAACACTAACAACTACCTCTAAACAATGATGGTAAACAATGGCACCAATACTACAACATTAACAACTACCTCTAAACAGTGATGGTAAACAATGTCACCAACACTACACTAACAACTACCTCTAAACAGTGATGGTAAACAATGTCACCAACACTACAACACTAACAACAACCTCTAAACAGTGATGGTAAACAATGTTACCAATACTACAACACTAACAACTACCTCTAAACAGTGATGGTAAACAATGTCACCAACACTACAACACTAACAACTACCTCTAAACAGTGATGGTAAACACTGTCACCAACACTACACTAACAACTACCTCTAAACAGTGATGGTCAACAATGTCACCAACACTACAACACTAACAACTACCTCTAAACAGTGATGGTAAACAATGTCACCAACACTACAACACTAACAACTACCTCTAAACAGTGATGGTAAACAATGTCACCAATACTACAACACTAACAACTACCTCTAAACAGTGATGGTAAACAATGTCACCAACACTACAACACTAACAATTACCTCTAAACAGTGATGTAAACAATGTCACCAACACTACAACACTAACAACTACCTCTAAACAGTGATGGTAATCAATGCCACCAACACTACAAAACTAACAACTACCTCTAAACAGTGATGGTAAACAATGTCACCAACACTACAACACTAACAACTACCTCTAAACAGTGATGGTAAACAATGTCACCAACACTACACTAACAACTACCTCTAAACAGTGATGGTTAACAATGTCACCAATACTACAACACTAACAACTACCTCTAAACAGTGATGGTAAACAATGTGACCAACACTACAACACTAACAACTACCTCTAAACAGTGATGGTAAACAATGTCACCAACACTACACTAACAACTACCTCTAAACAGTGATGTAAACAATGTCACCAACACTACAACACTAACAACTACCTCTAAACAGTGATGTAAACAGTGCCACCAACACTACAACACTAACAACTACCTCTAAACAGTGATGGTAAACAATGTCACCAACACTACAACACTAACAACTACCTCTAAACAGTGATGGTAAACAATGTCACCAACACTACAACACTAACAACTACCTCTAAACAGTGATGGTAAACAATGTCACCAACACTACAACACTAACAACTACCTCTAAACAGTGATGTAAACAATGTCACCAACACTACAACACTAACAACTACCTCTAAACAGTGATGTAAACAGTGCCACCAATACTACAACACTAACAACTACCTCTAAACAGTGATGGTAAACAATGTCACCAACACTACAACACTAACAACTACCTCTAAACAGTGATGGTAAACAATGTCACCAACACTACAACACTAACAACTACCTCTAAACAATGATGTAAACAGTGCCACCAATACTACAACACTAACAACTACCTCTAAACAGTGATGGTAAACAATGTCACCAACACTACAACACTAACAAGTACCTCTAAACAGTGATGTAAACAATGTCACCAACACTACAACACTAACAACTACCAATACTATAACACAAACAACGACCTCTAAACAGTGATGGTAAACAATGTCACCAACACTACAACACTAACAACTACCTCTAAACAATGATGGTAAACAATGTCACCAACACTACAACACTAACAACTACCTCTAAACAGTGATGGTAAACAATGTCACCAATACTACAACACTAACAACTACCTCTAAACAGTGATGGTAAACAATGTCACCAACACTACACTAACAACTACCTCTAAACAGTGATGGTCAACAATGTCACCAATACTACAACACTAACAACTACCTCTAAACAGTGACGGTAAACAATGTCACCAACACTACACTAACAACTACCTCTAAACAGTGATGTAAACAATGTCACCAACACTACAACACTAACAACTACCTCTAAACAGTGATGGTAAACAATGTCACAAACACTACAACACTAACAACTACCTCTAAACAGTGATGGTAAACAATGTCACCAATACTACAACACTAACAACTACCTCTAAACAGTGATGGTAAACAATGTCACCAACACTACAACATTAACAACTACCTCTAAACAGTGATGGTAAACAATGTCACCAACACTACACTAACAACTACCTCTAAACAGTGATGGTTAACAATGTCACCAATACTACAACACTAACAACTACCTCTAAACAGTGATGGTAAACAATGTCACCAACACTACAACACTAACAACTACCTCTAAACAGTGATGGTAAACAATGTCACCAACACTACAACACTAACAACTACCTCTAAACAGTGATGGTAAACAATGTCACCAACACTACACTAACAACTACCTCTAAACAGTGATGGTAAACAATGTCAACAACACTACAACACTAACAACTACCTCTAAACAGTGATGGTAAACAATGTCACCAATACTACAACACTAACAACTACCTCTAAACAGTGATGGTAAACAATGTCACCAACACTACAACATTAACAACTACCTCTAAACAGTGATGGGAAACAATGTCACCAACACTACACTAACAACTACCTCTAAACAGTGATGGTTAACAATGTCACCAATACTACAACACTAACAACTACCTCTAAACAGTGATGGTAAACAATGTCACCAACACTACAACACTAACAACTACCTCTAAACAGTGATGGTAAACAATGTCACCAACACTACAACACTAACAACTACCTCTAAACAGTGATGTAAACAGTGCCACCAATACTACAACACTAACAACTACCTCTAAACAGTGATGGTAAACAATGTCACCAACACTACAACACTAACAAGTACCTCTAAACAGTGATGGTAAACAATGTCACCAACACTACAACACTAACAACTACCTCTAAACAGTGATGTAAACAGTGCCACCAATACTATAACACAAACAACTACCTCTAAACAGTGATGGTAAACAATGTCACCAACACTACAACACTAACAACTACCTCTAAACAATGATGGTAAACAATGTCACCAATACTACAACACTAACAACTACCTCTAAACAGTGATGGTAAACAATGTCACCAATACTACAACACTAACAACTACCTCTAAACAGTGATGGTAAACAATGTCACCAACACTACACTAACAATTACCTCTAAACAGTGATGTAAACAATGTCACCAACACTACCAACTACCTCTAAACAGTGATGGTAAACAATGTAACCAACACTACAACACTAACAACTACCTCTAAACAGTGATGGTAAACAATGTCACCAACACTACAACACTAACAACTACCTCTAAACAGTGATGTAAACAATGTCACCAACACTACAACACTAACAACTACCTCTAAACAGTGATGGTAAACAATGGCACCAATACTACAACACTAACAACTACCTCTAAACAGTGATGGTAAACAATGTCACCAATACTACAACACTAACAACTACCTCTAAACAGTGATGGTAAACAATGTCACCAATACTACAACACTAACAACTACCTCTAAACAGTGATGGTAAACAATGTCACCAACACTACACTAACAACTACCTCTAAACAGTGATGGTAAACAATGTCACCAACACTACAACACTAACAACTACCTCTAAACAGTGATGGTAAACAATGTCACCAATACTACAACACTAACAACTACCTCTAAACAGTGATGGTAAACAATGTCACCAACACTACAACACTAACAACTACCTCTAAACAATGATGGTAAACAATGTCACCAACACTACAACACTAACAACTACCTCTAAACAGTGATGGTAAACAATGTCACCAATACAACAACACTAACAACTACCTCTAAACAGTAATGGTAAACAATGTCACCAACACTACACTAACAACTATCTCTAAACAGTGATGTAAACAATGTCACCAACACTACAACACTAACAACTACCTCTAAACAGTGATAGTAAACAATGGCACCAACACTACAACACTAACAACTACCTCTAAACAGTGAGAGTAAACAATGGCACCAATACTACAACACTAACAACTACCTCTAAACAGTGATGTAAACAATGCCACCAATACTAAAACACTAACAACTACCTCTAAACAGTAATGGTAAACAATGTCACCAACACTACACTAACAACTACCTCTAACCAGTGATGTAAACAATGTCACCAACACTACAACACTAACAACTACCTCTAAACAGTGATGTAAACAGTGCCACCAACACTACAACACTGAAAACTACCTCTAAACAGTGATGGTAAACAATGTCACCAACACTACAACACTAACAACTACCTCTAAACAGTGATGGTAAACAATGTCACCAACACTACAACACTAACAACTACCTCTAAACAGTGATGTAAACAATGTCACCAACACTACAACACTAACAACTACCTCTAAACAGTGATGTAAACAATGTCACCAACACTACAACACTAACAACTACCTCTAAACAGTGATGGTAAACAATGTGACCAATACTACAACACTAACAACTACCTCTAAACAGTGATGGTAAACAATGTCACCAATACTACAACACTAACAACTACCTCTAAACAGTGATGGTAAACAATGTCACCAATACTACAACACTAACAACTACCTCTAAACAGTGATGGTAAACAATGTCACCAATACTACAACACTAACAACTACCTCTAAACAGTGATGGTAAACAATGTCACCAACACTACAACACTAACAACTACCTCTAAACAGTGATGGTAAACAATGTCACCAACACAACACTAACAACTACCTCTAAACAGTGATGGTAAACAATGTCACCAACACTACAACACTAACAACTACCTCTAAACAGTGATGTAAACAATGTCACCAACACTACAACACTAACAACTACCTCTAAACAGTGATGTAAACAATGTCACCAACACTACAACACTAACAACTACCTCTAAACAGTGATGGTAAACAATGGCACCAATACTACAACACTAACAACTACCTCTAAACAGTGATGGTAAACAATGTCACCAACACTACACTAACAACTACCTCTAAACAGTGATGTAAACAATGTCACCAACACTACAACACTAACAACTACCTCTAAACAGTGATGGTAAACAATGTCACCAATACTACAACACTAACAACTACCTCTAAACAGTGATGGTAAACAATGTCACCAACACTACAACACTAACAACTACCTCTAAACAGTGATGGTCAACAATGTCACCAACACTACACTAACAACTACCTCTAAACAGTGATGGTAAACAATGTCACCAACACTACACAAACAACTACCTCTAAACAGTGATGTAAACAATGTCACCAACACTACAACACTAACAACTACCTCTAAACAGTGATGGTAAACAATGGCACCAATACTACAACACTAACAACTACCTCTAAACAGTGACGGTAAACAATGGCACCAATACTACAACACTAACAACTACCTCTAAACAGTGATGGTAAACAATGTCACCAACACTACTCTAACAACTACCTCTAAACAGTGATGGTAAACAATGTCACCAACACTACAACACTAACAACAACCTCTAAACAGTGATGGTAAACAATGTCACCAATACTACAACACTAACAACTACCTCTAAACAGTGATGGTAAACAATGTCACCAACACTACAACACTAACAACTACGTCTAAACAGTGATGGTAAACAATGTCACCAACACTACACTAACAACTACCTCTAAACAGTGATGATCAACAATGTCACCAACACTACAACACTAACAACTACCTCTAAACAGTGATGGTAAACAATGTCACCAACACTACAACACTAACTACCTCTAAACAGTGATGGCAAACAATGTCACCAACACTACACTAACAACTACCTCTAAACAGTGATGGTCAACAATGTCACCAATACTACAACACTAACAACTACCTCTAAACAGTGATGGTAAACAATGTCACCAACACTACACTAACAACTACCTCTAAACAGTGATGGTCAACAATGTCACCAACACTACAACACTAACAACTACCTCTAAACAGTGATGGTAAACAATACCACCAACACTACCAAACTAACAACCTCTAAACAGTGATGGTAAACAATGTCACCAACACTACAACACTAACAACTACCTCTAAACAGTGATGGTAAACAATGTCACCAACACTACAACACTAACAACTACCTCTAAACAGTGATGGTAAACAATGTCACCAATACAACAACACTAACAACTACCTCTAAACAGTGATGATAAACAATGTCACCAACACTACAACATTAACAACTACCTCTAAACAGTGATGGTAAACAATGTCACCAACACTACACTAACAACTACCTCTAAACAGTGATGGTTAACAATGTCACCAATACTACAACACTAACAACTACCTCTAAACTGTGATGGTAAACAATGTCACCAACACTACAACACTAACAACTACCTCTAAACAGTGATGGTAAACAATGTCACCAACACTACAACATTAACAACTACCTCTAAACAGTGATGGTAAACAATGTCACCAACACTACAACACTAACAACTACCTCTAAACAGTGATGGTAAACAATGTCACCAACACTACACTAACAACTACCTCTAAACAGTGATGGTAAACAATGTCACCAACACTACAACACTAACAACTACCTCTAAACAGTGATGGTAAACAATGTCACCAATACTACAACACTAACAACTACCTCTAAACAGTGATGGTAAACAATGTCACCAACACTACACTAACAACTACCTCTAAACAGTGATGGTAAACAATGGCACCAATACTACAACACTAACAACTACCTCTAAACAGTGATGGTAAACAATGTCACCAACACTACAACACTAACAACAACCTCTAAACAGTGATGGTAAACAATGTCACCAACACTACAACACTAACAACTACCTCTAAACAGTGATGGTAAACAATGTCACCAACACTACAACACTAACAACTACCTCTAAACAGTGATGTAAACAATGTCACCAACACTACAACACTAACAACTACCTCTAAACAGTGATGGTAAACAATGTCACCAACACTATACTAACAACTACCTCTAAACAGTGATGGTAAACAATGGCACCAATACTACAACACTAACAACTACCTCTAAACAGTGATGGTAAACAATGGCACCAATACTACAACACTAACAACTACCTCTAAACAGTGATTGTAAACAATGTCACCAACACTACACTAACAACTACCTCTAAACAGTGATGGTAAACAATGTCACAAACACTACAACACTAACAACTACCTCTAAACAGTGATGGTAAACAATGTCACCAATACTACAACACTAACAACTACCTCTAAACAGTGATGGTAAACAATGTCACCAACACTACACTAACAACTACCTCTAAACAGTGATGGTAAACAATGGCACCAATACTACAACACTAACAACTACCTCTAAACAGTGATGGTAAACAATGTCACCAACACTACAACACTAACAACAACCTCTAAACAGTGATGGCAAACAATGTCACCAACACTACAACACTAACAACTACCTCTAAACAGTGATGGTAAACAATGTCACCAACACTACAACACTAACAACTACCTCTAAAAAGTGATGTAAACAATGTCACCAACACTACAACACTAACAACTACCTCTAAACAGTGATGGTAAACAATGTCACCAACACTACAACACTAACAACTACCTCTAAACAGTGATGTAAACAATGTCACCAACACTACAACACTAACAACTACCTCTAAACAGTGATGGTAAACAATGTCACCAATACTACAACACTAACAACTACCTCTAAACAGTGATGGTAAACAATGTCACCAACACTACACTAACAACTACCTCTAAACAGTGATGTAAACAATGTCATCAACACTACAACACTAACAACTACCTCTAAACAGTGATGGTAAACAATGTCACCAACACTACAACACTAACAAGTACCTCTAAACAGTGATGTAAACAATGTCACCAACACTACAACACTACCAACTACCTCTAAACAGTGATGGTAAACAATGGCACCAATACTACAACACTAACAACTACCTCTAAACAGTGATGGTAAACAATGGCACCAATACTACAACATTAACAACTACCTCTAAACAGTGATGGTAAACAATGTCACCAACACTACACTAACAACTACCTCTAAACAGTGATGGTAAACAATGTCACCAATACTACAACACTAACAACTACCTCTAAACAGTGATGGTAAACAATGTCACCAACACTACACTAACAACTACCTCTAAACAGTGATGTAAACAATGTCATCAACACTACAACACTAACAACTACCTCTAAACAGTGATGGTAAACAATGTCACCAACACTACAACACTAACAAGTACCTCTAAACAGTGATGTAAACAATGTCACCAACACTACAACACTACCAACTACCTCTAAACAGTGATGGTAAACAATGGCACCAATACTACAACACTAACAACTACCTCTAAACAGTGATGGTAAACAATGGCACCAATACTACAACATTAACAACTACCTCTAAACAGTGATGGTAAACAATGTTACCAATACTACAACACTAACAACTACCTCTAAACAGTGATGGTAAACAATGTCACCAACACTACAACACTAACAACTACCTCTAAACAGTGATGGTAAACACTGTCGCCAATACTACAACACTAACAACTACCTCTAAACAGTGATGGTCAACAATGTCACCAACACTACAACACTAACAACTACCTCTAAACAGTGATGGTAAACAATGTCACCAACACTACAACACTAACAACTACCTCTAAACAGTGATGGTAAACAATGTCACCAATACCACAACACTAACAACTACCTCTAAACAGTGATGGTAAACAATGTCACCAACACTACAACACTAACAATTACCTCTAAACAGTGATGTAAACAATGTCACCAACACTACAACACTAACAACTACCTCTAAACAGTGATGGTAATCAATGACACCAACACTACAAAACTAACAACTACCTCTAAACAGTGATGGTAAACAATGTCACCAACACTACAACACTAACAACTACCTCTAAACAGTGATGGTAAACAATGTCACCAACACTACACTAACAACTACCTCTAAACAGTGATGGTTAACAATGTCACCAATACTACAACACTAACAACTACCTCTAAACAGTGATGGTAAACAATGTCACCAACACTACAACACTAACAACTACCTCTAAACAGTGATGGTAAACAATGTCACCAACACTACACTAACAACTACCTCTAAACAGTGATGTAAACAATGTCACCAACACTACAACACTAACAACTACCTCTAAACAGTGATGTAAACAGTGCCACCAACACTACAACACTAACAACTACCTCTAAACAGTGATGGTAAACAATGTCACCAACACTACAACACTAACAACTACCTCTAAACAGTGATGGTAAACAATGTCACCAACACTACAACACTAACAACTACCTCTAAACAGTGATGGTAAACAATGTCACCAACACTACAACACTAACAACTACCTCTAAACAGTGATGTAAACAATGTCACCAACACTACAACACTAACAACTACCTCTAAACAGTGATGTAAACAGTGCCACCAATACTACAACACTAACAACTACCTCCAAACAGTGATGGTAAACAATGTCACCAACACTACAACACTAACAACTACCTCTAAACAGTGATGGTAAACAATGTCACCAACAATACAACACTAACAACTACCTCTAAACAATGATGTAAACAGTGCCACCAATACTACAACACTAACAACTACCTCTAAACAGTGATGGTAAACAATGTCACCAACACTACAACACTAACAAGTACCTCTAAACAGTGATGGTAAACAATGTCACCAACACTACAACACTAACAACTACCAATACTATAACACAAACAACGACCTCTAAACAGTGATGGTAAACAATGTCACCAACACTACAACACTAACAACTACCTCTAAACAATGATGGTAAACAATGTCACCAACACTACAACACTAACAACTACCTCTAAACAGTGATGGTAAACAATGTCACCAATACTACAACACTAACAACTACCTCTAAACAGTGATGGTAAACAATGTCACCAACACTACACTAACAACTACCTCTAAACAGTGATGGTCAACAATGTCACCAATACTACAACACTAACAACTACCTCTAAACAGTGACGGTAAACAATGTCACCAACACTACACTAACAACTACCTCTAAACAGTGATGTAAACAATGTCACCAACACTACAACACTAACAACTACCTCTAAACAGTGATGGTAAACAATGTCACCAACACTACAACACTAACAACTACCTCTAAACAGTGATGGTAAACAATGTCACCAATACTACAACACTAACAACTACCTCTAAACAGTGATGGTAAACAATGTCACCAACACTACAACATTAACAACTACCTCTAAACAGTGATGGTAAACAATGTCACCAACACTACACTAACAACTACCTCTAAACAGTGATGGTTAACAATGTCACCAATACTACAACACTAACAACTACCTCTAAACAGTGATGGTAAACAATGTCACCAACACTACAACACTAACAACTACCTCTAAACAGTGATGGTAAACAATGTCACCAACACTACAACACTAACAACTACCTCTAAACAGTGATGGTAAACAATGTCACCAACACTACACTAACAACTACCTCTAAACAGTGATGGTAAACAATGTCAACAACACTACAACACTAACAACTACCTCTAAACAGTGATGGTAAACAATGTCACCAATACTACAACACTAACAACTACCTCTAAACAGTGATGGTAAACAATGTCACCAACACTACAACATTAACAACTACCTCTAAACAGTGATGGTAAACAATGTCACCAACACTACACTAACAACTACCTCTAAACAGTGATGGTTAACAATGTCACCAATACTACAACACTAACAACTACCTCTAAACAGTGATGGTAAACAATGTCACCAACACTACAACACTAACAACTACCTCTAAACAGTGATGGTAAACAATGTCACCAACACTACAACACTAACAACTACCTCTAAACAGTGATGTAAACAGTGCCACCAATACTACAACACTAACAACTACCTCTAAACAGTGATGGTAAACAATGTCACCAACACTACAACACTAACAACTACCTCTAAACAGTGATGTAAACAGTGCCACCAATACTATAACACAAACAACTACCTCTAAACAGTGATGGTAAACAATGTCACCAACACTACAACACTAACAACTACCTCTAAACAATGATGGTAAACAATGTCACCAATACTACAACACTAACAACTACCTCTAAACAGTGATGGTAAACAATGTCACCAATACTACAACACTAACAACTACCTCTAAACAGTGATGGTAAACAATGTCACCAACACTACACTAACAATTACCTCTAAACAGTGATGTAAACAATGTCATCAACACTACCAACTACCTCTAAACAGTGATGGTAAACAATGTCACCAACACTACAACACTAACAACTACCTCTAAACAGTGATGGTAAACAATGTCACCAACACTACAACACTAACAACTACCTCTAAACAGTGATGTAAACAATGTCACCAACACTACAACACTAACAACTACCTCTAAACAGTGATGGTAAACAATGGCACCAATACTACAACACTAACAACTACCTCTAAACAGTGATGGTAAACAATGTCACCAATACTACAACACTAACAACTACCTCTAAACAGTGATGGTAAACAATGTCACCAATACTACAACACTAACAACTACCTCTAAACAGTGATGGTAAACAATGTCACCAACACTACACTAACAACTACCTCTAAATAGTGATGGTAAACAATGTCACCAACACTACAACACTAACAACTACCTCTAAACAGTGATGGTAAACAATGTCACCAATACTACAACACTAACAACTACCTCTAAACAGTGATGGTAAACAATGTCACCAACACTACAACACTAACAACTACCTCTAAACAATGATGGTAAACAATGTCACCAACACTACAACACTAACAACTACCTCTAAACAGTGATGGTAAACAATGTCACCAATACTACAACACTAACAACTACCTCTAAACAGTGATGGTAAACAATGTCACCAACACTACACTAACAACTATCTCTAAACAGTGATGTAAACAATGTCACCAACACTACAACACTAACAACTACCTCTAAACAGTGATAGTAAACAATGGCACCAACACTACAACACTAACAACTACCTCTAAACAGTGATGGTAAACAATGTCACCAATACTACAACAGTAACAACTACCTCTAAACAGTGATGGTAAACAATGTCACCAATACTACAACACTAACAACTACCTCTAAACAGTGATGGTAAACAATGTCACCAACACTACAACACTAACAACTACCTCTAAACAGTGATGGTAAACAATGTCACCAACACTACACTAACAACTATCTCTAAACAGTGATGGTAAACAATGTCACCAACACTACAACACTAACAACTACCTCTAAACAGTGAAGTAAACAATGTCACCAACACTACAATACTAACAACTACCTCTAAACAGTGATGGTAAACAATGTCACCAACACTACAACACTAACAACTACCTCTAAACAGTGATGGTAAACAGTGCACCAATACTACAACACTAACAACTACCTCTAAACAGTGATGGTAAACAATGTCACCAATACTACAACACTAACAACTACCTCTAAACAGTGATGGTAAACAATGTCACCAATACTACAACACTAACAACTACCTCTAAACAGTGATGGTAAACAATGTCACCAACACTACACTAACAACTACCTCTAAACAGTGATGTAAACAATGTCATCAACACTACAACACTAACAACTACCTCTAAACAGTGATGGTAAACAATGTCACCAACACTACAACACTAACAAGTACCTCTAAACAGTGATGTAAACAATGTCACCAACACTACAACACTACCAACTACCTCTAAACAGTGATGGTAAACAATGGCACCAATACTACAACACTAACAACTACCTCTAAACAGTGATGGTAAACAATGGCACCAATACTACAACATTAACAACTACCTCTAAACAGTGATGGTAAACAATGTCACCAACACTACACTAACAACTACCTCTAAACAGTGATGGTAAACAATGTCACCAACACTACAACACTAACAACAACCTCTAAACAGTGATGGTAAACAATGTTACCAATACTACAACACTAACAACTACCTCTAAACAGTGATGGTAAACAATGTCACCAACACTACAACACTAACAACTACCTCTAAACAGTGATGGTAAACACTGTCACCAATACTACAACACTAACAACTACCTCTAAACAGTGATGGTCAACAATGTCACCAACACTACAACACTAACAACTACCTCTAAACAGTGATGGTAAACAATGTCACCAACACTACAACACTAACAACTACCTCTAAACAGTGATGGTAAACAATGTCACCAATACCACAACACTAACAACTACCTCTAAACAGTGATGGTAAACAATGTCACCAACACTACAACACTAACAATTACCTCTAAACAGTGATGTAAACAATGTCACCAACACTACAACACTAACAACTACCTCTAAACAGTGATGGTAATCAATGACACCAACACTACAAAACTAACAACTACCTCTAAACAGTGATGGTAAACAATGTCACCAACACTACAACACTAACAACTACCTCTAAACAGTGATGGTAAACAATGTCACCAACACTACACTAACAACTACCTCTAAACAGTGATGGTTAACAATGTCACCAATACTACAACACTAACAACTACCTCTAAACAGTGATGGTAAACAATGTCACCAACACTACAACACTAACAACTACCTCTAAACAGTGATGGTAAACAATGTCACCAACACTACACTAACAACTACCTCTAAACAGTGATGTAAACAATGTCACCAACACTACAACACTAACAACTACCTCTAAACAGTGATGTAAACAGTGCCACCAACACTACAACACTAACAACTACCTCTAAACAGTGATGGTAAACAATGTCACCAACACTACAACACTAACAACTACCTCTAAACAGTGATGGTAAACAATGTCACCAACACTACAACACTAACAACTACCTCTAAACAGTGATGGTAAACAATGTCACCAACACTACAACACTAACAACTACCTCTAAACAGTGATGTAAACAATGTCACCAACACTACAACACTAACAACTACCTCTAAACAGTGATGTAAACAGTGCCACCAATACTACAACACTAACAACTACCTCTAAACAGTGATGGTAAACAATGTCACCAACACTACAACACTAACAACTACCTCTAAACAGTGATGGTAAACAATGTCACCAACAATACAACACTAACAACTACCTCTAAACAATGATGTAAACAGTGCCACCAATACTACAACACTAACAACTACCTCTAAAAAGTGATGGTAAACAATGTCACCAACACTACAACACTAACAAGTACCTCTAAACAGTGATGGTAAACAATGTCACCAACACTACAACACTAACAACTACCAATACTATAACACAAACAACGACCTCTAAACAGTGATGGTAAACAATGTCACCAACAATACAACACTAACAACTACCTCTAAACAATGATGTAAACAGTGCCACCAATACTACAACACTAACAACTACCTCTAAAAAGTGATGGTAAACAATGTCACCAACACTACAACACTAACAACTACCTCTAAACAGTGATGGTAAACAATGTCACCAATACTACAACACTAACAACTACCTCTAAACAGTGATGGTAAACAATGTCACCAACACTACACTAACAACTACCTCTAAACAGTGATGGTCAACAATGTCACCAATACTACAACACTAACAACTACCTCTAAACAGTGACGGTAAACAATGTCACCAACACTACACTAACAACTACCTCTAAACAGTGATGTAAACAATGTCACCAACACTACAACACTAACAACTACCTCTAAACAGTGATGGTAAACAATGTCACCAACACTACAACACTAACAACTACCTCTAAACAGTGATGGTAAAAATGTCACCAATACTACAACACTAACAACTACCTCTAAACAGTGATGGTAAACAATGTCACCAACACTACAACATTAACAACTACCTCTAAACAGTGATGGTAAACAATGTCACCAACACTACACTAACAACTACCTCTAAACAGTGATGGTTAACAATGTCACCAATACTACAACACTAACAACTACCTCTAAACAGTGATGGTAAACAATGTCACCAACACTACAACACTAACAACTACCTCTAAACAGTGATGGTAAACAATGTCACCAACACTACAACACTAACAACTACCTCTAAACAGTGATGGTAAACAATGTCACCAACACTACACTAACAACTACCTCTAAACAGTGATGGTAAACAATGTCAACAACACTACAACACTAACAACTACCTCTAAACAGTGATGGTAAACAATGTCACCAATACTACAACACTAACAACTACCTCTAAACAGTGATGGTAAACAATGTCACCAACACTACAACATTAACAACTACCTCTAAACAGTGATGGTAAACAATGTCACCAACACTACACTAACAACTACCTCTAAACAGTGATGGTTAACAATGTCACCAATACTACAACACTAACAACTACCTCTAAACAGTGATGGTAAACAATGTCACCAACACTACAACACTAACAACTACCTCTAAACAGTGATGGTAAACAATGTCACCAACACTACAACACTAACAACTACCTCTAAACAGTGATGTAAACAGTGCCACCAATACTACAACACTAACAACTACCTCTAAACAGTGATGGTAAACAATGTCACCAACACTACAACACTAACAACTACCTCTAAACAGTGATGTAAACAGTGCCACCAATACTATAACACAAACAACTACCTCTAAACAGTGATGGTAAACAATGTCACCAACACTACAACACTAACAACTACCTCTAAACAATGATGGTAAACAATGTCACCAATACTACAACACTAACAACTACCTCTAAACAGTGATGGTAAACAATGTCACCAATACTACAACACTAACAACTACCTCTAAACAGTGATGGTAAACAATGTCACCAACACTACACTAACAATTACCTCTAAACAGTGATGTAAACAATGTCATCAACACTACCAACTACCTCTAAACAGTGATGGTAAACAATGTCACCAACACTACAACACTAACAACTACCTCTAAACAGTGATGGTAAACAATGTCACCAACACTACAACACTAACAACTACCTCTAAACAGTGATGTAAACAATGTCACCAACACTACAACACTAACAACTACCTCTAAACAGTGATGGTAAACAATGGCACCAATACTACAACACTAACAACTACCTCTAAACAGTGATGGTAAACAATGTCACCAATACTACAACACTAACAACTACCTCTAAACAGTGATGGTAAACAATGTCACCAATACTACAACACTAACAACTACCTCTAAACAGTGATGGTAAACAATGTCACCAACACTACACTAACAACTACCTCTAAACAGTGATGGTAAACAATGTCACCAACACTACAACACTAACAACTACCTCTAAACAGTGATGGTAAACAATGTCACCAATACTACAACACTAACAACTACCTCTAAACAGTGATGGTAAACAATGTCACCAACACTACAACACTAACAACTACCTCTAAACAATGATGGTAAACAATGTCACCAACACTACAACACTAACAACTACCTCTAAACAGTGATGGTAAACAATGTCACCAATACTACAACACTAACAACTACCTCTAAACAGTGATGGTAAACAATGTCACCAACACTACACTAACAACTATCTCTAAACAGTGATGTAAACAATGTCACCAACACTACAACACTAACAACTACCTCTAAACAGTGATAGTAAACAATGGCACCAACACTACAACACTAACAACTACCTCTAAACAGTGATGGTAAACAATGTCACCAATACTACAACAGTAACAACTACCTCTAAACAGTGATGGTAAACAATGTCACCAATACTACAACACTAACAACTACCTCTAAACAGTGATGGTAAACAATGTCACCAACACTACAACACTAACAACTACCTCTAAACAGTGATGGTAAACAATGTCACCAACACTACACTAACAACTATCTCTAAACAGTGATGGTAAACAATGTCACCAACACTACAACACTAACAACTACCTCTAAACAGTGAAGTAAACAATGTCACCAACACTACAATACTAACAACTACCTCTAAACAGTGATGGTAAACAATGTCACCAACACTACAACACTAACAACTACCTCTAAACAGTGATGGTAAACAGTGCACCAATACTACAACACTAACAACTACCTCTAAACAGTGATGGTAAACAATGTCACCAATACTACAACACTAACAACTACCTCTAAACAGTGATGGTAAACAATGTCACCAACACTACAACACTAACAACTACCTCTAAACAGTGATGGTAAACAATGTCACCAACACTACAACACTAACAACTACCTCTAAACAGTGATGGCAAACAATGTCACCAATACTACAACACTAACAACTACCTCTAAACAGTGATGGTAAACAATGTCACCAACACTACAACACTAACAACTACCTCTAAACAGTGATGGTAAACAATGTCACCAACACTACAACACTAACAACTACCTCTAAACAGTGATGTAAACAATGTCACCAACACTACACTAACAACTACCTCTAAACAGTGATGTAAACAATGTCACCAACACTACGACACTAACAACTACCTCTAAACAGTGATGTAAACAATGTCACCAACACAACACTAACAACTACCTCTAAACAGTGATGTAAACAATGTCACCAACACTACAACACTAACAACTACCTCTAAACAGTGATGGTAAACAATGTCACCAATACTACAACAGTAACAACTACCTCTAAACAGTGATGGTAAACAATGTCACCAACACTACACTAACAACTACCTCTAAACAGTGATGGTAAACAATGTCACCAACACTACAACACTAACAACTACCTCTAAACAGTGATGTAAACAATGTCACCAATACTACAACACTAACAACTACCTCTAAACAGTGATGGTAAACAATGTCACCAACACTACAACACTAACAACTACCTCTAAACAGTGATGGTAAACAATGTCACCAACACTACAACACTAACAACTACCTCTAAACAGTGATGGTAAACAATGTCACCAACACTACAACACTAACAACTACCTCTAAACAGTGATGTAAACAATGTCACCAACACTACAACACTAACAACTACCTCTAAACAGTGATGGTAAACAATGCCACCAATACTACAACACTAACAACTACCTCTAAACAGTGATGGTAAACAATGTCACCAACACTACAACACTAACAACTACCTCTAAACAGTGATGGTAAACAATGTCACCAACACTACAACACTAACAACTACCTCTAAACAGTGATGGTAAACAATGTCACCAACACTACAACACTAACAACTACCTCTAAACAGTGATGTAAACAATGTCACCAACACTACAACACTAACAACTACCTCTAAACAGTGATGGTAAACAATGCCACCAATACTACACTAACAACTACCTCTAAACAGTGATGGTAAACAATGTCACCAATACTACAACACTAACAACTACCTCTAAACAGTGATGTAAACAGTGCCACCAACACTACAACACTAACAACTACCTCTAAACAGTGATGGTAAACAATGTCACCAATACTACAACACTAACAACTACCTCTAAACAGTGATGGTAAACAATGTCACCAACACTACAACACTAACAACTACCTCTAAACAGTGATGGTAAACAATGTCACCAATACTACAACACTAACACCTACCTCTAAACAGTGATGGTAAACAATGCCACCAACACTACAACACTAACAACTACCTCTAAACAGTGATGGTAAACAATGCCACCAACACTACAACACTAACAACTACCTCTAAACAATGATGGTAAACAATGTCACCAACACTACAACACTAACAACTACCTCTAAACAATGATGGTAAACAATGCCACCAACACTACAACACTAACAACTACCTCTAAACAGTGATGGTAAACAATGTCACCAACACTAAAACACTAACAACTACCTCTAAACAATGATGGTAAACAATGTCACCAACACTACAACACTAACAACTACCTCTAAACAGTGATGGTAAACAATGTCACCAACACTACAACACTAACAACTACCTCTAAACAGTGATGTAAACAATGTCACCAACACTACAACACTAACAACTACCTCTAAACAGTGATGGTAAACAATGCCACCAATACTACACTAACAACTACCTCTAAACAGTGATGGTAAACAATGTCACCAATACTACAACACTAACAACTACCTCTAAACAGTGATGTAAACAGTGCCACCAACACTACAACACTAACAACTACCTCTAAACAGTGATGGTAAACAATGTCACCAATACTACAACACTAACAACTACCTCTAAACAGTGATGGTAAACAATGTCACCAACACTACAACACTAACAACTACCTCTAAACAGTGATGGTAAACAATGTCACCAACACTACACTAACAACTACCTCTAAACAGTGATGTAAACAATGTCACCAACACTACAACACTAACAACTACCTCTAAACAGTGATGTAAACAATGTCACCAACACTACAACACTAACAACTACCTCTAAACAGTGATGGTAAACAATGCCACCAATACTACAACACTAACAACTACCTCTAAACAATGATGGTAAACAATGTCACCAACACTACAACACTAACAACTACCTCTAAACAGTGATGGTAAACAATGCCACCAACACTACAACACTAACAACTACCTCTAAACAGTGATGGTAAACAATGTCACCAACACTACAACACTAACAACTACCTCTAAACAATGATGGTAAACAATGTCACCAATACTACAACACTAACACCTACCTCTAAACAGTGATGGTAAACAATGCCACCAACACTACAACACTAACAACTACCTCTAAACAGTGATGGTAAACAATGCCACCAACACTACAACACTAACAACTACCTCTAAACAGTGATGGTAAACAATGCCACCAACACTACAACACTAACAACTACCTCTAAACAGTGATGGTAAACAATGTCACCAACACTACAACACTAACAACTACCTCTAAACAATGATGGTAAACAATGTCACCAACACTACAACACTAACAACTACCTCTAAACAGTGATGGTAAACAATGTCACCAACACTACACTAACAACTACCTCTAAACAGTGATGGTAAACAATGTCACCAACACTAAAACACTAACAACTACCTCTAAACAGTGATGGTAAACAATGCCACCAATACTACAACACTAACAACTACCTCTAAACAATGATGGTAAACAATGTCACCAATACTACAACACTAACACCTACCTCTAAACAGTGATGGTAAACAATGCCACCAACACTACAACACTAACAACTACCTCTAAACAGTGATGGTAAACAATGTCACCAACACTACAACACTAACAACTACCTCTAAACAGTGATGTAAACAATGTCACCAACACTACAACACTAACAACTACCTCTAAACAGTGATGGTAAACAATGTCACCAATACTACAACACTAACAACTACCTCTAAACAGTGATGGTAAACAGTGCACCAATACTACAACACTAACAACTACCTCTAAACAGTGATGGTAAACAATGTCACCAATACTACAACACTAACAACTACCTCTAAAGTGATGGTAAACAATGCCACCAACACTACAACACTAACAACTACCTCTAAACAGTGATGGTAAACAATGTCACCAATACTACAACACTAACAACTACCTCTAAACAGTGATGGTAAACAATGTCACCAACACTACAACACTAACAACTACCTCTAAACAGTGATGTAAACAATGTCACCAACACTACAACACTAACAACTACCTCTAAACAGTGATGGTAAACAATGTCACCAACACTACAACACCAACAACTACCTCTAAACAGTGATGGTAAACAATGTCACCAATAGTACAACACTAACAACTACCTCTAAACAGTGATGGTAAACAATGTCTCCAACACTACAACACTAACAACTACCTCTAAACAGTGATAGTAAACAATGTCATCAACACTACAACACTAACAACTACCTCTAAACAGTGATGGTAAACAATGTCACCAACACTACAACACTAACAACTACCTCTAAACAGTGATGGTAAACAATGTCACCAACACTAAAACACTAACAACTACCTCTAAACAGTGATGGTAAACAATGCCACCAACACTACAACACTAACAACTACCTCTAAACAGTGATGTAAACAATGTCACCAATACTACAACACTAACAACTACCTCTAAACAGTGTTGGTAAACAATGTCACCAACACTACAACACTAACAACTACCTCTAAACAGTGATGGTAAACAATGTCACCAACACTACAACACTAACAACTACCTCTAAACAGTGATGGTAAACAATGTCACCAACACTACAACACTAACAACTACCTCTAAACAGTGATGTAAACAATGTCACCAACACTACAACACTAACAACTACCTCTAAACAGTGATGTAAACAATGCCACCAATACTACACTAACAACTACCTCTAAACAGTGATGGTAAACAATGTCACCAATACTACAACACTAACAACTACCTCTAAACAGTGATGTAAACAGTGCCACCAACACTACAACACTAACAACTACCTCTAAACAGTGATGGTAAACAATGTCACCAATACTACAACACTAACAACTACCTCTAAACAGTGATGGTAAACAATGTCACCAACACTACAACACTAACAACTACCTCTAAACAGTGATGGTAAACAATGTCACCAACACTACACTAACAACTACCTCTAAACAGTGATGTAAACAATGTCACCAACACTACAACACTAACAACTACCTCTAAACAGTGATGTAAACAATGTCACCAACACTACAACACTAACAACTACCTCTAAACAGTGATGGTAAACAATGCCACCAATACTACAACACTAACAACTACCTCTAAACAATGATGGTAAACAATGTCACCAACACTACAACACTAACAACTACCTCTAAACAGTGATGGTAAACAATGCCACCAACACTACAACACTAACAACTACCTCTAAACAATGATGGTAAACAATGTCACCAACACTACAACACTAACAACTACCTCTAAACAGTGATGGTAAACAATGCCACCAACACTACAACACTAACAACTACCTCTAAACAGTGATGGTAAACAATGTCACCAACACTACAACACTAACAACTACCTCTAAACAATGATGGTAAACAATGTCACCAATACTACAACACTAACACCTACCTCTAAACAGTGATGGTAAACAATGCCACCAACACTACAACACTAACAACTACCTCTAAACAGTGATGGTAAACAATGCCACCAACACTACAACACTAACAACTACCTCTAAACAGTGATGGTAAACAATGCCACCAACACTACAACACTAACAACTACCTCTAAACAGTGATGGTAAACAATGTCACCAACACTACAACACTAACAACTACCTCTAAACAATGATGGTAAACAATGTCACCAACACTACAACACTAACAACTACCTCTAAACAGTGATGGTAAACAATGCCACCAACACTACAACACTAACAACTACCTCTAAACAGTGATGGTAAACAATGTCACCAACACTAAAACACTAACAACTACCTCTAAACAGTGATGGTAAACAATGCCACCAATACTACAACACTAACAACTACCTCTAAACAATGATGGTAAACAATGTCACCAATACTACAACACTAACACCTACCTCTAAACAGTGATGGTAAACAATGCCACCAACACTACAACACTAACAACTACCTCTAAACAGTGATGGTAAACAATGTCACCAACACTACAACACTAACAACTACCTCTAAACAATGATGGTAAACAATGTCACCAATACTACAACACTAACACCTACCTCTAAACAGTGATGGTAAACAATGCCATCAACACTACAACACTAACAACTACCTCTAAACAGTGATGGTAAACAATGTCACCAACACTACAACACTAACAACTACCTCTAAACAGTGATGTAAACAGTGTCACCAACACTACAACACCAACAACTACCTCTAAACAGTGATGGTAAACAATGTCACCAATACTACAACACTAACAACTACCTCTAAACAGTGATGGTAAACAATGCCACCAACACTACAACACTAACAACTACCTCTAAACAGTGATGGTAAACAATATCACCAACACTACAACACTAACAACTACCTCTAAACAGTGATGTAAACAATGTCACCAACACTACAACACTAACAACTACCTCTAAACAGTGATGGTAAACAATGTCACCAACACTACAACACTAACAACTACCTCTAAACAGTGATGGTAAACAATGTCACCAACACTACAACACTAACAACTACCTCTAAACAGTGATGTAAACAATGTCACCAACACTACAACACTAACAACTACCTCTAAACAGTGATGGTAAACAATGTCACCAATACTACAACACTAACAACTACCTCTAAACAGTGATGGTAAACAGTGCACCAATACTACAACACTAACAACTACCTCTAAACAGTGATGGTAAACAATGTCACCAATACTACAACACTAACAACTACCTCTAAACAGTGATGGTAAACAATGCCACCAACACTACAACACTAACAACTACCTCTAAACAGTGATGGTAAACAATGTCACCAATACTACAACACTAACAACTACCTCTAAACAGTGATGGTAAACAATGTCACCAACACTACAACACTAGCAACTACCTCTAAACAGTGATGTAAACAATGTCACCAACACTACAACACTAACAACTACCTCTAAACAGTGATGGTAAACAATGTCACCAACACTACAACACCAACAACTACCTCTAAACAGTGATGGTAAACAATGTCACCAATACTACAACACTAACAACTACCTCTAAACAGTGATGGTAAACAATGTCACCAACACTACAACACTAACAACTACCTCTAAACAGTGATAGTAAACAATGTCATCAACACTACAACACTAACAACTACCTCTAAACAGTGATGGTAAACAATGTCACCAACACTACAACACTAACAACTACCTCTAAACAGTGATGGTAAACAATGTCATCAACACTACAACACTAACAACTACCTCTAAACAGTGATGTAAACAGTGCCACCAATACTACAACACTAACAACTACCTCTAAACAGTGATGGTAAACAATGTCACCAACACTACAACACTAACAACTACCTCTAAACAGTGATGGTAAACAATGTCACCAACACTACAACACTAACAACTACCTCTAAACAGTGATGGTAAACAATGTCACCAACACTACAACACTAACAACTACCTCTAAACAGTGATGGTAAACAATGTCACCAACAGTAACAAAACTAACAACTACATGTACCTCTCATCTCAAATTATTGAACACACAATAAACCAGGATATGCAAATGGAAAATCAGCTCCCGACTTGGGACCGGCACAAAAATGTTGAGGGGCAAAACTGGTCAATTCCGAGGATCCAACTGCCCAAATGTAGGCTATGAAAACGAATGGGGACGAAAACGGAAATGATCAATTTTTATAGAGGACCTTCCATAGATGCCTCCTACCACTGAGTTAGGTATCCTCATCCTAAGTTAGAAGTCTACAACCTTAACCACATAGTCAGCCAGTCCCCTCACCTTTGGTGGTTTAAATGTTAACATACATGCCACAACAGTAGATTGTGATTCATATCCCTGTCTGTATAAAACCCAGGAATTATTAGTATTTACTATTTCTCCATTACACAATCAGCATTTCAGAGCAAGGACTGGTTGGCTAGCATTCTTGATAATGTGTAATCAGCATTTCAGAGCAAGGACTGGTTGGCTAGCATTCTTGATAATGTGTAATCAGCATTTCAGAGCAAGGACTGGTTGGCTAGCAGTCTTGATAATGTGTCCGACTGTTGGTTCAGTGTTAATTAGCATTTCAGAGCAAGGACTGATTGGCTAGCAGTCTTGATAATGTGTAATCAGCATTTCAGAGCAAGGACTGGTTGGCTAGCAGTCTTGATAATGTGTCCGACTGTTGGTTCAGTGTTAATCAGCATTTCAGAGCAAGGACTGATTGGCTAGCAGTCTTGATAATGTGTAATCAGCATTTCAGAGCAAGGACTGATTGGCTAGCAGTCTTGATAATGTGTAATCAGCATTTCAGAGCAAGGACTGGTTGGCTAGCATTCTTGATGTCTGACTGTTGGTTCAGTGTTAATCAGCATTTCAGAGCAAGGACTGGTTGGCTAGCAGTCTTGATAATGTGTCCGACTGTTGGTTTAGTGTTAACCAGCATTTCAGAGCAAGGACTGGTTAGCTAGCAGTCTTGATAATGTGCAATCAGCATTTCAGAGCAAGGACTGGTTGGCTAGCAGTCTTGATAATGTGTCTGACTGTTGGTTCAGTGTTAATCAGCATTTCAGAGCAAAGACTGGTTGGCTAGCAGTCTTGATAATGTGTCCGACTGTTGGTTCAGTGTTAATCAGCATTTCAGAGCAAGGACTGGTTGGCTAGCAGTCTTGATGTCTGACTGTTGGTTCAGTGTTAATCAGCATTTCAGAGCAAGGACTGGTTGCCTAGCAGTCTTGATGTCTGACTGTTGGTTCAGTATTAATCAGCATTTCAGAGCAAGGACTGGTTGGCTAGCAGTCTTGATGTCTGATTGTTGGTTCAGTGTTAATCAGCATTTCAGAGCAAGGACTGGTTGGCTAGCAGTCTTGATGTCTGATTGTTGGTTCAGTGTTAATCAGCATTTCAGAGCAAGGACTGGTTGGCTAGCAGTCTTGATGTCTGATTGTTGGTTCAGTGTTTCTTGCTCTAACACAACCAATGTTTCCTTTTTAACTTAACAAAAGCAGCAATGTTGCAGTGATTAATACATATATTTTGTATGAATCAATCAATCTTCTCAACCAATTTTTAGTTTTTACTTACATTTCGTTATTGTTGCTGACCATCAATGCTTCCACGGCATATAAAATAATCCAGAAATAGGAAGACTGGTAGAAGTACTGAATGATGACCTGGAATATAAATTTGATTTAATTTGATTTGATTTTTTGGTGTTTAATGCCACTTTCAGCAATATTACAGCTATATCATGGCCACCAGTTTTAGTGGTGGAAGAATCCAGAGTATCCGGAGAGAACCACTGACCATGGGTAAGCAACTGGTAAACTTTATATAAAATATATATAATAAATAATATATAATAATAATAAAATAATCAGTATCGGCCTCACTGTGATACAAGTGATAATGTCTGTCTCGACTTTTAACACTGCTGTTATTCTATGTTATACTTACATTAATAACAATACAAAATTCTACCGCTGAGGTCATCTCATGACCTGGATATGGGAAGTTTTCTCCAAGCATAGTTGACGACCTTATCAGGATACCTGCAATAGAAAATCTATGTTCTACATTGTTTTACCGATTAGTTGACATTTGTGAATGTCAAGGCGGTGATATCAACTGTCAATAGTGTGTCATTACTAACATTTAATCTTGAAGTTGGAAAAGAAGCCATGACTCCCTAGAACTGATTCAGTCTGGAAAACATACAAAATGGTGAGTCCTAAACACAAGTGATGAGTCTAGAACTCACCTAGAACGAGTTATGAGTAACAATCTGCCATATATCAAATTGCTCCATTTAAAGGTAAAAGACTAACGGTATCTGCTTACACAAGGCAAACGAACTAATGGACAGACAGTGATATTGTCATGGGTATTCCACTGCTTACACAAGGCAAACAAACTGATGGACAGACAGTGATATTGTCATGGGTATTCCACTGCTTACACAAGGCAAACGAACTGATGGACAGACAGTGATATTGTCATGGGTATTCCACTGCTTACATAAGGCAAACAAACTGATGGACAGACAGTGATATTGTCATGGGTATTCCACTGCTTACACAAGGCAAACGAACTGATGGACAGACAGTGATATTGTCATGGATATTCCACTGCTTACACAAGGCAAACAAACTGATGGACAGACAGTGATATTGTCATGGGTATTCCACTGCTTACACAAGGCAAACGAACTGATGGACAAACAGTGATATTGTCGTGGGTATTCCACTGCTTGCACAAGGCAAACAAACTGATGGACAGACAGTGATATTGTCATGGGTATTCCACTGCTTACACAAGGCAAACGAACTGATGGACAGACAGTGATATTGTCGTGGGTATTCCACTGCTTACACAAGTTTTCAAACTGACAGACAGTGATATTGTCATGGGTATTCCACTGCTTACACAAGGCAAACGAACTGATGGACAGACAGTGATATTGTCATGGGTATTCCACTGTTTACACAAGGCAAACGAACTGATGGACAGACAGTGATATTGTCATGGGTATTCCACTGCTTACATAAGGCAAACAAACTGATGGACAGACAGTGATATTGTCATGGGTATTCCACTGCTTACACAAGGCAAACGAACTGATGGACAGACAGTGATATTGTCATGGGAATTCCACTGCTTACACAAGGCAAACAAACTGATGGACAGACAGTGATATTGTCATGGGTATTCCACTGCTTACACAAGGCAAACGAACTGATGGACAGACAGTGATATTGTCATGGGTATTCCACTGCTTACACAAGGCAAACAAACTGATGGACAGACAGTGATATTGTCATGGGTATTCCACTGCTTACACAAGGCAAACAAACTGATGGACAGACAGTGATATTGTCATGGGTATTCCACTGCTTACACAAGGCAAACGAACTAATGGACAGACAGTGATATTGTCATGGGTATTCCACTGCTTACACAAGGCAAACGAACTGATGGACAGACAGTGATATTGTCATGGGTATTCCAGTATACTCATTACTGTCCAAGAGGGTGTGCATAATAATTACAGTCTTATTGGACGATAAAAGTTAATGTTATTATATGGTCACAGATTCTAGACCAGTAATAATTAATACAGCTTAACATTAGTTAGGAATCATGTTCACTCACCTAAAGTTCCAATAAAACTTGTGACCACAATGGCTTTAATTATTTCATTTAAATTTGGTCCAGCCAATATACGTCCTGGATTTCTCCACCATTCAGAACCTGTTTGGTCTCTTGGTAATATCAAATAGATAACACCAACCAGACTGATTGAAGAGAAAATAATAGCCACAATAGAAACAACCTTTTCTATCAGTAATTTCTCAGGTAGATTGTGCACATGTTCAGAAACATTATGATAAACACTACAGGTATGGAAAAATGCTACAGAGGCCATACTGACTACAGATCAACAATTAGAGAGATCCTTCCTCCATCAGTATACGTAGAGATCTATGAAAACAAAATAATAACATTAGTTAGTAACTGACTACCTCACCACTATGTTAACAATAAATAATATTTACAGTCATATAGAGTTCTTTCATTGATTGTGGCATTATTTGTAAGTATATATGTTTAATATTTTGCATGGTGGAAGTGTATCAACTAACCCCTGTCTGTACCTAATTCTATTAAAATCGATTAGCATTCAGGTGTATTTTGGGGTAATTGAATAGACCTACACCAAATTTTCAATAACAGAAATTTTGTCCGCCTTTTAGGCGCACTGATGATAAAGGTCGGGGAGGGTCCGGTAGTTCGATGGCCCATTAGTCAGACGGCCCATTAGTCTGATGGCCCATTAGTCCGACGGCCCATTAATCTGACAACCCATTAGTCAGACAGAAACATTTTACTGTATTTAGATGTCTACATAAATATTTGCCACCAGGGAACCATAAATAATATGCCACCATATCGCGATATGCGTCAGATGAGATTTCAAAAAATAATCCACATAAGGTTATATTGTGGTTTCAGCAACATGTAATCCTTTATAGTCAAAGGAATGTCATTATACAACGTTGGCCCCTTTATTCTATTTACTGTAAGGGTAGCTACGTTGGTTTGTCGACCGGTTTGTTCACTTGGAAACTGCTTTGCTGATCAAGTCACAATCATTTCTCAACAGATTGGATCCAAATTTGTGTGGTTTGTTCTCTTACATATGGCGAAGCTGCTATCTCAAATATAAGCACTTTTGGGGTCATGTGTAGGAGATAATCATAAAATTTTACACTTGCACATTGTATTTGTAATTTGACATGGATCGAACTTGGGATTTCTTGGCAAAAAGTCCACTCTGATTAACTACGGGTGCGTCCTGTCGAAAGATATACACAAGCTGTCGAAAAGAACTCCGTTAGAAAGCCCATTTCGACCCCCTCGTCTGCCGAAATACTGACGAAGCTCGATACCTGAGGGATCGATCTTGAACACATTTCGCCAGCGATCGCGTCAAACGAGTTTGATCCCTCATCAGCCGAACTTGACACCTTGTTACCCTAGCTCAACACCTTGTTACCCTAGCTTGACACCTTGTTACCCTAGCTCGACCCCTCATTGGGCTAGCTAGACAGTGGGTTTAAAATGGCAGGTTTCTCAAAAGGACAGGTTTTGTCAAGATTAACATTTGATAGCGTCTGAATCTGAAAATATATTAAACCACTAATAACTGTTTGAAATAGCCCCATCCTATATACATGTAAAATGAGACCTCTGATTTGACCAGTTTCGCATATTTTTAGTTGAAAAAAGGAGAAAATTAAAATAATGATAAAATCCATGGTGTCGCTTTGAGCAAAAAGGAGAGGTGTTGACCCCAAGTACATGTACCTGTGCCGTGAATAAATGAGCTAATGGCAATTAGGTTAATATATATATCCGTGTCAAAACGATATCGATGTTCGTGTCGTCATGTTACACGACGGGTGTTGTTAACAAGGCAGGATTTGCTTACTCTTCTGGAGCACCTGAAGTCACTCCCGGTTTTTAGTGGAGTTCGTGTTGTCTGTTCTTTTTAGTTTATGTGTAACGGATTTGTCATATGTGTCTCTTGATTATCGATTTCCTGCTTAACAGATTGGTTGTGTTTGTCTCATAGCCAAACCGGTTAATCAACTTGCATTATTGGGAAATTGCTTCAATATATTTCCATTCTAAAAACTGGATACAATCCATGACAAGAAGATGAGTGAAAACGGGTCCTTTACCGAATTCCCGGGACCCGTCGGGTGATTGAAAAATCTCGAGTGAGAGGACACATTTCGGCAAATTCATGACCGGTGTGACCTGCAAAAAAAATGGGCGAGTTGACATGTATGGACGACGTTCAGTTATATAGGGTACATGTATATAGGAACCACCCTCATGGTCTGTCGGAATGCCTTGAAGGATATTAATGAGACTTGGTATGCCTCTTGCATTTATAGGTTGTCGGACTATCGGGAGGATCCCATAAAGGTCAATAAAGATCACTTCCGGTTTATACAAATCAGCTAATATAAATTGTAGATTATGTGTAGTTGTCATTGACCCAAATCATTATCAAGCATAGCTCATTTCAATATCTGTGCATCAATATTGTAGACATACAATTTTTTCTTAGGTAAGCATATGATTTTTGTTTACGGAAGTAACAAACAATCGTGCACGTTTAATTACATGATGTGTCTAAAAGCTAGACATGGTTGTAGGTGTTTGAGGTATTTTTGTGATGATTGTCACAGGCCCTTGTAGTCAGAATGTAGCGCAGTGATATTTTCATGCATTTATGCCCTAAAAAGCAAATACTACAACTAGTACAAGAACAGGACATATTTATGAGTGTCAGCCTTTGGAGAATGCCACACTTCTTGACTTGGATACAACTTGCAGCAGCTCACCATTTGAAATTTTGATATGACAAGAAAATCGCAAAAATATGTTTAAAATCAATTTACATAGGACATCATTTGGGTGTCGTACCTCTTGATGTATTTACAAGTTATAACAGTGTTTATTGTCTGTACGACAGAAGGTGCTACTACACAGTGACAACTTAAGAACATCAGTGGCAGACAGCAATAATAGAATGCAAGTCAAATCGCCCCCATTAATTAAAATAATGAAGAAATTAATTTGAACATAAAATCGAGCTATAAATGTATGTACAATAATTTTGCCCTCTATGTTTATGTATGCATTTTTCATTTAAAAAAAATCATGAGAGATCAGATTGAACGTGATTACATCATAATTGCTTTTATAACTTGAGATCAATATTTTTATATTATTGTTTGTTTGATAATCGCAATGTATATCTTTAATATTTTTTGTATCATTCTGGAATTTTAATTGAAATATTGGTGTAATAGTTAGCGTGCTCTCCTCGAGTGCGGTAGATCGTGGGTTTGAGTCCCGATCGGGTATAAACCAAAGACTATAAAATTTGTATTAGGGAGAAAGAGCAGACTGGTTGGCTCGGTATCAGGATAATGGGTCCTTGAGGTAGACATGCAAGTGAGCTAGCACTATAAAATCAAAAATCCAACTTAGCATGTCATTTGTTGAAATTATAATGATAGCAGATTTATATAATTTCATTACCAGCTTGGGCAAGCTTAATTATGGCTTCGCAAAACGTTTTTATTGCAATATAAAGAATATGTATCACTGGCTTGGGTCTCCTTGATGTGTTTCCGATTGGAACAACAACAAAACAAAACTAATCAGGTGTCTACGATGGTGAAGGACATCCTCTGCTGGCTGATTGTTGTGTATACTGTCATCAGCAATAGAATTAGTAAGAAAAAAAACCAACAAATTATGTAACAACTCTGTTCAAATTACAATTAATATTTTTATTAATTCAACCTGGCACAAAAATACAAACAACGAATATTTGTTCATTTTCAGCTTAAGTGTACACTAGTATCATAGAAAATATTTGTGAAGGTGAACTATGTGGATTGTTACTGGGAACAACTTTCAATTTTACGTAATGTTTAAAATGGTTAGCGTGTTCCTCTCGAGTGGTAGATCGTGTGTCTGAGCCCCGATTGCATAGCTTCTTGTCGGGGTCTTACTATCTGCTTGCAGTCTATGCAGTCACTGGCCACTGTATTTAATGCCAGTCATGGTGGTAGCAGGTTTATATAATTTCATTACCAGTTTGGGCAAGCTTATGGCCTCGCAACAAGTTTTATTGCAATATCAAGAATATGTATCATTGGCTTGGGTCTCCTTGAATGTGAATCCAATTGGAATAACATCAAATCAAAACAAAACTAATCAGGCTGCTAATTAATTATTAAACAAACAGTGCATCTATACTTTACAAAGAAATGCTTGATTAAAAGAAGACATTAATTATTACAGACAGACTTTTTATTATTCTAATCTTTATTACCATAAACCATTAAGTATATAAACACAACATACATGTACATTCACAAGTGATACAACACGTCATTATACGTCAGAAATAAATGTTAAACAAAAATTAAACAATGTTTCTGATTACATGTACTGTAATTTTTTCATTGTCAAAACTAGTAATAATAATAATAATAATAACTATCATTGTTTTTCTTTAAATGTTGGGGCGATATTGACGGGGGTGAATTTGCAGTGGGGCGATTTGATCAGGTACCCAATAATAATATACTGGATACGTCAATACGAGGAAGAAAGATTGGGGAACTCTGTTTTATTATGTCAGTCATTATCATGTAAAGTTTCCTCCAAGTTTTCAAGTTTTTATTAATAAGAAAAATCAATCAAACATTGATGTCCTCCCCACATTAACATGCTATTAAATCAGTAAACATATGTAATTATGAATACATTACATTTTTAAATGACAAAATATCATATAAAAGAAAAAACCTCTATGTTACATTTGTACATATGTGTGCAGTTGATTTTTAGTTCATCACAGAATAAGATAAGATAAGATTTTATTGGCCCAAATTAAAGGGCCCACGAAGGGGCATATAAACATAATAAAACATAAGGTGATTGCATAAAATATCATATAAATTATAAATACAAGAATGAGATTTTAATTGTCCAATCAAGGTTCCAGCAAGGGGCAGAGTCATTACAGTGATTTATATTACACACACAAAAACAATAAACATTCTAATACATAAATGTAATAAACAGTATACAAACAAGCAATTTGCAGAAATTGGTACATAAGTACTAAACATATCTATGTCTCTGATGAGTATACTAATTAATATTTGGAAGAGTCCACTGGGCAATTACAAAAAAAAATAATATATATATAGATACATCATACATACCTACGATTTAATGTTAATATTACTGGAAATGATAGAAAAACAATAATGTATGCGATCTTTCGTTTTAGGGTGTTGTGACACTTCTGGTTCCCTGTTCTATTGTTTATTTATTTATAGTAGGTTACCTTAGTCCTTACCGGGAAATCTTTTTTCGTCCACATCGCGACAGGGGATTGTAGTATAGGGGAAGGAAACAACGATCTGCGTAAGATTTTCGTTCGAGGTTTTTCGCATTTTTCATTCTGAGGTATACAATAATTATTCCTTTCCTCAAATCATCTCATTGAATGGTTCAAAATTAACAAAATGCAGGCTAATCCTGATAAATTTCAAGTTTTGGCAGTGGGGAAGAAAACCTATGAAAAACGTCCAACTATAAATATACAAAATTTTGAACTAACGTGTGAAGACAGTGTTAAATTACTTGGCATTGAGATCGATTATCAATTAAATTTTGACACACCTATAAGTACAATCTGCAGGAATTCATCCCAACAGCTGAACATTATCAAACATTTAGGCCCCTATTTGAACAGATTAAGCAAACTTACAATTTTCCATACTTTTATTCTTAGTAATTTTAACTTTTGCCCTTTGGCCTGGCATTTTTGTACGGAGAAAAATTCCAAAAAGATAGAAAAAGTGCAAGAAAGAGCACTTCGTTTTGTGTATGAGGATTACAATAGCTCATAATTTATTGAAAAAAGCAAAGGTGCCTTCCTTGCAGATTCGTAGAATGAGAACTATGGCCCTGGAAACATTTAAGATTATGAATAAACTGTCGCCATCATGTCTCCATAACCTTGTGCATTTACGAAATTCAAAATATTATTTTAGATACAACAATATACTGGACATTCCACAGGTCAGAACATCAAGGTATGGCAAAAAAAACCATTTAAATTTGCTGCTGCTACATTGTGGAACAGCCTCCTAGACCATTTCAGGACTGAACACAGTTTTTCTCAATTTAAGAGCTTAATGCAGTCCTGGAATGGTACTAAATGTTGCTGTTCTGCATGCAGATGATAAATATTCTGCTACTGTTTTTGCTCTTTTTATTTGCATATAGCTTTTAGATATATATTGCTTTGTTTTAGTGCTTGTCAATTTTTTATCCAAACATGCTTAATTTTCTGCTTTATTATGTCATGCTGCATGTAGATGCCGGTGGCAACCCAGCGAGGCATTGCCACCTGTTCCCCGGCCGGCATCTGTATGCAGTATGCACGGTACGGTAAAAACTCTTTCAGATTTGCAGCCCCTACATTGTGGAACGGCCTCCCGGATCATTTCAGGACTGAAAATAGCTTCTCTCAATTCAAGAGTCTTTTTCAGTCCTGGAATGGGTCCAAATGTCACTGTTCTGCATGTAGATGATTAAAAGTTTGCTTCTGGTTTGCTTTTATTTTTTATTTTTTATTTTTTTAATTATTATTTTTTTTTAGTTTGGCTTGAACATTTTATATTCTGATTTTTTAGTTAGACAGTGCTGCTTTTACTGATTATGTTGGTACCAGTTTTAAGTATTCAGTATTATTATTTATTTTTTTACCTACTGCTTCTTTTGTAAATGCTGCATTATGTTGGAGCATCTGTGTGTGGATCTTGAACAAGAGTCCAAAGAGGCACTTGCCACGTGGGTTCTTGTTCAGATCTTAGACTGACAATTGCCTGTCTCAATCTATTGGATATAGCCGAAGTACGAGCCAGGGGACATAACTCGTCAGTCTAGTTCAGATCTATACACAGTCCTCCTTTTTATGCCTATATGTCTTAGCTTATTTTAGTTTATAACTTTGCATGTGACTTGTGTTGTTTTATTGTTAATGTATATTCGGTAAAAAGCTCCTTATAGAGCTTATGTTGTACTGTTTTATTATGTGCCGAATCAAACGCTACCGGATGTTTCATCCCATAATCAAAACGGACCATTACCAAAACGGACCATAACAAAAACGGACTATTGAAATAAAAAAATTTAATTTCTTGAATAAATATGATATTTTATGTATTATTTCTATGATTTTATATGTATTTACTAAATATTTGTATTAATTTGTTTAGTGTGTTTTAATTATAAAGATATGTTCGTTTGCACATAAAGAGGGAGAGGCGTTAATTATCGAAAATAACAAATCAAGGAAAATAAAAGAATTTAAATCGAAGGCTGAAACTGCGCTTTGGTTTGTAGAATCATATGGCCTTGTACCCCAGTACTTAAAATTAGAAAGTACTGATGGGCAGACTGTTAAAGTCGATTTCAATCCGTCGTCCAGCAAATCTTCATACCAAGATTTGCCTGAAGAAGAAAGACAAAAAATTAAAGATTTGTTATTTATTTTGGAAAAATTTAATGTTAGGGAGAGCGCTAAAAGGGAACTGACAGTATTTTGTGATGGGCTACCACGAACATATCTGGTTTCATCAATGCCAGGAAGATATTAACAGTTTATAACATTTTGAAAATTTCGGGAAATATCCCTGGCGCATATGTTACATCACATTTTCATAAATTATATAAAGTTTCCCCTTTTGCGCCCAAATTAAACTTTTAACTTCTATCAGTTCCATTCTCTTAAATCAACCTCCAATGGACAAATGATGGATCAACAGTTTGTGTATGTAGTGCATTGAAAATGCGTTCTGTCATGTGCATAAGTTATTGTTTGCATGATTGACAGACAATATTCATCATATTGTTTTCTAGCTTCTGAACTGTCGATCGAGAAAAAAAAATATTCTAGACAGGCAGCAAATAGCCAGTTAATGGGGTTTGCAATTAATATTTCGCATGCACAATAGCGACTTCACACCACAAGGTGTGGAAAATAGAAATATTCCTCTGTGGTTTAAATGCGTATTAACTGCATTACATGTAAACTGTATGATTCTGTTTGATAAAGTCCTTTAACTAGAACAGGAAAAAAATGTACGTTTGAGTGAAATAGTGTTGTAATAAAAGATCGTGAACGTGATATACAAGTATTACGGAATGTCAAGGTATATTTTAAATGAGGTTGAAACAAGACACCATTTGATATTAATTCGGTTGTATTTCATTTTGACGATTTTAATCACGGAAGATGATCACAACCATATTGTTTTTGATTGGATTAAAATTATAGCTGTATAATAATATATAATAAGCTATTATTATTAGAATCCTAACATGACTGCGAATTTGGCATAAATAAAATAACAAATGGCTTCCTCTAGAAAAACGCCGACTTTATGTGAAAGGGATATCAGACAGCTATGATGAACAATTTTAATACATCCCTTAGCGCGGGATGTAAAGGACACACTCTTTACACGTAAAAGACAACTTACAGCAGATTCTGATAGCAACAGTTTATTAGGAGTGTTGGTGCTGTTGTTTTATCGACATCTGAGGTGGGGCAAAAAAAAAAGAAAAAAAACACCATTGCAAGCACATTTTTAGTCAAATCATACAATTAATTGTTACACACTTATTTACAATTATGATTAATTTGATTTTTATTTGATTAAAAGTTAATTAATTTGAAAGAATTTGGTTTTAATTTACAAAGATTATTAAACCCTCAATGCTTTAATCTTAGTTTCCCTCAAAGAATATGGGCTTGGGTTGATAAAAAGAAAAAAGAGCATGTACATAGTAATTAAGATATAATTAACAGATTGCAGTACATGGAATTTTGATAAATTCCATTACAAAAACGAGTAAATTTCTTTGATCTTTGGTTCATAGACAATAAAAGAACATGGAGTTTGTTTTCATTCATTACCATTCTCACAATGGGGACAGACCACTGTGCAGATTGCTCCAGAAAAGTAAATTCAAGACAACACACACTTAAACAATCACCTGATAATCAAATCATTTAATCTAATCAAAAGTGATTTGGGCGTCATGAACCAATTAAAACATCAATAATTACTTGTCTTCATTACCTGTATCACAAATAAGATATGTTTAAAAAAAAACAATCAACGCACAATAAAAAAAAAAAACTAAATAAAGATTCTTGCAATACATATTTTTTTCTGGTAGTCCGTTTTGGTTATGGAAGGAAACGTCATGTTTAAAATTTCTGAATAAAGATAATAAATTAATTTTGTTATACTCATATGTGCAGACAAGAAGTTTTCAAATGTTAGCACATGCAGATATTTTGAACCAAGAAAACTATGTACAATAACCATTAATATTGAAATGATACTTTTGTTGTTCTTTTTCTTTAGGCCATTGTGTTGTCTTTCCTTCGATTTACGGATTATGATAACCGCTTTTATATCTTCAAACTCTTCTTACCTATGCTATGAATGCTATTTATTCATTATTGATGAGCTTCTAAATAGAAATGGAATAGTTTTAAATGTATACACGTTGTTCCCTTCATATACATGTCAAAAATAGTAATATTTAAATATGCCACTTCTCCATGTTCTTAAAAATAAAACAGAAAAATATATTTTTATCTTCCAATGCTCTTTCGACACTTCGTTTATTTTTACTTTATTAAGCCTTTAGTTAAACGTTCTTAGTTTTAATTAAAAGTTGTTTCCTTTTCAGTTAAACATCCAAAATAGGTATTTTTATCACTTGCTTTTGGGTAACTCAAATTTTAGGAATATAGCTGTTTAGAGGGTTTGTTCTTTTACGCATTTATTCTTCTCACAACCACCAACAATGACAAACGCTATTTTCAAGCATTGGCGATTTTTGTAAATAAAAAATCTGTAATATAGGTCTACCCTTGGAGAATGAGCGGATTAGCATTATATAGTGTCTTAATACCATGAAGTGGGTCTCGGCAAGGATACAGAGAATGTTTTGATGTTCAAAACGTGATACATGATATTGAATTCTGTGTAGGATAATGCATTTGGTTACAAATAATAATAATACTGAGGGAATACCCTCACCCGTCTTCAAATGAATCATTGAAGGGATCGGGAAAGTATTTTTGCGTTAATAAAAAAAAAAACATTTAAGCACTTCATTTGTTACAGTTACCATTGATTTCCTACTATGCATGTATAAATATCATAATGTAGTCCTTTCTTCAGAAACATTTGCAACCTTCTGTCTAGGTTTACTCCCGATGTTGTTATCAACGTGTATGCATTCCAGGGGCAGATACAGGATTTCAAGTTAGGGGGGCGCACTTAAAAAAATTGCGCCGAGCGGAGGAAGGCGCGAAAATTGTTGGGGTATTTCGTGTGAAAAATCACGATTTTACGCCAAAAAATCATATTTTTTTCCAATTTTAGAGGGGGGCGCCCCCTGGATCCGCCCCTGCATTCACTGTGACCAGCTACCTGCTGTGACTTATCATATTAGCCTGTCCTAAGCCAGTGCTCATGCAGATATTGCAAATTTATCCAATTTCATTTTAATAATGGTGAAATGTCTTTTTAACTATTTTTCATATTACCCTAACAAGGCGAAAATGATGAGCACTAAAGAATAATTCATGCATCATATAATTTTTTCAAATACCCAATAGCTTGGGAGAAGCAGGGTCATTTGCTAAATCATGTTCCATGATGAGGTAATTTTTGCATTTCCAATTAACACCACAATTTTATATAAAGGCCCACAATATGATCCCATACACAATTTGGTTATAAACTTTGAAGCGGCTTCTGAGAAGAAGTGTTTGTATGTATTTTCCACAGGATCTTTTATTTAACTGTGATAAATATGATGAATTAAGAAAAACAAATTAAATACATATTTAGTTGAGCTTTTTCTTCAAGGAAGTGATGATTTATCTATGGATGATAACATAGTTATATTTCAGTATGTATATGAATTCATTGAAAATAGCAATAGATTTCTATAGATTCTATGTTTTATAAATATTTTAAATTGCTATTGAAAATATAATTTGTATCAACTATTATGAGTGAATGAGTGTGAGATAGTCTGTTGTATTGTCTTGTCTTGTATCATATGTATGTTGAGGAGACCAACTTTGTAGCCTTCAGGCTGTTTGCAATCCTCTTGAAATAAATAAAGCATTAAATTAAAATAACTATGTTCCATGCCAAAAGTGGTATTTTTTAATTTGTAATCTAGCTTATGTACTAGACACTAATGTTGCATACAGTTACTTACATGAAAATATTAACAAGAGTTGTTATTCCTGTTGGGAGGATTCTGATTTAAAATGAAAAGAAGATTTTCCAGATGCAAAACTTTTAACCAGTGTGAAAAAAAATTACCCTGTAGTATACTTTCTTTGTATTCCTATATATCAAGAATCATTGATATGTATACTAATGGGGGCTGAGCCTGTGTCGCTCACCTTTCATTCTGCTTTGAAGAAGCTTAATACAGAATCTTCCATAGGTGCTTCCCACCAAGTTTCGGTTCATTTGGCTAAGCAGTTACAGAGAAAAAGATTTTTATAAATCAACCAATCAAAACAAAATGGCCATGTTTGTTAACGGATCGGAACTATATTATCATTCTGGATAGAGGATCTTCCAAGGATGCTTCCTACCGAGTTTCGATTCATTTGGCCAAGCGCTTTCAGGGGAGATGATTTTTTATAAATCAACCAATCAGAAACAAGAATTGTCTGTGGCGGTCATGTTTGTTAACGGATCGGAAATAAATGAGCAACTTTATAGAGGACCTTCCAAGGATGCTTCCTACCAAATTTTGATTCATTTGGCAAAGCGGTTTCAGAGAAGATGTTTTAGAAATCAACCAATCAGAAACAAGAATTGCCTATGGCGAACATGTTTGTGAATGGATCGGGACGAAATGAGCAATCTTTATAGAGGACCTGCCATAGATGCTTCCTACCAAGTTTTACTTCATTTGGCTGAGGAGTTTCAGAGGAGAAGATTAAAATGTGAAAAGTTAGCGGACGATGGACGCCAAGTGATGGCAAAAGCTGACTTTGGCAAGGTGAGCTAAAAAGGGTGCAGTCGACTCGCAGCCGCAAGTAATAAAGTTTACCAGTTGCTTGCCCGTGGTCGGTGGTTCTCTCCGGCTTCCTTCACCACTAAAATTGGTCACCATGATATAGCTGAAATATTGTTGAAAGTGGAGTTAAAACACCAAAAATCAAATCAAATCAAATCTGGACAAGTATACAGGGGAAACAGGCGAAAAATCATAGAAGGTATTAGCCAAGTTGGATATTCATTTTACTCTTATCACAAATACATGCAGGGTCGCCTTAGGAGGTGTGGTTCCCATAGCATAATAATAATCATTGCTGTTCTCCGTAAAACCTAGTGTTTTTGTTTGTGTGTACTTGAACAGCTGAGAGTATGCAACTTCAGTGGGGCCCAATTGGCTTATGACAGATCCTGTATATATGGTTCATTCTACCTAGGGCCATTATTTCGTGTTGGTATGCTAGTTGGATTTACATCTACCTGTGCAATCAGTTTCTATCACCACTAAAGCTGTGATTTCGAATCCTGCTCGTGGGGAGGTGTACTTGATACAACATTATGTGATAAAGTTTGCTCTTCATTCTACCTATTAGTACAACAATGTATTACGACTTTTTGAAAATAGACAAAAAATATATATGATTTTTAACCAGAATATGTGGAATACTTTTTTGCTATATTTTGCAGCAGTCAGACAGGACATAGCTTAGAAAATAATCCTACATAATATATCTCAATCAGGGTGAGGTGTACAACATTCTGTGATAAAGTTTGTCAGTGATTTGCAACAGATCGGTGGTTTTCTCCGGGTCTTCCGCCAATAAAACTAACCACCACAATATAGCTGAAACATTGTTGAAAGTGGCGTTAAACACAATCAAACAAACAAACCAAATATATCAGAAAATACATGTAATTCATTCAATCAATATTCAGTAAGTATGATGTTGGTCACCAAACTGGATGGTAGTTATTTATAGATTGCAAAGTCATTCTTTTTAATTTAGTTCATCAAATCTGTTGTCAATTGCTTGATCATTTATTTTCTTTTATATACTCTTACTCTCAGCTGATACTCATATATGTCAATAAAATATAATAAACATAGGCAAAATTTCAAAATCACTTTTTTATTAGAAAATCTGAGTCTTAATCCATAATAACAGTCTTTTATCGTACATCTTTGAACTATGAAAATGTCTTCAAATAAGTTACATATGGTTATTTCTACTACATGTACATGTATGTGATGTCATAAACAACGTAAAATTATTAATACAGATAAAATCCCTGTTTTTAATATTTAATAAAAGAAAAGGTTTCTAAAACAAAATGATAATCAAATAACCTCATTTTTGTTTATTGATTTAGTTAAAGTATTTGTACAAGGAAACTTCCTCCAAAATCATGTAATGTCTCAATAAATCAATTTTAAATAAAAAAAAAAGCTCCCTTCCAGATCTCAGCTAACGTATTCCGATGAAAAATGTTCCTGTTAAATTTATAAAAATTTAACTAATTACTCATGTCACATAAAAAGTTGTCTATTTTCAGCTAAAAAAAAATCATTTCACCCCTTCTCTCCCCCCCTCCCTCCAAAAAAAACCCCAAAAAACTGAACAACATAAAATTTAGGATGAAGTGTTGATGACTTGAGCTGAAATCTTAAATAGCGTAAAAATTAGTCATAGCAATGTTCCTCCTATATTGGAATTTGATCTGTCATCTGAAAGACTTCTAAGCCAATATCCAGTTCATGTTGTATTTGCTACCAAGTTCCTGACAACCATTCCTGAATCCATCAGCTGTAACAAAATACCAGTATATGTACTTGATAACAGAAATTCTAAAATAATACGACATTTAAAAAAAAATAGATGATGTCTCAAAAGAGGTACCAGTGTTTTAAGGCAAACATATGTTATATGTTAAAAGAATTCTCTTTGATTGTACCTCCCTCGTTTGATACTGTACATCACTTTCTCAGTCAAATCACAAAGTTTGTAGTTACTGTATGTAGTACTAAGGTATATATACGATTTCCAGTCAAATCGGCCCCAGTTAAATCGGCCCTAGTCAAATCGGCCCCAAAAAAAAATAATAAATAAATAAATAAATAAATAAAAATTATAAATTAATATTTTTGGTTAGAAGATGTAAAATTTAAATTTTGTTTGTTTGGGGCCGATTTGACCTGCTATACCACAAATGATATCAGAAAAAACAGCCCCGAACATTGTGTTGAGCTTTTTGATCAATTTATTGAGAAAGTAACATCTCATTGCACATTTGCCAAAATTGTACTTTCTCTCCCATTTCTTACAATAAAGGATGTTGAACTTAATGAGAAAATATTAAAATGTGTTGTATTATTACAATATAAAATATTAAAATGTGTTGTATTATTACAATATAAAATATTATAATGTGTTGTATTATTACAATATAAAATATTAAAATGTGTTGTATTATTACAATATTAAATGTGTTGTATTATTACAATATACAATGTGTTGTATTATTACAATATTAAAATGTGTTGTATTATTACAATATTAAATGTGTTGTATTATTACAATATAAAATGTGTTGTATTATTACAATATAAAATGTGTTGTATTATTACAATATTAAAATGTGTTGTATTATTACAATATTAAAATGTGTTGTATTATTACAATATAAAATGTGTTGTATTATTACAATATAAAATGTGTTGTATTATTACAATATTAAAATGTGTTGCATTATTACAATATAAAATGTGTTGTATTATTACAATATTAAAATGTGTTGTATTATTACAATATTAAAATGTGTTGTATTATTACAATATAAAATGTGTTGTATTATTACAATATTAAAATGTGTTGTATTATTACAATATTAAAATGTGTTGTATTATTACAATATAAAATGTGTTGTATTATTACAATATTAAAATGTGTTGTATTATTACAATATAAAATGTGTTGTAATATTACAATATTAAAATGTGCTGTATTATTACAATATTAAAATGTGTTGTATTATTACAATATTAAAATGTGTTGTATTATTACAATATAAAATGTGTTGTATTATTACAATATTAAAATGTGTTGTATTATTACAATATCAAAATGTGTTGTATTATTACAATATAAAATGTGTTGTATTATTACAATATTAAAATGTGTTGTATTATTACAATATTAAAATGTGTTGTATTATTACAATATAAAATGTGTTGTATTATTACAATATAAAATGTGTTGTATTATTACAATATAAGTACATAGATAACACAATTGTTACTGTTTGTGAAAATACAGGCTTATCAGCCAGACGTAATGCAGTTAAGAGATTTGTTTGTCTCGGATGGTATTCATCTTTCTCGTCAAGGTACAAACTTATTTGTAGCAAATGCGAAACACAATATAAGAGCTTGCCTGAACGTAAAAGTTATTAATAAACAACAGCCAAGAAAACAATTCATGCAATCTACTTACAAACGCCAAGGACAATCTGTTAAGAATAAGCAAAATAATTGGCGTTCTGAAAATGAGCGTGGAAATTCAAATTATATCATAAAAATAAGTATCTTCTGCATCCGCCTCAAAATTCCAGTGAGATAAAAATTTGAATCACGAATCTGTATGCATTTTTCAAATCCACTTTGCAAAGATAATCATTAGGTTTAATCAATTTGCAAGCATAATTAAGATCCATGTATGAGCATGATTTCTCCGCAACTAAACTATTCAAACACAAATTACTTGGCATACTCGCATCATGAATTAAGCGCACAGATCCATTATCTTTAGGTACTGAACCAAGAGCACTAGTTATCAGAGGCTTAACTTTGGTTACTACATAATTTCCATTTTCAATTTCAATTTTGATTTGCTTTTCCACTAAACGTTAATTTGACAATGCAAATCTGTAATTATTACACAAAACTGGAGAATTAAATTCAGGCATATGATCAACAATAGAAAAGCCATTTTTTACGCCAGACAATAGAAAATCATAATCTATATCATCACTAGGTATCAAATTAGACCAATAATTAACATTTAAGCGATAAGTATTGACACAAGAAATATTACGGAGTAATTATAAGCTGTCGAATTCTGAAGATTAGTAAATCTGGCTTACCCTACAGTACCAGAGAATGTACGTGACACGCTTGCAAAGCAGCATTTAATAGAGGCTCTAGCCGACTCAGAAATAAGGATACGCATTAAGCAGTCACGTCCCCAAGATTTAAATGATGCTATTCGACTGGCTGTCGAATTGGAGACTTTTAATAGAGCTGAGCGAAGAGTGACGGAAGGCCGCTCATATTTACGTACAACTGCAGCAGACAGTACTGCTGGCAAGGTATCTGGTAAAGCAAACGATCAGACAGACATGATGAAATTAATGACTGATATGCAAAAAAAAACCTATCAGATTTACAAAGATTTAATTATGGACGTGGTCAAACTTACGGACAGAATTATGGTCGTGGACATGGGTATAGACAAAACTTTGGTCGTGGACAAGATAATAGACAAAACGAGTACAGAGTGAATCTCAGAAGGAGAATTCACAAACTGATAAGAAAAGTCAGAATGTTGGACGTGGTCGCGGAAGAGCAAGGCCACTTAGGAGCGAAGTGACAACAAATCAGAGTAGTATACAGGGTAGTACTGGAGTATAATCTGCCGCTCAAGAGGCAGGTATGTACGTAGAGGCTGATATTCATCAAGTCAAATGCAAGTTGTTAGTAGATACAGGAGCAACTGTGTCTAAAGTATCGAACGATATATATCAAAAGATACCTGATGTAGCTAGGCTAACCCTGACTAGCACACATCAAGAAGTTTTGACTGCTAGTGGCGACAAATTAAAGATTTTAGGTCGTGGTAATTTTCTGATGAGACTTGATGATACAAAAGATATGGTAGTGCAGGCATTAGTTGCACAAATCACAGTAGACAGAATAATAGGTTTGGATTGCTTGAGATCAAATGCTGGTTCAATAGATTTACAGAATAGTATGTTAGATGTAGATGGGAGGCGAGTAAGTCTCAAGTATGCAGGAAAACTAGGTTGTTTTCGGGTTGTTGCACATGGCAAAGTTGTCATGCCTGCTCCGAGTGAAATGATAATAAGAGTAGAAGTAGATGATTCAGCGAATAAGCTAACATATGAAACAGATATGTTAGTAGAAGCAAACGAAACATGTTTGAAAAAGGATAAAGCGCTTGTAGGCCGTTCACTAGTTCAAGTTAGTAAGAATGTCTTTGTTAGAGTTATGAATCGTCAGCGGACACTCAAATTATTTATCCGGGAACTATTGTGGCACAGGTCAGTCCTGTTCAAGAGGTTGTTAATCCCAACAGTAAAATTGATGAAGAACGCTCACAAGAACATTTAACACCCAAACAAAGTTCAGAAATTAAGCGTTTACTAAAAGAATATGAAGGGTTGTTTGCAGCTTCAGATAGCGATTATGGAAGAACAAGCGTAGTAAAGCATAAAATTGCTACAGGGTCTGCACATCCAATAAAACAACCACCTCGTAGACTCCCAGATGTCTTAGCAAAGGAAGTGGACAAACAAGTAAAAGGAATGTTGAACAATGAAGTAATTACTCCATCCTCAAGCCTTTGGTCATCGCCTGTCGTCTTGGTGAGAAAGAAGGATGGAACGACCCACTTCTGTGTAGACTACAGACGTTTGAATGCGGTAACCATCAATGATGCCTACCCATTACCACGTATTGATGACTCATTTGATCATTTATCCGGTAGCTGCTGGTTTTCGACACTCGACCTATGTTCGGGGTACTGGCAGGTGGAATGTGAGGGTAGTGATAGACACAACACCGCTTTTGCGACAAGGTCTGGACTTTATGAATTTCGAGTCATGCCATTTGGACTAAAAGGAGCTCCAGCAACATTTGAGAGATTGATGGAAACAGTACTAGCAGGGTTGCAATGGGACATATGTTTGATTTATCTGGATGATGTTATTGTGTTGGGACGCTCATTTGAAGACATGGTTTCATGCTGGACTTAAATTAAAAGCAAAGAAATGTCATCTCTTTTGTAAGAAAGTTGTTTATTTGGGACATGTAATATCGGAAGCAGGAATAGCTACCGATCCAGAAAAGACAAAAAATGTAGAATCATGGACAGTACCAACGAATGTCAAAGATTTACGCTCATTTATGGGATTCTGTGGGTATTATAGAAAATTCATTCAAAACTTCTTAAAACTAGCGAAATGCTTGCACAAACTCACAGAAAAAGAGCGAAAATTTGAATGGACAAAGCATTTGAAGAACTCAAAAATCGACTGGTATCATCGCCGATTCTGGCTCATCCAGATTTTTCGAAGAAATTTATACTTGACACAAATGCAAGTAATGAAGCCATTGGAGCTGTCCTGTCTCAGGAAATTGATGGGAAAGAGAGACCCACGCGTTTACTAGTCGAACTTTGACAAAACAGGAACGACGCTACTGTGTAACACGAAAGGAGTTACTAGCGGTAGTTTTCTTTGTGAAACATTTTAAGTATTACTTGTATGGAAAACAATTGATCGTGCGAACAGATCATGGCTCACTCAGGTGGCTTTTGAACTTCAAAAATCCCGAAGGACGACTGGCAAGGTGGCTTCAAGTACTCAGCTCCTATGATATGACGATTGTACATCGTCCAGGTAGACAGCATCGAAATGCCGATGCGCTCAGTCGCATCCCATGTAGACAATGTGGATTTTATCCAAATTCGGAAAACACAGAAAATCTGGCACAACAAGTTAGAAACATACAGGAACGAGAAACACAGGAAGTAGATGAGAAGGAAGTATCTATCAGTGAGAAACAAAAATCTGATAAAGATTTAACCTGATCAGAAAATGGGTTGAGAAAAGAGAAAAACCAGAATTGAAGGAAATAAAGGTAATAACAAAATTACCGAACTCCGAACAATCTTACAAAGGGAAAGTCAAAACTCATAATTATATAAACTGACAAAATCAGTCAACAACCGGAAAACTGTGAAAACCGTAATGACCCTGACTTGGTACAGGCATTTCTAAAGAAATGGTGGGTTGAATCAGATTTTAAGGCGCCAAACCTCCCGCTCTCATTACGGTTCAAAGGTTCCAGCTGTCACTGTAACAGTTTTAAATACAGGAACAAAATAGGTAAAATAGTTGTCAAAGCAGTACCATATTCGGTGACGTAAATGTCAAAAATATTTTTACGTCACACATTGACAAACAAATTCTTGACATTTTTGACTTCTTTATCTTTATACATTTTCACTATATGAAAATGCATCGCTTATAATTTTTTCTGCAGAGAGTCCATAACAGTGAAGTCAATGTGGGCTCAATTTGACCAACTTACCATCATAGATGATGTACTTGTTAGGCGATTAGAAGGACTAAACACAAAGCTACAAGTGCTTGTACCTATGACAGAAAGGACCATACTGTCACACTATCATGATAATCGAACATCTGCACATCTTGGGTTGCGAAAAACTCTAGCCAAAATTAGACAGGGATATTTATTGGCCAGGTTTGCAAAAGGATGTAAAGTTATATGTAGCAGGTTATTCGTTCTGGTCACAAAAGAAGCCTCCAAATAAGAAGAAGAGAGCTCATATGCAAATAGTCGAAACTGTGTTCCCAATGGAACGCATAGCCATGGACATTTTTTGTGAATTACCAGAAACAAGTGGAGGAAATAAGCATGTTTTAGTAATCACTGATTACTATACTAAATGGACAGAATGTTTTGCAATGCCTAACATGGAGGCAAAAACAGTGGCAAAACTTTTAGTTGAAGATGTGATAGTCAGATTTGGGACTTCATATGTGATTCATACGGATCAAGGGGTACAGTTCGAAAGCAACTTATTTCAGGAGGTGCTTAGATTACTGCAAATACAGAAAACTCGGACTACTCCCTACCATCCTCAGTCAGATGGAATGGTCGAGCGGAATAATAGAACAATTCTTACGATGTTGTTCGCATTTGTCAATGAACATCAAAACGATTGGGATGACCACCTCCCTTACATTTCAATGGCTTATAGAGCCGCAGAGCATGAAACAACGGGAAATACTCCGAATTATATGATGTTGGGAAGAGAGGTTACAACCCCGCTGGATATTCAATATTGCATGCCACGTAGCATTGCACATATCCCTCAAAATCGTTGGGCATGGATACTCAAGGACAGAATGGAAGAAACTCATAAACATGTCAGGGAAAATGTTAAAGGTGCCATGCACCGACAGAAGAAATATTATGACCAGAAACTATCCTGGCAACATTTTCAGCCAGGCGATCAAGTATTTGTTTTCTTTCCAAATGTTAAACCAGGGTTAACAACCAAGCTAGCATGCTTGTGGAGAGGACCCTTCAAAGTGATAGTAAAAATCACAGATGTCACTTACAAAATTAACTCTGGTCGAAAAGGTAAACCACAAGTAATACATGTGGATAGGATAAGAAAGAAATATCCACAAAATCTTCCAGGAGAAGAAAGTGAGCAGATTGAGTCTTACGAGGAAACAATGGCAAAAAATGACTTACCAAATGAAAGTATGAAAACAGACAAAGCCCTGGAGTTTGACTTCAACAAGGAAATATCAGAAAATGTAGGGGTAGATAGCGAAGTTCAAAAGTCAGGTAGACAAAAACGAAAACCCGCTTGGTTAGCGGATTACGAAACATATTAAACAGATAAGTTGTTATTTTTTTTTATGTCCGTCGGATGGGGACGTTAAATCCGAGGTCCCGTGTGCAGGAACTACCACAACCTGTGCACGTTAAAGATTCCTTCTGCAGAGTTCGTTAAGAGTAGGCGCATTGGGGCCGCTGCAGAGGCAAAATTTGTCAGGAACACACAATTTATTCTTTTGGGCGTGGCACTCAAAATTGCAGACGTTAGTAGGTACATTGTTGCTCAGGTTACTTTTTGTCAAAATAGGTTTAGGTGTTAGGGTCAAAGATAATATTAGTTGGATCATTGATAAAAGTTAGGGTAAGAGGATAATTTAATTTGGTTAAGAAAACAATGTTCGTACATGAGGAAAGCGAGGACGCTTTTTGTTCGGAGGCGTGGGTAAATGTAGTGAAATGAAATGAACACTTTACTGAAAGCGCTATTTTTTTCCATTACGTCAATGTTGTATTTATAAAGTTGGAAATCCCCTTGTAGAATCCTCGGGTTTTTACATAGAAGTGATCGATTAATTAGAGGATCCCGAGTAAATTTTAGAGTATATAAGGCAGTCAAAATGCCGCAGATGGTTGCATTCATTTTGTGCCATTTGGGAAGTGCATGTCGAAAGATTAGAAAGATTAAATAGGTATATTGAGCTGAACTGAGCTAAAACAAGACATCAGGGTTGAAAGAATAGTAGAAGTGACTGCATTTAAGTCTTGCCTGTTATTCTGATTAAACGATTGATCGTTGAATAGTTCAAAGCGAGCCAACATTCTATTTATAGTATAGTTGTAGTTTACTGAGAAAAATTGAGATATAAAATTGTCTACTATTTTAAAATAATACAATTAATTTGGATAGGTTGTTTTCATTTTACACAATACATCTCGAACGATAAGAAGTAACTTAGGTACGAAACCTTTCTTGCAGTTTATTTTCCTATTTATTTTAATTTACTTTATCATATCATTTTCAATAGATACCAGGCCCGTTGCACATACATGTATCTCCTCATTTTATTTTATTTTCAGAATTTTTATTTACCAAACCTCCAAAATAACTCAAATCATCAAAACCGAAGAATGTGATCAGCTGTAAGATATATTTTTCTTTAAAAATTGATAAAACTATCTTTCATTTTCTTCACATTTTGTTTTTCAAAACATGTCCTAAATTATGACCTTTATGTTCACGAGGAAAAAGTAAATTCTTGTAAACATTTAAGTAATTTGGGTTTACAGGAGTAGAAATAAAGTGTCGGGTCAAACTAGCCAAGTGGGAAAGCTTTTTTGTTTAAGCCACTAGTCTGTAATACATTTAACTAGCCTTTACTGTAGTTTAAGCAAATAAAAATCATTAAATGAACTGGCCAAAAGGCAAGTTGCTGTTAAGTCTGACTGGGCCTTCATAAAATGTACTAGCCACGGGCAAGTGCTTATTTCTATCCCTGGTTTATTTTTTACTCGTGATATTACCAGGAGAAAGCATCTTAGCACCTTGACACATTCTCTGAATTTTAAAACTAACACTAGTTTTCTATAAGTTTTTGCATAAACGTATGGACTCCGTCTCGCATATCTTCACATAATAGGTGGTTATAATTTAGGACAAAGGCAGCCATGTCAATGAACCATTTTTTTTAAACCGTTAAAATTCTGTTAACTTCTATAGTTCTTGTTTGTTTTCAAAGGGGGGTAGTATAAAGCCCTTGAACCTCCTGCTTAAGAGTATGAAAACAGCAAAGCTACTTTCAATCAATCAATGAATACTGGGCCTTCATTTACTTTAGGGTAGACAGAATTATTCTGTCGTTTAGAAAGCCCTTTCTATCATTCTATATTTAGAAAGCAGCAGAAAGCAGCATAAAAAATACAAATAAAAAGTCAGATAAGTAAAAGATAAATATAGAATGATAGAAAGGGCTTTCTAAACAACAGAATAATTCGGTCTAACTTTAGGGGTCCCTGTCCTACAAGGCTAACCCTAACCCTTATCTAACTCTAACCCAAGAACACAGTCTACGGCCTAACCCTTATCTAACTCTAACCCAAGAACACAGTCTACCGCCTAACCCTTATCTAACTCTAACCCAAGAACACAGTCTATGGCCTAACCCTTATCTAACTCTAACCCAAGAACACAGTCTACGGCCTAACCCTTATCTAACTCTAACCCAAGAACACAGTCTACGGCCTAACCCTTATCTAACTCTAACCCAAGAGCACAGTCTACGGCCTAACCCTTATCTAACTCTAACCCAAGAACACAGTCTACGGCCTAACCCTTATCTAACTCTAACCCAAGAACACAGTCTACGGCCTAACCCTTATCTAACTCTAACCCAAGAACACAGTCTACGGCCTAACCCTTATCTAACTCTAACCCAAGAACACAGTCTACGGCCTAACCCTTATCTAACTCTAACCCAAGAACACAGTCTACGGCCTAACCCTTATCTAAATCTAACCCAAGAACACAGTCTACGGCTTAATCCTTATCTAACTCTAACCCAAGAACACAGTCTACGGCCTAACCCTTATCTAACTCTAACCCAAGAACACAGTCTAAGGCCTAACCCTTATCTAACTCTAACCCAAGAACACAGTCTACGACCTAACCCTTATCTAACTCTAACCCAAGAACACAGTCTACGGCCTAACCCTTATCTAACTCTAACCCAAGAACACAGTCTACGGCCTAACCCTTATCTAACTCTAACCCAAGAACACAGTCTACGGCCTAATCCTTATCTAACTCTAACCCAAGAACACAGTCTACGGCCTAACCCTTATCTAACTCTAACCCAAGAACACAGTCTATGGCCTAACCCTTATCTAACTCTAACCCAAGAACACAGTCTACGGCCTAACCCTTATCTAACTCTAACCCAAGAACACAGCCTACGGCCTAACCCTTATCTAACTCTAACCCAAGAACACAGTCTACGGCCTAACCCTTATCTAACTCTAACCCAAGAACACAGTCTACGGCCTAACCCTTATCTAACTCTAACCCTAGAACACAGTCTACGGCCTAACCCTTATCTAACTCTAACCCAAGAACACAGTCTACGGCCTAACCCTTACCTAACTCTAACCCAAGAACACAGTCTACGGCCTAACCCTTATCTAACTCTAACCCAAGAACACAGTCTACGGCCTAACCCTTATCTAACTCTAACCCAAGAACACAGCCTACGGCCTAACCCTTATCTAACTCTAACCCAAGAACACAGCCTACGGCCTAACCCTTATCTAACTCTAACCCAAGAACACAGTCTACGGCCTAACCCTTATCTAACTCTAACACAAGAACACAGTCTACGGCCTAACCCTTATCTAACTCTAACCCAAGAACACAGTCTACGGCCTAACCTTTATCTAACTCTAACCCAAGAACACAGTCTACGGCCTAACCCTTATCTAACTCTAACCCAAGAACACAGTCTACGGCCTAACCCTTATCTAACTCTAACCCAAGAACACAGTCTACGGCCTAACCCTTATCTAACTCTAACCCAAGAGCACAGTCTACGGCCTAACCCTTATCTAACTCTAACCCAAGAACACAGTCTACGGCCTAACCCTTATCTAACTCTAACCCAAGAACACAGTCTACGGCCTAACCCTTATCTAACTCTAACCCAAGAACACAGTCTACGGCCTAACCCTTATCTAACTCTAACCCAAGAACACAGTCTACGGCCTAACCCTTATCTAACTCTAACCCAAGAGCACAGTCTACGGCCTAACCCTTATCTAACTCTAACCCAAGAACACAGTCTACGGCCTAACCCTTATCTAACTCTAACCCAAGAACACAGTCTACGGCCTAACCCTTATCTAACTCTAACCCAAGAACACAGTCTACGGCCTAACCCTTATCTAACTCTAACCCAAGAACACAGTCTACGGCCTAACCCTTATCTAACTCTAACCCAAGAACACAGTCTACGGCCTAACCCTTATCTAAATCTAACCCAAGAACACAGTCTACGGCTTAATCCTTATCTAACTCTAACCCAAGAACACAGTCTACGGCCTAACCCTTATCTAACTCTAACCCAAGAACACAGTCTAAGGCCTAACCCTTATCTAACTCTAACCCAAGAACACAGTCTACGACCTAACCCTTATCTAACTCTAACCCAAGAACACAGTCTACGGCCTAACCCTTATCTAACTCTAACCCAAGAACACAGTCTACGGCCTAACCCTTATCTAACTCTAACCCAAGAACACAGTCTACGGCCTAACCCTTATCTAACTCTAACCCAAGAACACAGTCTACGGCCTAACCCTTATCTAACTCTAACCCAAGAACACAGTCTACGGCCTAACCCTTATCTAACTCTAACCCAAGAGCACAGTCTACGGCCTAACCCTTATCTAACTCTAACCCAAGAACACAGTCTACGGCCTAACCCTTATCTAACTCTAACCCAAGAACACAGTCTACGGCCTAACCCTTATCTAACTCTAACCCAAGAGCACAGTCTACGGCCTAACCCTTATCTAACTCTAACCCAAGAACACAGTCTACGGCCTAACCCTTATCTAACTCTAACCCAAGAGCACAGTCTACGGCCTAACCCTTATCTAACTCTAACCCAAGAACACAGTCTACGGCCTAATCCTTATCTAACTCTAACCCAAGAACACAGTCTACGGCCTAACCCTTATCTAACTCTAACCCAAGAACACAGTCTATGGCCTAACCCTTATCTAACTCTAACCCAAGAACACAGTCTACGGCCTAACCCTTATCTAACTCTAACCCAAGAACACAGCCTACGGCCTAACCCTTATCTAACTCTAACCCAAGAACACAGTCTACGGCCTAACCCTTATCTAACTCTAACCCAAGAACACAGTCTACGGCCTAACCCTTATCTAACTCTAACCCTAGAACACAGTCTACGGCCTAACCCTTATCTAACTCTAACCCAAGAACACAGTCTACGGCCTAACCCTTACCTAACTCTAACCCAAGAACACAGTCTACGGCCTAACCCTTATCTAACTCTAACCCAAGAACACAGTCTACGGCCTAACCCTTATCTAACTCTAACCCAAGAACACAGCCTACGGCCTAACCCTTATCTAACTCTAACCCAAGAACACAGCCTACGGCCTAACCCTTATCTAACTCTAACCCAAGAACACAGTCTACGGCCTAACCCTTATCTAACTCTAACACAAGAACACAGTCTACGGCCTAACCCTTATCTAACTCTAACCCAAGAACACAGTCTACGGCCTAACCTTTATCTAACTCTAACCCAAGAACACAGTCTACGGCCTAACCCTTATCTAACTCTAACCCAAGAACACAGTCTACGGCCTAACCCTTATCTAACTCTAACCCAAGAACACAGTCTATGGCCTAACCCTTATCTAACTCTAACCCAAGAACACAGTCTACGGCCTAACCCTTATCTAACTCTAACCCAAGAACACAGTCTACGGCTTAACCCTTATCTAACTCTAACCCAAGAACACAGTCTACGGCCTAACCCTTATCTAACTCTAACCCAAGAACACAGTCTACGGCCTAACCCTTATCTAACTCTAACACAAGAACACAGCCTACGGCCTAACCCTTATCTAACTCTAACCCAAGAACACAGCCTACGGCCTAACCCTTATCTAACTCTAACCCAAGAACACAGCCTACGGCCTAACCCTTATCTAACTCTAACCCAAGAACACAGCCTACGGCGCTAATTGGCTCTTGTAAGCAAATCTGCTACCCCTAAAGAAGAAGGACCCCTAACAGTAAATGAAGGCGGAATACTGTGTAAGTGTTCAGCTTGTTGAATGTTTGTTGTTATGTAACTTATGATCACCTTTATTCATGCTAAAGAACGAGTAATATAACTGTTTTACAAAGAAAGCAATAGAATAGTGTTGATACCTTTCTACCAAATCAGTATTACGACCCTGTGTCGACGCATTACGTCGACTCAGCTCGATTTTTAACTGAGGAACTGGCCACAGCATGTAACGATTGGCCATCTTGAAGTTAGGAAGACGTCCGGGCATTTCCGCAAAGGTTCCGAACGAATAACTAATAGTACACGAGCACCACCAAGCGTCAATAGCTGCGTGTGCAATCCATTATTTAGTAGTAACCACATCAGTGGTGTAACAATTAGTGCTGTAGATCGTGGGTTCGAGCCCCAGTTTGGTCATATTAGATTAAAAACTATATAATTGGTATTTGCGTCTCCACAAAGAACCCATGACTTCGAATATTGATGTATACTGTGACTTCTTGTCTTTTTCTAATGTTTTGTGGCTTCACATAGAAAATATAGCTAAGTGTACTGTAACTTGACGTTCAATAATGTACTAAAGCATTTTCTTTCTGTCTAGAGTCCACAATTCGGTTGTTATTACTGTGATGGTTCGCTCGCTCCGCCCCTTCTTAGCCATTAACATTTCACTTAATATACTCTAACTATAACTAAGAGCAAATCGCAAAATATCTGACAGCAGATAATTCTGTTGTCCCGTACAGTAATGCAAAGGATATGCGCGTGACCCAATATTTGAACTCTTTCGGGGAGATTATTGCTCATGCGCAATGTTCAGTTGACGAAAAAAAATAAAAATATATTCCGTATGTACCACATAAGAATAATTGCAAAAAAAATTGGTTCACACGACATGAAACAGACAAATTCCTCAATAATCATTGTCAGGAATGTGTGCGTGCTTACCTCAGCATCCATGATTGTTTTTCTTTTCTTCACGAGGTCATGATCGGCAATCATCGGACCAAAACTTTTCTTCACGAGGTCATGATCGGCAATCATCGGAACAAAACAACCGAAAATTAATCAGTCTCCACAAAAATGGCGAGGACGACAAACATGCACACGGATTTGCAGATTTCTAGTTGTTGGGAACATATTTCGACTTGAAACATGCTTGAATAGCTTAGTAAAGGTACCGCCGTATTCCAAATTGAATTTTCATGGAAAAAAAATTTTCATCCAAAACTGGTGTAATATTACTTTAAATGTTATTGATATGTGTCTCATTAAAATACGAATGGTGTCATGTATATACAAATCACAACCTATACAATATGATATTATGATAACACTATTGTTACATTTTTATTTATACTAGTCAACCAAAGAAACGATACAAATATTAAAATGTTAAAACCAAAACAAGTCAATTGTTTATTATCATTTACGTCAATGTTTGCGTGAAACGCGTTTATCCTCACAAAACAAACAGTAACATCCTGTTCCGTTACGGAAAAATTCCGGAAAGTCAATTTTCCGTCCCATGCTCGAGTTTGCGATGATCGAATTAGGCATTTCAATCACCTGTGGTCATTAATTGTGCTGTCAACAAAAGTGAACAATTTGCCATTCTGAAAAGTTTTATTTTCACAAGAACGCCGATGCCACGGCTCCGTCAAAATGACCGTGAGCGAGCGATGGGTATGGTCCAGGCTGGAATGACTCACCAGGCCGTTGCAGACCACTTTAATGTGTCTAGAATAACCATTTCAAGGCTAATGATTTGTCTTCGACAAACAGCTGGGACGAATGACAGACCCCGTAACAGCAGGCCGCGTGTAACGTCACAACTTCAAGACAGACATCTACGCCTTATTCACCTCCGGAACCATATGATAACGGCTGAGGACAGTGCTCGTAGAACATCTGGTCTAGCAAACGTCCGAATTTCGGGTCAGACTGTTCGCAGAAGGCTACGTGAATCTGGACTCCGAGCTAGGCGTCCGGTGGTAGGACCAATCCTTAAACAACGCCATAGGATCGCGAGACTAGCCTGAGCTCGTGCACCTCGTCGTTGAAGGTTTCACACCTGGCTACACAACCTTTTTAATGATGAATCCAGATTTTCATTTCGTTTTAGCGATGGACGTTATCGTGTATACAGCAGGCGTGGGGAACATTTTACGGACCAGTGTGTGTACGAGTCCGACCGTTTTGGAGGCGGAAGTGTTATGGTGTGGGCTGGAATTTGTCATGATGGTCGCACTCAGTTCAAAATTGTTCATGGAACATTGAATTCCGTAAAATACAGAGACGATATTCTTGATCCTATCGTTCTGCCCTTTCTGCAACAGCGAAACTTTGATCACGTCTTTCAACATGACAATACAAGATGTCACGTTGCTCGTGTTTGTCAAGATTTTCTGAACCAGAATCACATCCGTGTTCTTCTTGGCCGGCATTATCACCGGATCTGTCACCAATTGAACATTTATGGGATGAACTCGGTAGACGTGTTCGCCACCGTCAAAATCCACCGGAAACACTACAGGAACTGGGTGATGCACTTGTGCACGAGTGGAATAACATCCCACAAGCCTTTATCCAACGATTGATTGGTTCTATGCGTCAGAGATGCGAAGCTGTCGTTGCTGCAAGAGGTGGTCACACACGTTACTTAACTCCGCAAACCTCCATACTGCAGGACAGTTTCTGTCTGTACATTGTTCTGATAATGATGTTTAGAAATTGTGTTGATATTGCTTTATTTGTTATGCCTATATGAATCTAAATTATACGATTTTTGTCGATTTTTTTTCTCTATGTAACAAATATTGAGCATCAAACCCTTGCATCGTTTCTTTTGTTGACTAGTATATTTGAATGGATGTTTTTATCGACCATCCTTCATCCGGTGGACAAAAACACGTATGAACCTCATTAAAAGGCTATAATTGTATAATATATTATAATATTTGCAATATATTTAAAATATTTATTCTACATGTAAAATAGCTTACTGATAATACAAATGTGAGTTATGACAGAAATAGTACACCATACAAGACAACCTTTGACCTGTACAGAGATAATACACCATCCAAGACAACCATTGACCTGTACAGAGATAGTACACCATCCAAGACAACCTTTGACCTGTAATAATATGTGTGTCACCCGTAATATTTTAAACTATTGAAAATTGTGAACACGGTTGATGAGATATATATTTATTACCACATGCTAACACAAATCATTCTTGTTTGGTCATGTTTTAGAACTTCATACTCGGAACCATTTAAATAAAAACAGTCGCTTCAAGCGAGATATAAATTGTAATAAATCTACACGTTCCTGGAACACAAGTGAATTTGTTTGTTAATATATGGATAAATTCAAATAATTTGGATAACAGTAACAAATACGTTGAAGGATTCTTTGATGTTTTTTGTCTTTGGTCATAACAAGACAGGTGAGTAAGTTAACATGACAATTTACAGGTAGATTTATCATTTAATGTGTAACAATGTGTTTTCTTGGTCGAAATCAATTCCTCACAAAATACTTCATAAACATAAAAATAAACATAAACATATTTTATTGACCAATTTGGGGCCCTCGAGGGGCATACAATTCACATAAGAATAAGAATAAGAATTGCATTGTCCAATAGAGGGCCCACAAGGGTCAAAGTCATTACAGTGATTCATCAACAATAACATTAAAAAATAAAAATATAAATACTGTATGTTACAATGAACAAAACTGCCCATAAAATATACTAAATACTTATACTAATAATAATTATAATAATAATTAAGTGCCGTCGACTATGACATTGTTGGCCACATCAGACATCAATGATTAATTTACATGTAGTGTAGTGGTCAAGTCCTCCCCGTGTCCTATGCACATGGACAAGTACTGTACGGTAGTTGTACAAATGCAGAGGAAACCAAGGGCCGGTGCAAATAGGACTATAACACATTCGCACACATATTATACATGTGAAATAACTACATTTTCGAAATTAAATACTTATACTGTATAAATACTTAAAGCATAATAGAATAAATATATCACTCATACCAATATTTCTTTGTCTGTCTATTTATATTAAATAAAGGGAAGAAAAAGTCCTCTTTGTGTCCAAAGCATATGAACAATGCCATGGTTATTCAAATGCAGGGGACACCAATGGTCGATGCTAAAAGGACTTATTAAATAATTAAATATGTGAATCTATTACAATTCAAGACTTAGAGTAAGACACATGTATATGTACTATATAAATAAAAACAAAAACATAAATATAAATGAGTAAGTCCTCCTCGTGTCCCAAGCACTCGAACAAATGCAATAGTTATTCAAATGCAGGGGACACCAAGGGTCGATGCCAAAAAGAACATAAAGAAAGAAGATCCAAGTTTATAGCAAACATACAATATACATTCAGACAAAGTTTAGAACATATATTTAGTAATAATATGATATTATGACTTGGTACGACACCGACGCTACATTTAGTTTAAATTCGGCTTACACTGAGACTATACAATACTGTTTATATTTGTAATCTATTGTACACCATATTGTTTTCTCAAACAAACAAGTTTTCAACAAAATTGAGAAAATAGATAAGATTTAATAATCCTCATTATTTAAAATCCAATAAAATCTATCATGATTATTCAATGATAAAAAAAATTCACAGATCGACCCGATTTCATTAAAAAAAATTGATCGTTCATGATTGTATAAAGGACATTCTAAAAGGAAATGTGATTCATCCTCAACTTTTGATAAATTACAATATAGACAAACCCTTTCTTCTCTTTAAAGTATAGATATTTTACCAGCTTGGTTTTTCTTTCTTTTGTAAGGACCTGTTTCGATACAGAGTTGGTGTGCACTTATTCTAAATTTAGTAATAAGATTTCTTTGATCGGAATTCAGTACACTTAAATAAGGCTCGCTCCTAAAACATTCCTTAATTTTATAAAAAGTAGTTAATTTACCTGATACCAACCTAGTCCGAGATTCCTCTGCCATCCGACGGCTTTTATGGACTTGCTGTAGCCGTGGGACGTCAGAGAGCTCTACATACGGAAAACAGCTGATTTGCCTCTCCAACTCTTGGTCGGCATATTTCCACGTTTCGTGGCTATCGGATTTTATTTTCTATCAGAAACCCTTAAATAAATGGCTTCACCAATCATTTTTCTATTCATTCATAACCATCGTACCCTCAGAAAGTGGTGTTACACTCCATTACAGCCCGATTTTGCGTTAAATCCTATTATTCCGCCATTTGACTTCCATTTTCGAATTTGCAAACGTGATCTCGCGATACTAACTGCATGATGACAGCAACGCATTGCATGATGGGAGCTAATTAATGCAGCGTGCCAAATTATTTGGAAGACGATACATTTAAGCGTATTCTGCAGGACAAACAGTCCATCTACAGATCAAAGCAGAACAGAAGGAAATAATGTGTTGGAAAGAAAAGATTCAATGGCAGAGTGTTACCAACGGGCTTCGGAAAGAGAATGTGTTACGTCCCCCCTTTTTGGACAAGGTACTACATCATTTTTTTCTTCTTATCGTCATCTGTGATTCACTATTGCTGTTAAAATCATTACCAATCAATATAATCAACTGTATTAAATTTTATGTTAATTGTTCTGCCTTAACAGGTGCCTATGATTGGCAATAAAAATATTTGTTTGTTTGTTTATATGCAAATCATCTCCCATGATACATTGCGGTAATCGTAGTTTTCTCGAAGTCACGTGGCAAATGTTCCAAAATGGATGTGAAATGACGAAATCATAGGGTCTAAGGGAAAATCGTGCTGTAATGCAGTGTAACACCACTTTCTGAGGGTAAGATGGTTGGTGAAACGATTTATATTAGGGTCTCTGATAGAAAATAAAATCAAATAGCCACGAAACGTGGAAATGTGCTGACCCAGAGTTGGAGGGAAAATCCGCTGTTTTCCGCATGTAGAACTCTCTGACGTCCCACGGGTACAGCAAGTCCATGAAAGCCGTCGGACGGCAGAGGAATCTCGGACTAATACCAACCCTGAGGTTTTCTTATGTTGCCAGTATTCCAGAAAATTTTGTCTTAGACAATTTTTTACATGTATTTTGAACTTTTTTTCTCCCCAATTTTTAACTACTGATAAGTCAATTTGTAATTTATTGGCCAGAGCCATAATTGTAGAAAACCAAGACACTAAATGGTCATCATACATATTTTTGCACTCCTCGTAGGCTGCTTTCAACAAATTACTGGGTTTGTTTTGAACTCTATACAAATAGAAGTAACTATAGATATATATATTGAGAATTTCCCCAACTCTGCTAAGACTGCTAAATTAGTGGTCTTTTTATTTACGCCAAGGATATATTTACAGAATTTTATATTTAATTTTTCACATTCCCAATCTTTGTAAATATCAAAGATTTCTGATTTTGTTTTGTTTTTCAGACATTTTTAAAATACCCCATATTTCACTGCCATAAAGAGCTATGGGTGTAATCTGGTAATGGTATGATCAAAAAGATGTACAATTGTATGAATGGAAGGATTAAGGCCAGAGAGGTCTTTCATGAGCTTAAAAGACCCTTTAAGGGCCTTATTATACAGTATTTTTCTAGCTTCTCCAAATTTACCTGAAGCTGAAATAATAATACCCAAGTACTTATATCTAGTTATACATTCTATTTCCTGCCCATCTAAAATAAAATTATCCTTGATCAGGCGTCCTGTTTTATTGAAAATAATAATTTTTTTGTCTTATTTATGTTTACTGTAAGACACCAATCTTTGCAGTAAGTAAGAAGACCAGACTTATCTTGGACATCGTATAACCTACTTATCAATGCGCGGATGTAGTTCCCATGTTATTTGCTCATTTCTCCATAATTTTGAAGTAATATATTTTAACTTTACAAAAATATAGAACTAAGGAAAATACAATTATTTTTAATTTCAGAAGCAAACCTCCTTAAAGTAAAATTTATAATAAGAAATTACTACGCACCCTTTTGCTTCACGGTCGCCATTTTGACCCACAAGACTTTTAAAAATGAATTTAATAACAGTAGACACATTGATTTTTATTTGTTAAGACACCCTGCACTTCATAAATGTTGATATAAAACGAAAGGTAATTCTGCTATGATAAGTTCGTTATTGAGTTTTAAGTAATTGTTTGTCTGAAGCGTGACCTACATTGTAGGGTGTTGTGTAATGAGTAGAATGTGTTTACTGAAAGTTTTTACAGTGCCCCTTCAGAAACAGTTGTGTCGATGAAACCTCCCATTAATATGCATGTTCATCACTATGAAAAGTATAGCATCCACAGTCACGTAATAAGTTTTATTCAAAGTCGAAATATCTATTATGTTATGTGTTATAGATATTTCGACTTTAAATAAAACTTATTTGATTTGATTTGAGACCTGCCCACAGAGTCTCGTAAAAGCATTATTACATAAGGGACATATTCTATTCTCTCTGGCTATGTTTTTCCATCTACCATTTTCGACAGGTAACTTATGGTTTGTTGTTCTAAATTTACTTAATGTCAAATTATCCTTATCATTTAAAATATTTAATTAGTTTTCGAAAACCAAATTATCTTTATATATTCTGTAATTCAGTGCCTTCGGAGAGTCGTTTACATGTAGCAGGAGGAATATCAAGCAATTTTAAACCTGAACAACAAATCTTACAATCAAAATGTTTCTAAAAATGAAAAAAGGAGGATTTGAGCTAGGAGTAAAAAGTTCATAATCAAGGAAATAGACGGTTTGCAATATTTGTATACAAAAAACGCAAAATCTGTAGTAACTGAGGAGAACAAGAAGAATGGTTCTGCACTAGTGAGTCTAGTCTGGTTATTCCATATATAGTACACGCTCTTTAATTTAGGTCTGTAATTTATTTATAGATAATTATACACCATGACAATTTAGTTTTTAATGGTGACTGAAGTAAAATTATTGATTTAATTCAGAATTATTCAATTCTTGATTTTTAGCTATTGTTATTGATTCCGCCACAAACTTTCTTTCCGAAATACAGAATACCCTAGAGTATAATTTCTCCATGACCTAAATGCCCTAGGGTATAATTTCCAATGGAATAAAGCACACTAGTGTATATCTTCTATGTGATTAGAAATCAACATATGGACATGATGGATGATCTACTCTAAAAAATGAATTTACACTTACATTACATTACAAGGTAGTGTATTATTTCCTTGAAGAATAACTGCACTAGGTCATTTTTTCCAGGATAAATTATACTAGTGTATAATTTCCACATAACAATTCATTTTGAAATAATCACTTCAATATTTTATAACCCCCGAAAAAGCCCATGCCCCATTTTTTTTATAGTCCCCCTAAAAAAATCCCTTTTAAGAGTGTTTTGGATACACAATTAAACAAAGGATAATTTACACTACGCATGGAAAAAATAACCTAGTGCAATAATTCCTCTGGAAATTATACACTAGTGTAACTTGTCCTCAGGAAAGAATTACACTGGTGGAAAGAAAACACTGTTACATGACACCTTGCACTTCAAAAATGTTGATATAAATCGAAAGCTGGGTTCTTTGTGTTCAGACAAAAAAATTACTTTTTGATGAATTTAATTCGTTTGAAATTCTAGTAAAATATATAGATTCTTGTTCAATGTAGGTTAGTCCACAGGCACTCGGGTACACTCTGTGATTTTCGTTATTTAAACAACATTATTATGAAAAAACTGGTGGAACGCGCTAATCTGGGTCACCGGTCACTGTAATCGGGCGGCTGTATCGAGAAACAGATACGGTGTTGAAAAAACTGTTGATACTCATAAAATATTGATAAATGCAATAAATATGATAGACATATGATATGATAGAAATATGATAGACAAAACCATGTGTGAAGTTTTATGACGAAATATTTCCGATTTCTATGTAAATTTACGAGTTGAAGTTGCGGCTGTATCGAGAAACAGATACGGTGTTGAAAAAACTGTTGATACTCATAAAATATTGTTAAATGCAATACAATTTTATGTTTGTCTACAAGAAATACGATAGACAAAACCATGTGTGAAGTTTTGTGACGAAATATCTCCGATTTCCATGTGAATTTACGAGTTGAAGTAGGGAAATACCCACAGGTAATTTTATTGATGTATTTTTTATCTTGGACAAGAATAATGAGCGTCCTGATTGGATGACCGATTTAAAACACTGACTCCGCATGGTAAAAGGATGCATGTAAAAGAAATCTATGTTATATTTATTCATTTGTTTGATTCTAGGATATTGTTGATCATTGATTTAAACAAGAAAAAAGGAAAAAAAAAGGGGGGGGGGTGAATTTTATTTGTGAATTTTACGGTTAAATAAATGTTTTGTTTCGACAGTTTAAAGAGAAAAATAAAAATTGGTTCCGACTAAAGCTTAAATCAGCGTTAAAAATTGAACAAATATCAGTGGTTTTGTAAATGAGATTTATTTTAAATAGAAAATCTGAATTTATTATTTATTAATTTATTATTAATGATACAATTTTATATCCCTTGGGAGGGGGAGGGGGGCTATGATGAAAATTTGAAATAAAAACGCAGGACCGGACTTTAAGCAAAAATAATAATCCAGGATTAGTTTTTTATTAAAAAAATCCAGGACCCCTGTGTCCATGATTTTTTTTTTTAAAGTTAATAATATGAAATATTGACATCCACGCTTGCCTTTTGGACAGCACATTTCTGTGTCCACACTTGTTTCATTAAAATTAAATATTTTTCCTTTTAGTGCCTCTATTCTAACCTTCTCTACGCAGAATCACCTAATTTTGATGTATTTTACACATTTTGATACAACCCATTTTTTCTATAAATACTATAATATTAACAACACTGATGTTTTCCGAGTTTGTAAACTAATTAAAAACCATGCACAAATCATATTTATAACACTCAATGGTATAATGATATAAAATCGACCATCTGATATGATTTTAATCCATGTCTCTTCTTCTTTATCTATGTTTTTTTCTCAGTTTTCTCAGTTTTGCTTAATTCCAGGGGGTTTTTTTCAGTCACGAAGTTGCAGATTATTTTTTCAGTTAATATTAGAACCATATTATTTTTCACGGGTAATAAAGCAAAGGGGCAAAACCATGTTTTGGCCACTCCCCCTTTTTAAAAAAAAATAAAAATCTAGAAACAGCTGAATTTTTAGTATGAAAGCAAAAAAAACAACAACATAAAAACAAAAATTAAGCACATGCTTTGAAGCTAAATGACATTTATGTTGCTTCCCATATTTTTCGGACCTCTCCTGAAGCTTCTCCCACTTTCCGTTCCACTACTACAGCTTGCCCCTCCCCCTCCACTTTCCGGTCCATTACTACAGCTTCCCCATCCCCCTCCGGTCCACTCCTACGCCTATGTTGTACTATAGCACTTCAATGAATGGATGTCTTTAAACTTTTAATCAGCAAGTACACAACAGTCATATATATAGGGTTAGTGTTATGGTGTTTAACACCAATTTCAACAATATTTCAGTAATCTTGCGGCGATCAGTTTTATTTGCGGAGGAAACAGGAGTACACGGAGAAAAGCACCGACATGCCGCAAGTCACTAAAAAACTTCATCACATAATGTTGTATCGAGTACACCTCGCCATTAGATGGATTCGAACTCACAACTTTAGTGCTGATAGGCACTGCTTGCAAAGGTAGTTGTAAATCCAACTACCATACGATCACGACACCGACGGCCACTCAATCCAGTTGGATTTTTTTTTGCAAATAAATAAAATTATAAATAATAATTACATTTGTATATGTATTAAGCCATACCAGCGACATATTACTGATTCCTCGGCGTATTTGTTATTAAAATAGAAATGAAAATGTAAATATGCAAAAACATCTGAAGGTCAATTCAACTGATTAAAATTGTTTTATACCTAGCAACTGACAGAGCAAACAGTCCTTTGTCGACTTCATTTGCAGGGAGTGAGTGATTACTTAATTGTTTAACGCCAACTCAGCAATTTTGCAGCTATATCATGACGAGAACAAGTTAATTTTCAATAAGATGATGATGATGTCCGCTTTGTACTTGACCAACACGCTTAGTTGCATGATTTTTATAGTGCTAGCTCAGTCTGAGGGTAGACATGTCGCCCCACTCGGACACGATATCCTGATTGCGAGCCAACAAGTCTTTGCTCTTTCTCCTTAATGCTGCGTGCCTAGTGGAGAAGCAACGAATACCAATTTACTAGTCTTTGGGTTGACCCGATCGGTGTTCGAACCCACGATCTACCGCACTCGCGGCGAGCCCTTAACCATTACACCACCGATGCGGTTTTCTTCATTTGGTGTTACTTCCCTTGCATAATGTGGTACAGTAGATATGACTGCATTAAAGGACTAACTCAAGTTGTATTCTGAAACTGTGATATATTTATTATGTTTTACTTTCTGTCAAATCATAATGATTTTGCACATTGTGGGTTACCTATTGTCACATGCAGAGCAGGAACTACCTACCCTTCCGGAGCACCTGAGTTCACCCCGGTTTTTAGTGGGGTTCGTGTTGGTCGGTTTTAGTTTTCTGTGTAGTGTTTTGAGCCTTATTGTTTGTCCTTTTCCTTTTGGACATTGCATTTTCTGCCCTTTTTCGCTTGACGGCTTCTAATTACCTCCCTTTGGTATCTTCAAACTTTTCTTATCTCTGGTTTATATAGAATGATGGAGTTCAGAACGACAGCTGTGTATTTTGTATTAATTAGTTTGTTATCTAATTATTTGATTTTTTTAAATGTTAATATTGATTCTATTTTTTAAAATACAAAATGTATGAATAAATTTAAATAGTAATACATTTTTTTGTATTTTACATTTACAGCAGTAACTAAACCAGCGTTTGAAGAGGGAAACAAGGTTTACGATGCAGAAGGTTTGGATGTGGATTTGTATAGTCGGTGGATGTATAATGTTAATAACAATTTTTCGTGCTCCTGTTATCACCACTTTACAGTCACCTGAAGAAAAACACAAAATTCCAGTTTACAATGGCGTTGATACTCAAAGGGCAACATTAAAGAATATATCAATTAAGCGAGGAACAGGAACATATAAACTTCACAACCCCAATGGTACCAAGAAAGGAATGATATCTTGGTCACAGTACGGTCAAGATCAATTAATTGACAAATTATTAAATCAAAAACGCAACGGATTTTTTGTTGAAATAGGTGGCTACAATGGAGAGTCTTTTTCAAATTCTTTATTTTTAGAGAAAGAACGTGGGTGGTCTGGATTGTTAGTTGAAGCAAATCCGTACACATATGAACTGATGGTAGGAAGGGATCGTAATTGTTTTATGAAAAACGCCTGTATAAGTAACACGGTACATAATATGACATTCATCGTAGCTGGCCCGTTGACCAGTGTTAAGGAGATAACAGGGAAAAAACATCAACAGCGTATTGACGCGGACGCCATATTGTATGGAAAACATGAAATATGGCGACACGCCAAAGAAAACGTTGTTGTAAAATGTTACTCTTTATCATCATTAATGAACACTTTAGGACAGACACATATAGATTATTTTTCATTGGATGTTGAGGGAGCGGAAATGATTATTTTACAGTCCATTGATTGGAAACATTTAGACATTGATGTTTTTACTATAGAAACAGACCAACATCGACAAGAGATTCTGACATTCATGAAAACACATGGATATAAATGGATTCAGACAATATCAGGTGACGATGTTTTTAGGAAAATAAAATAAAAATATAAAATGAAATTGAACACTTTTTTAGGTGTCAAACCACTAATTCACCAATCAGAGCTTGGAACATACGAAAGTAGTCCCTTTTCAAGAAAAAAGTTCCTTTCACTTTGTAGTATTGTGAAAACTACTGAATGGAATGGACTAATTAAAATTGATAATTGAAGTTAAATAAATAGGGATTATTTTGAGCCCAAATTTGAAGGATTTAGTTGTACTTTAATACCTCTTTTGTTGCTATCATGTTCAAATTAGTCTAAACATGTCACAACAGACCCAGAGTGACATTTTTCATACAAAAATGTTACAAAATGCATTGTGGTGTCAGATTACATGGTCAAAATGCATGTTATGTAATATTTTGGAATATTGCTCCCAAACACTGGATATACATGGACACCGGGTATTGCAACTCATTTTCTTTTTCTTTATGACTTTATAATTATTGGGAATATGTTATTGAATGTGTTTTTGCAGTAGAAGGGCATATAATATTGAAAATATGGTTGATATTAAGAATTTAAAAAATTTCATCATGCGGCAGTTTGTTGACTTCAAATATAGAATATGGTGATATCATGATTGGATTTTTTTCAATCCTACACATTTTGCCTGGTAAATTTTGATAGTTTCAGTTAGAATACATGTACAATGTACTTACAAAAAAATATAAGGCTATGGAAAGCAGTTTTAATTGAAAATTATGCAGTAAAAACCTGGTAATTTAAGAGATCCCAGAAAAATTATTTTGACTGCTTAGCATTTTCTGTTAATTTTTCAAATTGTCAATTTGAATTTCATGTTTTAGAGTATTATTTGGCTGTAACAGTACATTTGAACATCCAGCTTACTTAAACAGTGGAAAAAAACGATGTGGAAGCATATATTTATTGAGTTTTTGGGGAAATTATAGTTGTGCACCATCAGAAATTCCAAGACTTGAATATCAATAAATCATATTTTTGCAAATTTGATGGAATTAGAAGGAATTTCAACTAAAGATGTATATACAAAAACATATTTTATGTCTTAAACCACATAATTTATGGAAAAAAAGCATGAATTAACAAAATTAAGAATGATATGAGCTCATTTTATGGGACGAAAAAAGGGGGGGGGGGGCTAAATGCAAACATTTCGTAGTATTTAGCTATTAAATATACAACTGAGGCATATATATGTGTTAAGATTGCTTACTATGTTAGAAACTAGCTTAATAACTGTAATATATAAGAGAATAGGTAAGTTTTGGTATATTACACAATCTGAACTCAACAGCTGTAAATGGAGATATTTTCATTAAAAATCTTCAAGGGGGTACCTTTGCATTTGAACACTTATACTTGCAAATATCAGACAGCTACATACCTTATGAGGTTTTCTTGGGTTGATATTGTCTAAGGAATAGAAATTAGGCCAACAAATGGTGAAAGAAACAAGTTTGTATGCTCTTTAGGTGTCAAACCACTAATTCACCAATCAGAGCTTGGAACATACGAAAGTAGTCCCTTTTCAAGAAAAAAGTTCCTTTCACTTTGTAGTATTGTGAAAACTACTGAATGGAATGGACTAATTAAAATTGATAATTGAAGTTAAATAAATAGGGATTATTTTGAGCCCAAATTTGATGGATTTAGTTGTACTTTAATACCTCTATGGAGCATTTGATGCATGACCTATAAATAGTGAATTTCTTGGGGATGACCGAGCTATTTTTAGAGTAGGTGATTTCCGTAGCATGGCATTTCACTGCAAGATTTTAAACATGCCCTGATATTTTGACAGAACGTAGAGGAATCATGTACGTTTCAGAAAATATATGGTCTTCAAAAGGTTAAACTTAAGATAAAATGACCAGGTAGGCTCGAAAAAACACAAATTTAGTAGAAAACCTTAAAGAAATTAATTAGTGGTTTGACACCTTAACCGCCAAACACGTACATGCCGCATATTTTCTACATCACATGACATATCCTCTACCAAAAGAGGAGGTTCATTTTTATTCAAATGGTCTTGTGTACTATCTAATGTTTAAATGATAGTTAAGGTCACAGACACATTTTAATAGAACTAATATTATGACACCTATTGTGTAAATATATAATGTATAAAGATCAAGATTAAAACTCGACTTTCTTTATAACAACGATATTCATCCATTTATGTGTGATTCTTGGAATTAACTCATATAAATGGAAAACACCAACGACATCATTATTTCACCAAGAGTGGATGTTTAGACCCGTAAAGCTAGTTTAGCTCGCCAGCTTTTATTGAAGTGCATGTACCAAGCCAGGAAAGGGGGTGGAACGTATATGTGGGTTAGGGGTATTGATTTGGCCTTCGTTTCTACGATTTGTCTGTTAGAGTTTGGAAATGTTTTGACGGTGTGCTCTATATTTAGTTTTTCATTTTATTATTGATACTTTAAACCAAACATAGGACTGATCACTCTATTGTCAACCAAACATAGGACTGGTCACTATATTGTCAACCAAACATAGGACTGATCACTCTATTGTCAGCCAAAGAGGACTGATCACTCTATTGTCAACCAAACATGGGACTGATCACTCTATTGTCAACCAAACATATGACTGATCACTCTATTGTCAACCAAACACGACTGATCACTCTATTGTCAACCAAACCGGACTGATCACTATTGTCAACCAAACATAGGAATGATCACTCTATTGTCAACCAAACATGGTACTGATCACTCTATTGTCAACCAAACATGCAACTGATCACTCTATTGTCAACCAAACATAAGACTGATCACTCTATTGTCAACCAAACATAGGACTGATCACTCTATTTTCAACCAAACATGGGACTGATCACTCTATTGTCAACTAAACATGGGACTGACCACTCTATTGTCAACCAGGCATAGGACTGATCACTCTATTGTCAACCAAACATGGGACTGATCACTCTATTGTCACCCAAACATGGGACTGATTACTCTATTGTCAACCAAACATGGGACTGATCACTATATTGTCACCCAAACATGGGACTGATCACTCTATTGTCAACCAAGCATGGGACTGATCACTCTATTGTCAACCAAACATGGGACTGATCACTCTATTGTCAACCAAACATAGGACTGATCACTCTATTGTCAACCAAACATGGGACTGATCACTCTATTGTCAACCAAACATAGGACGGATCACTCTATTGTCAGCCAAACATAGGACTGATCACTCTTGTCAACCAAACATAGGACTGATCACTCTATTGTCAACCAAACATAGGACTGATCTCTCTATTGTCAACCAAACATGGGACTGATCTCTCTATTGTCAACCAAACATGGGACTGATCACTCTATTGTCAAACAAACATGGGACTGATCACTCTATTGTCAACCAAACATAGGACTGATCTCTCTATTGTCAACCAACAGGACTGATCATCACTCTATTGTCAACCAAACATGGGACTGATCACTCTATTGTCAACCAAACATGGGACTGATCACTCTATTGTCAACCAAACATAGGACGGATCACTCTATTGTCAACCAAGCATAGGACTGATCACTCTATTGTCAACCAAACATGGGACTGATCACTCCTTTGTCAACCAAACATGGGACTGATCACTCTACTGTTAACCAAACATAGGACTGATCACTCTATTGTCAACCAAACATAGGACTGATTACTCTATTGTCAACCAAACATGGGACTGATCACTCTATTGTCAACCAAGCATAGGACTGATCACTCTATTGTCAACCAAGCATGGGCCTGATCACTCTATTGTCAACCAAACATAGGACTGATCACTATATTGTCAACCAAACATAGGACTGATCACTCTATTGTCAACCAAACATGGGACTGGTCACTCTATTCTCAACCAAACATAGGACTGATCACTCTTTTGTCAAACAAACATAGGACTGATCACTCTTTTGTCAACCAAACATGGGACTGATCACTCTACTGTCAACCAAACATAGGACTGATCACTCTATTGTCAACCAAACATAGGACTGATTACTCTATTGTCAACCAAACATGGGACTGATCACTCTATTGTCAACCAAGCATAGGACTGATCACTCTATTGTCAACCAAGTATGGGCCTGATCACTCTATTGTCAACCAAACATAGGACTGATCACTATATTGTCAACCAAACATAGGACTGATCACTCTATTGTCAACCAAACATGGGACTGATCACTCTATTGTCAACCAAACATGGGACTGATCACTCTATTGTCAACCAAACATGGGACTGATCACTCTATTGTCAAACATAGGACTGATCACTCTATTGTCAACCAAGCATAGGACTGATCACTCTATTGTCAAACAAAAATAGGATTGATCACTCTATTCTCAACTAAGCATAGGACTGATCACTCTATTGTCAACCAAACATGGGACTGATCACTCTTTTGTCAACCAAGCATAGGACTGATCACTCTATTGTCAACCAAGCATAGGACTGGTCACTCTATTGTTAACCAAACATAGGACTGATCACTCTATTGTCAACCAAACATGGGACTGATCACTCTATTGTCAACCAAACAGGACTGATCACTCTATTGTCAACCAAACAGGACTGATCACTATTGTCAACCAAACATGGTACTGATCACTCTATTGTCAACCAAACAGGACTGATCACTCTATTGTCAACCAAACAGGACTGATCACTCTATTGTCAACCAAACATGCAACTGATCACTCTATTGTCAACCAAACATAAGACTGATCACTCTATTGTTAACCAAACATAGGACTGATCACTCTATTGTCAACCAAACATGGGACTGATCACTCTATTGTCAACCAAACATGGGATTGACCACTCTATTGTCAACCAAGCATAGGACTGATCACTCTATTGTCAACCAAACATGGGACTGATCACTCTATTGTCAACCAAACATGAGACTGATCACTCTATTGTCAACCAAACATGGGAATGATCACTCTATTGTCAACCAAACATGGGATTGATCACTCTATTGTCAACCAAACATGGGACTGATCACTATTGTCAACCAAACATAGGACGGATCACTCTATTGTCAACCAAACATAGGACGGATCACTCTATTGTCAACCAAACATAAGACTGATCACTCTTGTCAACCAAACATAGGACTGATCACTCTATTGTCAACCAAACATAGGACTGATCTATCTATTGTCAACCAAACATGGGACTGATCTCTCTATTGTCAACCAAACATGGGACTGATCTCTCTATTGTCAACCAACATGGGACTGATCACTCTATTGTCAACCAAACATGGGACTGATCACTCTAGTCAACCAAACATGGGAATGATCACTCTATTGTCAACCAAACATGGGATTGATCACTCTATTGTCAACCAAACATAGGACTGATCACTATTGTCAACCAAACATAGGACGGATCACTCTTTTGTCAACCAAACATAGGACGGATCACTCTATTGTCAACCAAACATAAGACTGATCACTCTTGTCAACCAAACATAGGACTGATCACTCTATTGTCAACCAAACATAGGACTGATCTATCTATTGTCAACCAAACATGGGACCGATCTCTCTATTGTCAACCAAACATGGGACTGATCTCTCTATTGTCAACCAAACATGGGACTGATCACTCTATTGTCAACCAAACATGGGACTGATCACTCTATTGTCAACCAAACATGGGACTGATCACTCTATTGTCAACCAAACATAGGACTGATCACTCTATTGTCAACCAAACATAGGACTGATCACTCTATTGTCAACCAAAAATGGGACTAATCACTCTATTGTCAACCAAACATAGGACGGATCACTCTATTGTCAACCAAACATGGGACTGATCACTCTATTGTCAACCAAACATAGGACTGATCACTCTATTGTCAACCAAAAATGGGACTAATCACTCTATTGTCAACCAAACACAGGACTGATCTCTCTATTGTCAACCAAACATAGGACTGATGACTCTATTGTCAACCAAACATAGGACTGATCACTCTATTGTCAACCAAACATAGGACCGATCTCTCTATTGTCAACCAAACATGGGACTGATCACTCTATTGTCAACTTCATCTATTAAAGTTAGAAATCGTATGTGAGAAAGCACTCGCATGAAAAAACCGAACAATCTTTATTTAAATGTAATAGCGTTTTAAACGCCTGTTATTACTGGTTGTGAAACTGCTCATTATATAAATGTTCTATATACGGATTATTTGCTTAAAAGTGGTAGTGTCTTGTATAAGTTTGTTTTTTGTTGTTGTTGTTTTGGTTTTATTTTGAAGGGAGGGGGGGTCTATAATCTTAAATGCATACTTCAGTAATTTGACATTCTACATTCAATGAGTAGAGAGGCGCTTGCCACATACATACTGGTTGTTGTTTGTCACTGTGAGCTGTTGAATGTACTTGTTTCTAAGAGCTCATATCGTCTTCATTTTTTTATCTTTTGGTTCCCCTTCTTGCTTTGTTTTTCTCTCCATTGCATTTTGTTTGTTTGTTAATATTGTTGTAAATTTTAATCTGGTGTAAATACATGTACTCTGTAGTGAAAACGTGAAAACTAGTTTTTCAATGGTTAAAAGTAATGAGTCATACAATGCTGCTTTAGTTGTTTCTATGTTTTATTTTATACAATATGTAGATTTTAATAATTATATACTGCTTTGTATTAATAAAAACGTAGATATCAAATTTACTGCGCACGACGCGTTTCTGGAATAACCTTCAGCAGGTACACTCAATATCGAAACATTCGAAAGCCAAATAATTTCAGTGTTTAAATGTATGTTTTTATATTATTTGATACAAAGACAGGTTAGACCTGGTTTGTATATATTGTTTAAATGTATGTTTTTATATTATTTGATACAAAGACAGGTTAGAGCTGGTTTGTATATATTGTTTAAATGTATTTTTTTATATTATTTGATACAATGACAGGTTAGAGCTGGTGGAGCGTGTAACCTGAATAGATGTATATAAACACTGGGTCCGTACCAGTTTCCCGGGGACCTGACAAATAATAGTATTGTATAACAAAAATGTTCAAGCAATGTCTAACCCAACAAACTAAAATAGGTACAATGGCTCCTTGCAATTGATATATGCTAAATCACTATTTACACAGACTAATATATAACTATCCTAATGTAACACACACTAACACTACACAGACCCCAATACAAACAATGAATATTTATAAACAACTACTTTGCTTCAGACCCTGTCTGAAACCTAACTAACCAGTCACCAGTCACCAACACCTGCTTCAGACTTATGTCTCGAACCCTATGTCTCAAACCCTGTTTCAACAGAAAACTATGTCACATCCTTAGACGACAGATCTATACCATAAACAACATGAAAACTGTGTGAATTAATAATAGTTCCAAACCAAATGAGAGTCGTCAGTTGTAATCACTGGTTTCAACACCGGACTCAGCAAAAGGTTGTCACTAACCTTGAAACAATCACCAACCCATGAGGGCCATGAGTCGTTGCCAGAGGAACAACGCAGCACCCAGCAAAAAGTCGTATTGTTTCAAACTCTCTATTACCTTGTGTCTTCACACAGCGAGGTTTCAGTCTTGAATATTCGTCAATCGACAAGAACACCTTCACTGCCAAATCGTCGGGCTTAAGTACGATGAACGCGACCGTAAAAGAAAGCCTGTCAATTCTAAATCGAATTAACCAATCAAAACAACTGTTTCATATTGATGTTCGGTTAGCTTAACAAGCTGAATTCCTTATCAAATGTTTCTTGTTAAATATTAATTCCAAATAAGTGATAATCTAAAGATAATAATCTGTATGTGTTTATTAATTCATCCTTAACAAATAAATATTGCTTGTGCCATGTTTTGATTAAAAATAAAACGGATGTCAACGGATTTCTAATATGACCATTGTAATAACAAAGGGGGACAATCCAGGTAATTACATATATGTTGATGTGAACGGCTGATTTCGCTACACTGGTTTGTATATATTGTTTAAATGTATGTTTTTATATTATTTGATACAAAGACAGGTTAGAGCTGGTTTGTATATATTGCTTAAATGTATGTTTTTATATTATTTGATACAAAGACAGGTTAGAGCTGGTTTGTATAAATTGTTTAAATGTATGTTTTTATATTATTTGATACAAAGACAGGTTAGACCTGGTTTGTATATATTGTTTAAATGTATGTTTTTATATTATTTGATACAAAGACAGGTTAGAGCTGGTTTGTATATATTGTTGAAATGTATGTTTTTATATTATTTGATACAAAGACAGGTTAGAGCTGGTTTGTATATATTGTTTAAATGTATGTTTTGATATTATTTGATACAAAGACAGGTTAGACCTGGTTTGTATATATTGTTTAAATGTATGTTTTTATATTATTTGATACAAAGACAGGTTAGAACTGGTTTGTATATATTGTTTAAATGTATGTTTTTATATTATTTGATACAAAGACAGGTTAGACCTGGTTTGTATATATTGTTTAAATGTATGTTTTTATATTATTTGATACAAAGACAGGTTAGAGCTGGTTTGTATATATTGTTTAAATGTATGTTTTTTTATTATTTGATACAAAGACAGGTTAGAGCTGGTTTGTATATATTGTTTAAATGTATGTTTTTATATTATTTGATGCAAAGACAGGTTAAACCTGGTTTGTATATATTGTTTAAATGTATGTTTTTATATTATTTGATACAAAGACAGGTTAGAGCTGGTTTGTATATATTGTTTAAATGTATGTTTTTATATTATTTGATACAAAGACAGGTTAGAGCTGGTTTGTATATATTGTTTAAATGTATGTTTTTATATTATTTGATACAAAGACAGGTTAGAGCTGGTTTGTATATATTGTTTAAATGTATGTTTTTATATTATTTGATACAAAGACAGGTTAGAGCTGGTTTGTATATATTGTTTAAATGTATGTTTTTATATTATTTGATACAAAGACAGGTTAGAGCTGGTTTGTATATATTGCTTTATTGCCAACCAAAATAGTTTTCTAACCTACTAGTATACTCATTAATAAATTTGTTTTATAGAATATCTTTGCTTACATATGTACTATGAGATTGTGATGTTATCTATGTTTGTATATGTTTTATGTCGGTTTTAACAACTCTATAGAGCTTATGTTTTATATCTTAAAATAAATATTACTTAACACTGCTGGACTTGCGACAATAGAAAACATATGTGATGTTCTGTAGAACATGAAAACTGTCCAATCAGAACCCACCTGTTTAAGACGGCCATTATATATAGTCCCAATGTCCGACTGGTTTACATATTTAACCTGCCGAATGTCAACACCCGTCAGCTGAACAAGAACATTGAACCCTAACAGGTATCACAGTATTTGTAGAATCTTGTGGAACAATATACCTCTTGTGTTTTGTATAGACACGCATCCTTATTATACGTGCAATACATTTTAGCATAAAACAGAATCATTTAATTTTTTAGTTGTAATAAAAATAATGATAATGGGAAACACATTCTTTATAGACGAATGAACCATAGATAAACGTTAGAGAATACCGAAGGGACAATTAAAAAAGGACAATTCAGAGAAACACGGGACACACCAGACGAAGAAAACAAAACAAAAACACAACACACTATGTGTTGGACACCACTATATACGTAAACAAACACAAACAACATAAATAAGACATGATCCCTCCTACAAACAATTGGAGGTAAAGACGAACCGAACATCCTAAATAAGACATGCATCCCCCTACAAACAACTGGAGGTAAAGACGAACCGAACATCGTTTTTATATGTAAATCGTAACGGACATCACAACACAGAACTCAGAACGTAAAGAAACATAATAGGACAACACAAAAAAAAACTAAAAAAATGAGCAACACGGACCCCACCAACAAATCGGGGGTGAAATCAGGTGCTCGCGAAGGGTGAGCAGTTCCTGCTTCTTATAAAACACCCGCCGTGTTACTCATATATACAGTCAAGTCCGGTAAAACCCTTGGCAGTGATAGAGGAAAGAAAACATCTACGTAAAAAGTAAAAGATCCATTGTCATTTGAGATATGGATATTTCGTAACGGTCAACCAGATTGTGATGACGATCATATAAGTTTTGTAGCGATGACTTCAACATAGGAGCACCGTAACCTTGTTTGAGTGACTTTTGCGTCATCATCTGAGCTCTGTCCAAAAAATCATTGTACTGTGCACAAGCTCTAGAATAACGTATGAGTTGTGAAATGTAAACTCCATACGCTGGTGATGCTGGAATATTGCTTATACTGATGAAAGGGAAGTTGGAAAAGTGAAGTCATCGCCTTTGTCGTAGAGTTGTTTTCAATCTTCCTGCGTTATCGATTTCAAGGTAAGAAGCAGATTTTTGAGTATCAGTAGTATCCTTAACTTGAAGCTCATTTGGATAGATGCGATGTATATAATCGCCGAATCGAGAATTGTCCAATGATAGAACATCACCTATATAACAGAAGCTGAAATTAAAGGTCTAGGCTAATTTTTTTTTATCTTTATTCTTGAGAAACCTTTGAAGGAAATCTGCCTCATGAGCATGTAGAAACAAATCAGCGAGTAGCGGAGTACAATTCGTACCCACTGGAACACCAATCGTTTTTTGAAACACCCGTCCACTAAACAGGACAACATAATCTAACATTTGAATGATCTCGTCTTGTTTATATTTATTATTAGATTTTGAATGGCTTTTGACAAAGTACGATTTACCAATAACTAGATACTGGTACCTTTGTCCTCCGTTCTTCTTTGAGAAGCATCGCTGAGTCAATTTCTTATTTCTAGATTTTAGTAGCGTATGTCGAGAAATCAAATGTTTTAATGCTGCTACAAACATACTGAGATCTAGAACTTAAAGTCTCCAGCAAGTCTTTTAAGTTTTTTAATATCCAAATCCAAATTTGATAAACGGCACTTGTAGAAAAGCAGGTATGATATTTCTGGAGACTCGTTTTGACAGCTGTTCGAATAGAAGTTAAAGTTTTAGAAAGAGGCTTGGTAGAACACTTGGCAGCTCCTACGATATAACGTTGTTTGTATGGACACTATTGTTATTTATATATCTAATAAACCACAGCTCTAACGATTTGGCGGATAATACCATCGAAACCTATCTAAATTAGATGATTGCTGTACATTTTAGTTTTTATTTTGTTTTTGCGGTACTGTATTATAAAAATAAAATTATTAAATAAATATATATATAACAAACATGTAATTTTAAGAAGATTGATATGTAATGTACACAGATATTGACTCGTAGATATTTTTTGTTTATTGAATATCAGAATAAAAAGCATGCATTTAATTTGTTGAACACTTTCCATGTGACCTTCACTATTCCGCGATACAGACTGGGTTGCTGATATAGACCGGTCCAAAAACCGTGAATAGACTGGTGCTACCGGTTTTTGGACCGGTCTATATCAGCATTAATAGAAACTTTAAAACACCTTCAATGATCCTGATTAAAAGTACATTAAAAATGTTCATTTGTCTGTATGTAAGGTTTTATTTATTCCAAAAATTGCAGTTTCTGTTAAGGTTTCTTGATTCCTTGAAACATTTATATTTTGTGTGTCTTCAATTCAATAAACACAATAGTTACTGATATAGAGGGCAATATCAGGATATACAGAGTGCCCTCGGGTCGTGGTACGGACCATGAAATAGATATTTCCTTCGCCTCCGGCTCAGGGAATATCATTTTCACTGGTCCGTACCACGACCCTTGGGCAGTCTGTATATCCTGATATTGCCCTCCATATCAGTAACTATTATATAAATATAACACACCATTGTTGTACAACATAAAGGGGATGTTGTGTAGAGGGGATAACTTTATGTTGTGCAGGTATTGAAAGAAGTATGTCAAAATACCAGACACATTTAAAACATTTGTTGTTGTTACCACGAATTATTGGAATTTACCTGTACGGGGTTTCAGTGTCTCAGCTAGTTGCACTGCAGACTGGTTGTTTGAAATGTCAATTTAAATGTGTCACGTGGCCGTGTTCCTGAATTGAGTCGGTTGAAGTGATGTGAACCTGAGCTGTTTTCATAGTTTGTTTATATAAATTCTACCGCTGATATATCCAAATAGTATTGTTTTAATTCGTATTTAAATATCTCGGTTTGAAATATTGACGATAGGGTAAAACGCGAGAGTTCCGGGTAAAATTAAATTTTGCCCCAAAAAATTCCCGAACTTTTTACCCGAAACTCTCGCGTTTTACCGTATCGTCAATATTTCAAATGACCAGCAGATGTCGCTAATATCGACACTTCCGTAGCTTTAATTCGAATTTTCAAAAATGTCGTCTGAAAATCGCAAATCGCGAGTGGAAAATGTTCCATGGAGAGTTGTCAGCTGCTGTAAATAAATATTGATGTGTGTTTTCAGGGAGAATAATATATACAGAGAAGGAATAAGCCAATTTCCAGACATGTAGGCCTTTTTTATTCACTAAATTTAAGATGAATGCACAACAGGTACCCCAATGTAAACAAAGAAGAGTGACTTATTTTCTCTCTTATATACATGCCAGAAACCCGGTATGGATAGAAACTACTGTTTGCTTGTATTTATTTTATATATGTCATCCAGTGATACATAGAGAGTTGCAAAATGTTGTTTGCATAAAAAAAAATCGATGTTCAAGAAAAAGGGGGGATGGTTTTGTCCACAAGTACCTGTGTATAATAGAGTAGAGGATCGAGGGTTTTTGTGTTTTTAGAAATGGGCTTATATCGATCTCGGATTGAGTTTTTGGTAATGTTTGAAGTTGTTCAACACTGTTTATAATGAAAACGTCCCACAAAAGTGATGAATTAAAAAAAAAGAAAAAAAGGGGGGGGGGTCCACAAATCGGGTACCTATGTTCATGACAGTCTGTGACTATTAGTAACCCTCATACTCACTATAGAACACGAACATAAATCATCTTAATTTTTTGCTTTGGTTTGTCTAATTTTAATATAATTCCACTGTTGCATATAATGCTCAATTTCGTTGTTCAACATCATACCAGCTGAATTGTTTATACATCAATAAATAATAATGGCTATTTTCCAGGAATGTATGCATTGTGTCAACACACCATTTCACTAACAAATTTTACATCTTTTTCAGTTTGCAGGTGAAATGTCAAATTCTCACATTTATAAATTCCCTCAAAATAATCTATATTCCTATAATCATTACTGACAGCTTGAGAAATATTCATATTTCAGAAAACAGAGAAAAAATGGTTTTTTGTTTTGTTCAGAAATTTTTCGGACAACACGAGAGTTAGAATATTTATTTTTTTTGTCACGCGAAGCGCGATATTATTTTCCAGAACTAACATTAGGTTATATGACAAAAACTCTGAATCAGATTATTTTTTTTCCTCCACCAAAATCAGAATATTTTTTTCAGCAACATTGGGAATCAGAATATTTTGTTTTAGAAAAAACCATACCCCTCCCCCCTCTCCTTCAAGTTAAATGGTCCGTCCCTGATGGCTGATGATGTTTCTCTTGCTTGTGATGTTAGTTACTTGGCACTTCTTGGGATGGAACACCATGAGCCAGTCTCTTTCCCACTTCTGTAGTTGTTCCAGGTCATCTTGAAGCTTTCTGGCATCTTCGGCGGTCTTAATATCCCTATGCAAGGCACAGTCGTCAGCGAATAGTCGCGTTGTTGATCCTTCTGAAACTGCATCAGGTAAGTCATTAATATAGAGCAGGAACAACAACGAACGCAGGACACTGCCTTAGGGCACACCAGAATGGACAGGAGCAGTGATGAATTTCACTCCTTCCACAAGAATTTGCTGTGTGCGGCCTTCAAGGAAATTGGCTATCCACTGGTTAGTGCTATGTCTAATACCATAGTAGTTAATCTTGCATAGCAGACGCGTGTGCGGAACCTTGTTGAAACCCTTGGAGAAGTCTAATAATATCGAATCCTTCGTTATATTATACACAGCAGAACACCATAGGAGGGCAAGCACTGGTCTCATCAACAGACAATATTCTACCAGACATTTTAGTTTCCCGAGGATAATTTGTGTTCCTGAAATCTAAAATTCCTCCGGCAAATTATATTCAAATTATCAGCCCAAATTGATGTGCCACTTCTTCTTCTTTCGTAATTCCCTCCTGTCTGGGAGCACTCGGACTGATCCGATAAAATAGCTGAAGGAAACAGCCAAAGAGATAACACCAGCACTCACGTTTATATTCCAAGCATCCATTAACCAGAGTAAAATCCCATCTGACTGGAAAACAGCTATAGTCGCACCTGTATTTAAAAAGGGAGACAGAGGCCAACCTTCCAACTATAGGCCTATATCATTAACATCGATATGTTGTAAAATCATGGAACACATAATCCACAGGAGTGTTCTTACTCACCTAGAAAACACCAACATCCTCTCAGACGAACAACACGGCTTCCGCAAGAGAAGATCATGTGATACCCAGCTAGTCCTAACTATCCATGACTTAGCAAAGGCACTTGACTCTGGCGACCAGATAGACGGTATCTTACTGGACTTCTCTAAGGCCTTAGATAAGGTCCCCCACAACCGCCTATTGATGAAACTTGATCATTATGGAGTACGAAACAACACTCTCTCATGGATTCAGGATTTCTTGTCAGACCGTACCCAGACTGTTGTACTGGAAGGAAATTCGTCATCAAGAAATCCTGTTGCATCTGGAGTTCCACAAGGAACGGTCTTAGGGCCCTTGGTCTTCCTTGTATACATCAACGACATGCCAGGCTACGCAAGATCTCAGACCCGTCTTTTCGCTGACGACTCCCTCGTGTATAGGAAGGTCAGTTCCACCTCTGACTGTACCCAACTTCAAGAAGACCTAGACAACTTAATCAAATGGGAACAACAGTGGCAGATGCAGTTCAACCCAGACAAATGTGAAGTATTGACCATCACTAAGAAACGTAAACCACTACACCATGACTACACCATACATGGACACATATTCCAACATGTTGATTCTACGAAATACCTAGGCCTTAACATCTCTAAAAACCCCTCTTGGAACACCAACGTAGATGCCATCACTAAAAAAGCAAATAACACCTTAGCTTTCTTAAGGAGAAACATCGGCACTTGCCCCCAGTCAGCTAAGGAATGAGCATTTGCCACCTTCGTTCGCTCAACGATCGAGTATGCTGCTGCAGTCTGGGATCCACCTACCCAGAGGAATATCAATGCACTAGAAAGAGTTCAACGAAGAGGGGCAAGATTTGTCATGAACAACTACCGACAAACTAGCAGTGTCACCAACATGATGTCACAACTAGGTTGGGAAGAACTTAGTCTCAGAAGAGCACGTATTAAGACAATTTTACTATTTAAGATCGTAAACAATCTTGTTGATATACCACCAGAACCGTTCCTCATTCCAACTGGCGCCATCACTAGAGGACATAACATCAGGTTCCTTCAACCACACACCAGAACAATAACCATGCAGTATTCCTTCTTCCCGAGTGCTATCAGGACATGGAACACACTACCTCAGCAACTGGCCAGCATGACTTCCCTGGAGGGCTTCCGACAGGCCCTGGTCAACACCACCATTGTACCATAGAAATACTCCCTCTGTTTTTAATTGTATATACTGGACATTTTAATTGTACATGGGGGGCAGTTTTATTGTGTCATATGAACAGTGTGATTATACTCAACCACGAGTTCTGCACGTACAGAAGAAGAAGAAATATATATTTTATTTGTACACATTAAAACACATAAAATCCTTTGTAAAATATGAATCAACACTATCCGCCACCATAATGTCCAGTGTATATACATCAGTAGTGTATCGGGTCCGTATAGACCTATTACCCCCTGTGTTAAACCATTTTCACTCCTCAATTGTGCAGTCAGCCGTGACTAATTACACCTTTTCATCGTGTTTCACGTTTGTACGAGTTTTTGTCGTATTGCTTACGCGTGTTTCTCGTTTTTACGTTCATTTAACTTTTTAATGGCTATTTTTTCGCTTTGTTAACGTTTTTGTTTACGTTTTTCGTGGTTTGGGCGGCGGCGGTGGCGACGACGGCGGATGCGATGACGGCGGCGGTGGCGACGACGGCGGCTGCGGCGGCGTTGACGGCGGCGGCGGCGGCGGCGGCGGCGGCGGCGGCTGCTGAGTGAGAGAGTGGAAATTGGTGGTATTGTGACGTGAAGTAGAAATTAGAAACAGAAGGAAAACATAAAACAAACGGAGAGATAAACGAAAAGACAAAACACAAGAGACAAAGAGAATTAAACAGACCGTGTCGAATGTCACTACACTTCCATGACGCATCGATCTATTTTTAGTAACATGCCTCAGATAAAATACATATCCGAACCTGCGGAATATTTCGATATGTTGACCAGCGACCAGATTCTTGTGATGGGTATAAATTTTGTCAGCGACGAGATGGTGGAAATGAGATATCAAAACAATGAAGAGTTCGTCGAAGAATCCGGGAGTACCAGCGTAGTCATAGCAGCCTATACCACAGCTCAGGCCCGTTTGAAGTTGTACAGTTATTTGGAACAATTAGGACCCCGTGCCTTATACGCCGATACAGACTCAGTCGTGTATACCTCTAGGCCAGGCGAGTGGAAACCAGAACTCGGTGACTACCTAGGAGATCTCACCGATGAAGTGCCCGACAACAGAATAATAGAGTTTGTAATCGGTGGACCGAAGAACTATGCCTACAAGATTGCCAGTCCCGACAAGGATGGAAATACGACCATATGTAAAGTGAGAGGCATCACTCTCAACTACAAGAACTCCTTAACCATCAACTTTGATACGATCAAGGACATGGTCATTAATAACAGAGATGACGTCAAGACCGTGAGGGACGACTACAAGATCACGAGAGACCACAAGAGACTACTTACCGTACATCAAGACAAAGACTACAGGATAGTTTTCGACAAAAGAGTCGTCATGCAGGACCATAGCACGAAACCGTACGGGTTTTAAGAGGGTCGTCTCTCCTGTAATGGCCGACATATGGAAACAGATCATCCCAGCGATCGAGCAAAGCAAAAGCCAGAACTCAGACAACTGGTTCCGCTGTACAGAACAGACTTATAAATAAAAGGTAGAAATATATGATTTGTTTGTTTTTACATACGCCCACGTCGAATATATTAAGTGTGCATTACAATCTCTAGTCATTTTTATCCAAAAGAAGAAAGGCGTGTTTTACTAGATGTCTACGACATAGTGTGAAATGAGATTTACCAGACGAGCCATCTTAACAGCAGACATGAAAACATGAAATTTATCCCTCCTCCTCCTCCCTCTCTCCCTCCCTCCTGCTCCTCCTCCTCCTCCTCAAGAAGGATACGTCTACACCCCTCCTCCACCGCGTGGTCCAGAGTTGTCATTATTACAACACGAAACCGAAACAGAGTACACGACGGACGATGGTACACGGAGTTTTTTCCAAGTAAAATGTTGGTATAATACCTCATCCTCGTAGCTACTTCAACATAAAGTTCTAAACAGAAATTTTCTATAATTAAGTCCCATCAAATATTTCGAAAGAATATAGTTACAGCACACGGGTACAAAAATATCTGTTGTTTTCCCCACATAATCTGCATTTTTTAACATTGGAGTTCGGTACGGTTGAAAGCAATTTAGCAATACTTGGTATCGATTTTTGTGTATTATGTTTATATTTAAATCACCTAAAGTTCACCTAAGGGCATACGTAGTAAATACATTCATGTTTCAACTTGTCTGATCATTGGAACGTAAATTTAAATGCCGTACTTATGGCTTTTTTTATGATGGGTTAATACATATAGTTATATTTTCTCTGTTAATCTTGACTGCCATTTAAACTTACAATATAGTGATGACTGTTTTGTGTGCATTGTTGTATAAGGTCGGAGATAACATTGGAGTCTGGTACGGTTGAAATCAATTTAGCAATACTTGGTATCGATTTGTTTGTGTATTATGTCTATATTTATCACGGCTGACTGCACAATTGAGGAGTGAAAAATGGTTTAACATAGGGGGTAATAGATCTATACGGACCCGATACACTACTATTATCATCAGCAATCTGACTCACAACTACAAAAAATTCAATCTGGGGCTGTAGACAGTAATCTGATACTTTTTAGCAATATTTTTATTCCAAATTTTGTTCCCTTCTATCTTGAAACCAATCTAAGCAAAAGTATAAAAAGTAAAATTACACAACTACGTATCAGTGCTCATTGTTTAAATATAAAGCGGGGTAGAAATAATAAACCTAAAATTCCAAGAGAAGAACGATTCTGTAAATTCTGTACTGAAGTAGAGACAGAAGAACATTTTTTGATATCATGCCACAAATATAAAGATATAAGGAAAACTGTTTTCCAGTCTTATGGTTTAGATCTAAAAGATTCACATAATACTTATTTTTTACTGTCTAAACTTTTAAATCCAAAAAATATTATTGAATGTAATTATTTATATAAATTCATTAGGGACACATTAGAAATAAGAAACACTTCTTGAAATATGTGTACAACTGTATTATTATATACTGCATGTAACTTTTAAATGTTGTTTTGTATACTATCGTATGATTTGTAATGGAGAACACTAATGAATTATTATCAGTTATCTTTTAAAATAAAGAATTGAATTGAATTGAATTGAATATATGGCTAAATATAGATTATACAATTCAACATACACAAGAATAGTTTTACATTGGATTTATTTAAACAACAAAACATGGCAAAATAAAGTGAAAGCAATCGATTTGTCACTTTAAAAGAGAGTTCATTCGAAGAATCTTTGGAGAATATGAAATCGGACAATACTAAGAAAACCACACTTGTCACGGCTTAGTAAATGTTCTATTTAAAGGCAGATGGGCCGTTATTTTAATAAAAAAAAATGTATCCCAGTATAAGACCTAAACTTTGATTTAAAAAACCATAGAGATATATTGCAATTGAAATTTTTCATAATATCATAGGGCCCAGATGGCTCAATGAGTTAGGTAATTGGACTACCTAACAACTCATACAATCCTATCACCAATACGGCGTGGGTTCGCGCCCGGCTTTGTAAATTACAAAAAAGGTGCACTCTACTCGCAGCCGCAAGTGATAAAGTTTACCAGTTGCTTGCCTATGGTAGGTGGTTCTCTCCGGGTACTCCGGCTTCCTCAACCACTAAAACTGGTCGACATGATATAGCTGAAATATTGTTGATAGAGGAGTTAAAACACCAAAAATCAAAATCAAATCAATCTACAATTAAACAATCATGGGCAACAATTAAACAGTGATGGTAATCAAATAAACAGTGATGGTTAACACTTAAACAGTCATGGTCAACAATTAAACAGTGATAGTCAACAATTAAACAGTCATGGTAAACAATTAAACAGTCAAGGTCAAAAACTAAGCAGTCATGGTTAACAATTAAACAATAGTCATGGTAAACAATTAAACAGTGATGGTCAACAATTAAACAGTGATGGTCAACAATTAATCAGTGATAGTCACCAAATAAACAGTGATGGTCAACAATTAAACATTGATGGTCAACAATTAAACAGTGATGGTCAACAATTAAACATTGATAGTCAACAAATAAACAGCGATGGTCAACAATTAAACATTGATGGTCAATATTTAATCAGTCATGGACAACAATTAAACAGTGATGGTCAGCAATTTAACTGTCATGGTGAACAATTAAACAGTGATGGTCAGCAATTAAACTGTGATAGTCAAGAATTAAACAGTCATGGTCAACAATTATACTATCATGGTCAGCAATTAAACAGTCAGGGTCAACAATTAAACAGTGATGGTCAACAATTAAACAGTCATGGGCAACAATTAAAGAGTCATGGTCAACAATTAAACATTGATGGTCAACATTTAAACAGTCATGGTCAACAATTAAACAGTGATGGTCAGCAATTAAACAGTCATGGTCAACAACTAAACAGTGATGGTCAGCAATTAAACTGTGATAGTCAAGAATTAAACAGTCATGGTCAACAATTCAACAGTCATTGTCAACAATTAAACAGTGATGGTCATCAAATAAACAGTGATGGTCAACACTTAAACAGTCATGATCAACAATTAAAGTCATGGTCAACAATTAAACAGCCATGGCTAACAATTAAACAGTCATGGTCAACAATTCAACAGTCATTGTCAACAATTAAACAGAGATGGTCATCAAATAAACAGTGATGGTCAACACTTAAACAGTCATGGTCAACAATTAATCAATCATGGTCAACAATTAAACAGTGATGGTCAACAATTAAACATTGATGGTCAACAATTAAACAGTGATGGTCAACAATTAAACAGTGATAGTCAAGAATTAAACAGTCATGGTCAACAATGCAACAGTCATTGTCAACAATCAAACAGTGATGGTCATCAAATAAACAGTGATGGTCAACATTTAAGCAGTCATGGTCAACACTTAAGCAGTCATGGTCAACAATTAAACATTGATGGTCAACAATTAAACAGTGATGGTCAACAATTAAACAGTGATAGTCAAGAATTAAACAGTGATGGTCAACAATGCAACAGTCATTGTCAACAATCAAACAATGATGGTCATCAAATAAACAGTGATGGTCAACATTTAAGCAGTCATGGTCAACACTTAAGCAGTCATGGTCAACAATTAAACAGTGATGGTCAACAATTAAACATTGATGGTCAACAATTAAACAGTGATGGTCAACAATTAAACAGTGATAGTCAAGAATTAAACAGTGATGGTCAACAATGCAACAGTCATTGTCAACAATCAAACAATGATGGTCATCAAATAAACAGTGATGGTCAACATTTAAGCAGTCATGGTCAACACTTAAGCAGTCATGGTCAACAACTAAACAGTCATGGTTAACAATTAAACATTGATGGTCAACAATTAAACAGTGATGGTCAACAATTAAACAATAAAACAGTGATGGTCGACAATTAAACAGTGATAGTCAACAAATAAACAGTGATGGTCAACAATTAAACAGTGATGGTCAACAATTAAACAGTGATAGTCAAGAATTAAACAGTGATGGTCAACAATTAAACAGTGATGGTCAACATTTAAGCAGTCATGGTCAACACTTAAGCAGTCATGGTCAACAACTAAACAGTCATTGTCAACAATCAAACAGTGATGGTCATCAAATAAACAGTGATGGTCAACATTTAAGCAGTCATGGTCAACACTTAAGCAGTCATCGGCAACAACTAAACAGTCATGGTTAACAATTAAACATTGATGGTCAACAATTAAACAGTGATGGTCAACAATTAAACAGTGATAGTCAAGAATTAAACAGTGATGGTCAACAATTAAACAGTGATGGTCAACATTTAAGCAGTCATGGTCAACACTTAAGCAGTCATGGTCAACAACTAAACAGTCATTATCAACAATCAAACAGTGATGGTCATCAAATAAACAGTGATGGTCAACATTTAAGCAGTCATGGTCAACACTTAAGCAGTCATGGTCAACAATTAAACATTGATGGTCAACAATTAAACAGTGATTGTCAACAACTAAACATTGATGGTCAACAATTAAACATTGATGGTCAACATTTAGACAGTCATGGTCAACAGTTAAACAGTCATGGTCAACACTTAAGCAGTCATGGTCAACACTTAAGCAGTCATGGTCAACAATTAAACATTGATGGTCAACAATTAAACAGTGATTGTCAACAACTAAACATTGATGGTCAACAATTAAACATTGATGGTCAACATTTAAACAGTCATGGTCAACAAATAAACAGTGATGGTCAACATTTAAGCAGTCATGGTCAACACTTAAGCAGTGATGGTCAACAATTAAACAGTGATGGTCAACAAATAAACAGTGATGGTCAACAATTAAACATTGATGGTCAACAATTAAACAGTGATAGTCAACAAATAAACAGTGATGGTCAACAATTAAACATTGATGGTCAACAATTAAACATTGATGGTCAACATTTAGACAGTCATGGTCAACATTTAAACAGTCATGATCAGCAATTAAAATGTGATTGCCAACAGATAATCAGTCATGGTCAACAATTAAGCAGCATGGTCAACAATTAAACAGTGATAGTCAACAATTATACAGTGATGGTCAAAAATTCAAGTCATTGTCAACAATTAAACATTGATGGTCAACAATTAAACAGTCATTGTCATAAAATAAAACAGTGATGACCAACAGATAAACAGTCATGGTCAACAATTAAACATTGATTGTCAACAATTAAGCAATGATGGTCAACAAATAAACAGTGATGGTCAACAATTAAACAGTCATGGTCAACAACTAAACAGTGATGGTCAGCAATTAAACTGTGATAGTCAAGAATTAAACAGTCATGGTCAACAATTCAACAGTCATTGTCAACAATTAAACAGTGATGGTCATCAAATAAACAGTGATGGTCAACACTTAAACAGTCATGGTCAACAATTAAACAGTCATGGTCAACAATTAAACAGCCATGGCTAACAATTAAACAGTCATGGTCAACAATTCAACAGTCATTGTCAACAATTAAACAGTGATGGTCATCAAATAAACAGTGATGGTCAACACTTAAACAGTCATGGTCAACAATTAATCAATCATGGTCAACAATTAAACAGTGATGGTCAACAATTAAACATTGATGGTCAACAATTAAACAGTGATGGTCAACAATTAAACAGTGATAGTCAAGAATTAAACAGTCATGGTCAACAATGCAACAGTCATTGTCAACAATCAAACAGTGATGGTCATCAAATAAACAGTGATGGTCAACATTTAAGCAGTCATGGTCAACACTTAAGCAGTCATGGTCAACAATTAAACAGTGATGGTCAACAATTAAACATTGATGGTCAACAATTAAACAGTGATGGTCAACAATTAAACAGTGATAGTCAAGAATTAAACAGTGATGGTCAACAATGCAACAGTCATTGTCAACAATCAAACAATGATGGTCATCAAATAAACAGTGATGGTCAACATTTAAGCAGTCATGGTCAACACTTAAGCAGTCATGGTCAACAACTAAACAGTGATGGTCAACAATTAAACATTGATGGTCAACAATTAAACAGTGATGGTCAACAATTAAACAGTGATGGTCAACAATTAAACAGTGATAGTCAACAAATAAACAGTGATGGTCAACAATTAAACAGTGATGGTCAACAATTAAACAGTGATAGTCAACAAATAAACAGTGATGGTCAACAATTAAACATTGATGGTCAACAATTAAACATTGATGGTCAACATTTAGACAGTCATGGTCAACAGTTAAACAGTCATGATCAGCAATTAAAATGTGATTGCCAACAGATAATCAGTCATGGTCAACAATTAAACATTGATGGTCAACAATTAAACAGTCATTGTCATAAAATAAAACAGTGATGACCAACAGATAAACAGTCATGGTCAACAATTAAACATTGATTGTCAACAATTAAGCAATGATGGTCAACAAATAAACAGTGATGGTCAACAATTAAACAGTGATGGTCAACAATTACACAGTGATGGTCAACAATTAAACATTGACGGTCAACAATTAAACAGTCATGGTTAACAAATAAATAGTGATGGTCAACAATTACGCAGTGATGATCAAAAATTAAACATTGATCATCAAGAATTAAACAGTGATGGTCAACAAATGAAACAGTGATGGGCAACAATTACAATCATGGTCAACAATTAAACAGTGATGGTCAGCAATTAAACAGTCATGGTCAACAACTAAACAGTGATGGTCAGCAATTAAACTGTGATAGTCAAGAATTAAACAGTCATGGTCAACAATTCAACAGTCATTGTCAACAATTAAACAGGGATGATCATCAAATAAACAGTGATGGTCAACACTTAAACAGTCATGGTCAACAATTAAACAGTCATGGTCAACAATTAAACAGCCATGGCTAACAATTAAACAGTCATGGTCAACAATTCAACAGTCATTGTCAACAATTAAACAGAGATGGTCATCAAATAAACAGTGATGGTCAACACTTAAACAGTCATGGTCAACAATTAATCAATCATGGTCAACAACTAAACAGTGATGGTCAACAATTAAACATTGATGGTCAACAATTAATCAATGATGGTCAACAATTAAACAGCGATAGTCAAGAATTAAACAGTGATGGTCAACAATGCAACAGTCATTGTCAACAATCAAACAGTGATGGTCATCAAATAAACAGTGATGGTCAACATTTAAGCAGTCATGGTCAACACTTAAGCAGTCATGGTCAACAACTAAACAGTCATGGTTAACAATTAAACATTGATGGTCAACAATTAAACAGTGATGGTCAACAATTAAACAATAAAACAGTGATGGTCGACAATTAAACAGTGATAGTCAACAAATAAACAGTGATGGTCAACAATTAAACATTGATGGTCAACAATTAAACAGTGATGGTCAACAATTAAATAGTGATAGTCAACAGTTAAACAGTGATAGTCAACAAATAAACAGTGATGGTCAACAATTAAACAGTGATGGTCAACAATTAAACAGTGATAGTCAACAATTAAACAGTGATGGTCGACAATTAAACATTGATGGTCAACAATTAAACAGTGATGGTCAACAATTAAATAGTGATAGTCAACAGTTAAACAGTGATAGTCAACAAATAAACAGTGATGGTCAACAATTAAACAGTGATGGTCGACAATTAAACAGTGATAGTCAACAAATAAACAGTGATGGTCAACAATTAAACATTGATGGTCAACAATTAAACAGTGATAGTCAACAAATAAACAGTGATAGTCAACAAATAAACAGTGATAGTCAACAAATAAACAGTGATAGTCAACAAATAAACAGTGATGGTCAACAATTAAACAGTGATAGTCAACAAATAAACAGTGATAGTCAACAATTAAACATTGATGGTCAACAATTAAACATTGATGGTCAACATTTAGACAGTCATGGTCAACAGTTAAACAGTCATGATCAGCAATTAAACTGTGATTGCCAACAGATAATCAGTCATGGTCAACAATTAAACAGTCATGGTCAACAATTAAACAGTGATAGTCAACAATTAAACAGTGATGGTCAACAATTCAAGTCATTGTCAACAATTAAACATTGATGGTCAACAATTAAACAGTCATTGTCATAAAATAAAACAGTCATGACCAACAGATAAACAGTCATGGTCAACAATTAAACATTGATTGTCAACAATTAAGCAATGATGGTCAACTAATAAACAGTGATGGTCAACAATTAAACATTGATGGTCAACAATTACACAGTCATGGTCAGCAATTAATCTGTCATGGTCAACAATTAAACAGTGATGTTCAGCAATTAAACAGTCATTGTCAACAATTAAAGAGTCATGGTAAACAATTAAACAGTGATGGTCAACAATTGCACAGTGATGGTCAACAATTAAACATTGACGGTCAACAATTAAACAGTCATGGTTAACAAATAAACAGTGATGGTCAACAATTACGCAGTGATGATCAAAAATTAAACATTGATCATCAAGAATTAAACAGTGATGGTCAACAAATGAAACAGTGATGGGCAACAATTACAATCATGGTCAACAACTAAGCAGTGATGGCTAGCAATTAAACAGTCATTGTCAACAATTAAACAGTGATGGTCAACAATTAAACAGTGATGGTCAACAATTAAATATTGACGGTCAACAATTAAACAGTCATGGGCAACAATTAATCATTGATGGTCAACAATTAAACAGTGTTGGCTAACAATTAAATAGTGATGGTCAACAATTAAACATTGATGGTCAACAATTAAACAGTGATGGTCAACAATTAAAAATTGATGGTCAACAATTAAACAGTGATGGTCAACAATTACACAGTGATGGTCAACAATTAAACAGTGATTGTCAACAATTAAACAGTGATGGTCAACAATTTAACATTGATGGTTAACAATTAAACAGTCATGGTCAACAATTAAACATTGATGGTCAACAACTAAACAGTGATGATTAACAATTTAACAATCATGGTAAACAATTAAACAGTGATGGTCAATAATTAAACATTGATGGTCAACAATTAAAGGCATTGATTTTTTTTGTTTATATTAAAAGTTGCCAATATTCGATGTTTTATACTAATAAAATGTTCTGAACAAGAAGCCAGGTTTAAAAAATATGCTATAATGTCGTAATTAGTGAAAAGAATTCGAATGTCTGTTGGTAAAATCGCCATTAGCACACCTAATTATAAGTCGGTTGATTTTCCGAAGTTTGCCGAACACTGATAACTGCTATAAATAACCAGGAAGCATGCTTTTCATGTAAATTCGTTATAATTAATATAATTTAAGAAATATATGTATGAAATTGGATCTGGGGTAATCAGTTAATATAATGGTAGTTAGTAAGAATGACACTTAACATCTTAAATACGTGATGTAATAAAAAAAAAAAAAAACCCAAACTCTGCAAAGGGGTCTGATAATAGGAAAATTGTAAGCAAATTATATTGACAACACTTGAGTGGTCTTGATTATATTTTTTCGAAAAAAAAAACCAGTCATGAAGTTCATTATTTTAGTCTCTAATTTAACAGAGATATTACCTAGCGTTTCCTCCTGAAAAAAACCCAAGAATAATATGAAAAACGACGATGCAATTCTACTGTCAAAATACGATTCGGCCGTAAAAAGATACTAAATTATGCTTACCGTATTACGTGTTGAAAAATGCAGTAGGTCGGTATAACACCTTTTTTTTTAATTTTTACACGAAGCTTGCTAAATCCTCATATTTGTGTCGTTTTCGTCAATATTTTTGTTTGTGTCATACATGTGCTTTTCCTTCCGCAAATAATTTCGCACATGCGCAAACACTTTACTGAATAGGTTCACTTTGTAGGTCACGGAATATATGAATAATACAATAATGATATGCGGGTATACAATGAATGTTTTACTGGAAGCGAGAAAATCAAACAGCGACGTGTTTCCTTCGTTCTAGGCTATTTACGTATGATATAATGAAAAATTTCAACTGCAATTAGTATAAAACATCGAATATTGGCAACTTTTAATAAAAAATAAAAAAAAAATCAATTTAAGCTACTGTATGCCTTTAAACAGTCATGGTCAACAATTAAACAGTCATGGTTAATAATTAAACATCGATGGTCAGCAATTAAACATTGATTGTCAACAACTAAACAGTGATGGTTAACAATTTAACAATTATGGTCAACAATTCCACAAACACCAACAAATTGATTAAGTTATTGTACACAAGACGACCACGACATTTACTGATATAAATGTAAGTATTGGTGTGGGACAGGCAGAACGATATGGCAGGGTTGTCCGATCCCTCTTGATAATTGGGTCTCCAACACCAAAATAGATATAAACAAACCATAACAAACCTGCACAGACCACATGTTATCACAAAACTGACATCACCGTGTATTTGTCCTTTTTCTTTTGGTCATTGTGTTGTCTATTCTACTTCGATTTATGGATTCTGATTACCCCTTTGGTATCTTCAAACTCTTGTTACAGTAGGAGGATCAGTGAATGCTTGTAATGACTTAGAAGGTAGAATTTGTTGGTTAAAGATAATTACTCTTAGAACCAAAACAAAAATCATAATTGATACTTCTAACAGATTTAATATCTAAAATTATTAATGGTTTTCGTGGGAGGCAATTTGTTGTAATTGAATTTTGAATATAACAGGTTGATTGATTGATTGATTTGATTGTGCTTTACATCACTTTCAGCAATATTTCAGCTATATTATGGCGACCAGTTTTAGTGGTGGAAGAACTCGGAGTACCCGGAGAGAACCACCGACCATGGACAAACAACTAGTAAACTTTATCACTTGCGGCTGCGAGTCGAGTGCACCTTTTTTTTTATTTGCAAAGCCGGGCGTGAATCCACGCCGCATTGGTGATAGGCTTGTACGAGTTGTTAGGTAATCCAACTACATAGCTCATTGAGCCACCCGAGCTCTCAATATCAAATAGTAATGTTTTATAGTAAGTAATCAGAAATCTGCATATCCCGTTGATACCATATCAGAAAGTTTAAAGATAGCAAAGGGGAAATCAGAAATTCTAATTTGTGTGTATCTTTTGTAGATCGTTGTTTGCCCTTTTGTACTTTTTATTTTGGCCATTGTGTTGTCATTTCGTCTTCGATATACGGATTCTGATTACCCCTTTAGTATCTTCAAACTGTTCTTGAATAAGACAGACAGTACAATGGTCAAAATAAAAAGTCCAAAAGGACACTTGAAATGCTAATATGGTTTGGTGCATAAATGCCACAATTGACCCTGTGGTAGTGACTTAAAAAGATCTTCACTGTCCATCTATATATTATTTCATACAGATGTTTAATGGCTAGCGTGATCGACCCGAGTGTAATAAGTCTTTGAGTTTCACTGTTATATACACAGCATTAAGATGAAATAAAACAGACACTTTGTGCACAAGGTCGTGATAATGTATTAAATAGTATTTTCGAATATTGATGTAGTATACTAATAACCTAGATATGAACGTTAGTGGGAATGACTATATTAACACCCTAACAATTACTGTGGATGCTGTCATGTTATTATCTGTATCTCAGTTTTCCATTTTCCGTGTTTAATTTTAAGTTGATTTTTTTTTAGAATTTCAGGTATGTCGTTAAACACCTGTTGTGATCCATGTTCCAGGGTTGATGAAAGTTCCTCTGCTACCAGATGGTGTGTAGATTGTGAAGATGCCCTGTGTATAAATTGTGTAAAAGGACACAAAGGTAACAAAGCATCTACCAACCATCATGTCATCGACATTGATGTCATAGCAACGTTACCTACTGAGTCACTGAAAACACAGACATTTATGATTATTTAATACCAAAATTATGTTGAGTAGTGTATGAAAAAAATTGCCAAAAAAAAGGGGGGGGGGGGTAATGTAGGTCATGTACCTATGCTTCTACAATCACAATTTTCCTTACGTTGTCAGGCACTTCAATTTTAAAAATTCCTTCGACTTCGCGCACACGTGTTTCATTTTTAATGCAGCTTCGCGCACACGCGTTTCATTTTTTATGCAGCTGTTGTGTGGGGTGGTCAAGTAGTTGAGACAAAGATATATTTTCGCTTTCGTCATTCAACACGTCCTCCATCGCCGTGGTAAAATCCGTGCCACGCACTTTCCAGCAAACGTCTAGGGTGTGACGTAAGAAATGTCTGGAACATTGAACCAATGAAAAAATAGGTTACATTCTAAGTCAGTTAGAGTATATTAAGTGAAATTTTATTTGTTAAGAAGGTGGTCGCATCGCTTCGCTCGCTCCGCCCCTTCTTAACCATTCAAATTTCATTTAATATACTCTTAACTATAACTAAGAGCAAATTGCAAAATATCTGACAGCAGATAATTCTGTTGTCCCGTACAGTAATGCAAAGGATATGCGCGTAACCCAAGATTTGAACTCTTTCGGGGAGATTATCGCTCATGCGCAATGTTTAGTTGACGAAAAAAAATAAAAATATATTCCGTGTGTACCACATAAGAATAATTGCAAAAAAAAAATTGGTTCACACGACATGAAACAGAGAAATTCCTCAATAATCATTGTCAGGAATGTGTGCGTGCTTACCTCAGCATCCATGATTGTTTTTCTTTTCTTCACGAGGTCATGATCGGCAATCATCGGACCAAAACTTTTCTTCACGAGGTCATGATCGGCAATCATCGGAACAAAACAACCGAAAGTTAATCAGTCTCCACAACAATGGCGAGGACGACAAACATGCACACGGATTTGCAGATTTCTAGTTGTTGGGAACATATTTCGACTTGAAACATGCATGAATAGCTTAGTAAAGGTACCGCCGTATTCCAAATTGAATTTTCATGGAAAAAATTTCTTCATCCAAAACTGGTGTAATATTACTTTAAATGTTATTGATATGTGTCTCATTAAATTACGAATGATGTCATGTATATACAAATCACAACCTATACAATATGATATTATGATAACACTATTGTTACATTTTTATTTAAACTAGTCAACAAAAGAAACGATACAAATATTGTTTTGAAAATATTTTTATGTTAAAACCAAAACAATTGTTTATTATGATTTACGTCAATGTTTGCGTGAAACGCGTTTATCCTCACAAAACAAACAGTAACATCCTGTTCCGTTACGGAAAAATTCCGGAAAGTCAATTTTCCGTCCCATGCTCGAGTTTGCGATGATCGAATTAGGCATTTCAATCACCTGTGGTCATTAATTGTGCTGTCAACAAAAGTGAACAATTTGCCATTCTGAAAATTTTTATTTTCACAAGAACGCCGATGCCACGGCTCCGTCAAAATGACCGCGAGCGAGCGATGGGTATGGTTCAGGCTGGAATGACTCACCAGGCCGTTGCAGACCACTTTAATGTGTCTAGAATAACCATTTCAAGGCTAATGATTTGTCTTCGACAAACAGCTGGGACGAATGACAGACCCCGTAACAGCAGGCCGCGTGTGACGTCACAACTTCAAGACAGACATCTACGCCTCATTCACCCCCGGAACCGTATGATTTAACGGCTGAGGACAGTGCTCGTAGAACACCTGGTCTAGCAAACGTCCGAATTTCGGGTCAGACTGTTCGCAGAAGGCTACGTGAATCTGGACTCCGAGCTAGGCGTCCGGTGGTAGGACCAATCCTTAAGCAACGCCATAGGACCGCGAGACTAGCCTGAGCTCGTGCACCTCGTCGTTGAAGGTTTCACACCTGGCTACACATTCTTTTTAATGATGAATCCAGATTTTCATTTCGTTTTAGCGATGGACATTATCGTGAATACAGCAGGCGTGGGGAACATTTTACGGACCAGTGTGTGTACGAGTCCGACCGTTTTGGAGGCGGAAGTGTTATGGTGTGGGCTGGAATTTGTCATGATGGTCGCACTCAGTTCAAAATTGTTCATGGAACATTGAATTCCGTAAAATACAGAGACGATATTCTTGATCCTATCGTTCTGCCCTTTCTGCAACAGCGAAACTTTGATCACGTCTTTCAACATGACAATACAAGATGTCACGTTGCTCGTGTTTGTCAAGATTTTCTGAACCAGAATCACATCCGTGTTCTTCTTGGCCGGCATTATCACCGGATCTGTCACCAATTGAACATTTATGAGATGAACTCGGTAGACGTGTTCACCACCGTCAAAATCCACCGGAAATACTACAGGAACTGGGTGATGCACTTGTGCACCAGTGGAACAACATCCCACAAGCCTTTATCCAACGATTGATTGGTTCTATGCGTCGGAGATGCGAAGCTGTCGTTGCTGCAAGAGGTGGTCACACACGTTACTGAACTCCGCAAACTTCCATACTGCATGACAATTTCTGTCTGTACATGATTTGTTCTGATAATGATGTTTAGAAATTGTGTTGATATTGCCTTATTTGTTATGCCTATATGAATCTAAATTATACGATTTTTGTCGATTTTTTTTCTCTATGTAACAAATAGTGAGCATCAAACCCTTGCATCGTTTCTTTTGTTGACTAGTATATTTGAATGGATGTTTTTATCGACCATCCTTCATCCGGTGGACAAAAACACGTATGAACCTCATTAAAAGGCTATAATTGTATAATATATTATAATATTTCCAATAAATTTAAAATATTTATTCTACATGTAAAATAGCTTACTGATAATACAAATGTGAGTTATGACAGATATAGTACACCATCCAAGACAACCTTTGACCTGTACAGAGATAGTACGCCATACAAGACAACCTTTGACCTGTAATATTATGTGTCACCTGTAATGACGCCTTAGCATTTTTTTTTAAATATTGTGAATACTAACTATTTTATACTATTGAAAATTGTTAACACGGTTGATTAGATATATATTTATTACCACATGCTAACACAAATCATTCTTGTTTGGTCACGTTTTAGAACTTCATACCCGGAAGCATTTAAATAAAAACAGCCGCTTCAAGCGAGATATACATTGTAATAAATCTACACGTTCCTGGAACACAACAAGTGAATTTGTTTGTCAATATCTTTAAATTCAAATAATTTGGATAACAGTAACAAATACGTTGAAGGATTCTTTGATGTTTTTTGTCTTTGGTCATTACGAGACAGGTGAGTAAGTTAACATGACAATTTACAGGTAGATTTATCATTTAATGTGTAAAAATGTGTTTTCTTGGTCGAAATCAATTCCTCATAAAATACTTCATAAACATATTTTATTGATCAATTTGGGGCCCTCGAGGGGCATACAATTCACATAAGAAAATGAATAAGAATTGTATTGTCCAATAGAGGGCCCACAAGGGTCAAAGTCATTACAGTGATTCATAAACAATAACATTAAAAAATAAAAATATAAATACTGTATGTTACAATGAACAAAACTGCCCATAAAATATACTAAATACTTATACTAATAATAATTATAATAATAATTAAGTGCCGTCGACTATGACATGTTGGCCACATCAGACATCAATGGTTAATTTACATGTAGTGTAGTGGTCAAGTCCTCCCCGTGTCCTATGCACATGGACAAGTAATGTACGGTAGTTGTACAAATGCAGAGGAAACCAAGGGCCGGTGCAAATAGGACTATAACACATTCGCACACATATACATGTGAAATAACTACATTTTCGAAATTAAATACTTATACTGTATAAATACTTAAAGCATAATAGAATAAATATATCACTCATACCAATATTTGTTTGTCTGTCTATTTATATTAAATAAAGGGAAGAAAAAGTCCTCATTGTGTCCAAAGCACATGAACAATGCCATGGTTATTCAAATGCAGGGGACACCAATGGTCGATGCTAAAAGGACTTATTAAATAATTAAATATGTGAATCTATTACAATTCAAGACTTAGAGTAAGACACATGTATATGTACTATATAAATAAAAACAAAAACATAAATATAAATGAGTAAGTCCTCCTCGTGTCCCAAGCACTCGAACAAATGCAATAGTTATTCAAATGCAGGGGACACCAAGGGTCGATGCTAAAAAGAACATAAAGAAAGAAGATCCAAGTTTATAGCAAACATACAATATACATTCAGACAAAGTTTAGAACATATATTTAGTAATAATATTATATTATGACTTGGTACGACACCGACGCTACATTTAGTTTAAATTCGGCTTACACTGAGACTATACAATACTGTTTATATTTGTAATCTATTGTACACCATATTGTTTTCTCAAACAAACAAGTTTTCAACAAAATTGAGAAAATAGATAAGATTTAATAATCCTCATTATTTAAAATCCAATAAAATCTATCATGATTATTCAATGATAAAAAAATTTCACAGATCGACCCGATCTCATTAAAAAAATTTGATCGTTCATGATTGTATAAAGGACATTCTAAAAGGAAATGTGATTCATCCTCAACTTTTGATAAATTACAATATAGACAAACCCTTTCTTCTCTTTAAAGTATAGATATTTTACCAGCTTGGTTTTTCTTTCTTTCGTAAGGACCTGTTTCGATACGGAGTTGGTGTGCACTTATTCTAAATTTAGCAATACAATTTCTTTGATCGGAATTCAGTACACTTAAATAAGGCTCTCTCCTAAAACACTCCTTAATTTTATAAAAAGTGGTTAATTTACCCGATACCAACCACTAGGAAATAGAAAATGCAAATATCCCCGGTAAAATGCAAAAAATTAAAGATTACCAGTTATATTAGCGTTTACCAGTTAAATTAGCGAATTGTCTTGTTATATTTGCGTTTTACCTTTTAAATTTGCATTGTCGTGGCATTTTAGCGTTTTTCCTTTTATATTTGCGTTTTTCCTTTTAAATTTGCATTGTCGTGGCATTTTAGCGTTTTTTCTTTTATATTTGCGTTTTTCCTTTTAAATTTGCATTGTCGTGGGATTTTAGCGTTTTTCCTTTTAAATTTGCATTGTCGTGGGATTTTAGCGTTTTTCCTTTTAAATTTGCATTGTCGTGGGATTTTAGCGTTTTTCCTTTTAAATTTGCATTGTCGTGGGATATTAGCGTTTTTCCTTTTATATTTGCGTTTTTCCTTTTAAATTTGCATTGTCGTGGGATTTTAGCGTTTTTCCTTTTATATTTGCGTTTTTCCTTTTAAATTTGCATTATCGTGGGATTTTAGCGTTTTTCCTTTTATATTTGCGTTTTTCCTTTTAAATTTGCATTATCGTGGGATTTTAGCGTTTTTCCTTTTAAATTTGCATTTTACCAGTTAAATCGCATGGTCATCTAAATCACCCGCTGAGTAGAGAGATTACGTAATACTGTAGTCGTCACTAGCTCATTGAATATGACGATCTATAGTATTATATTATCGTGTATCTATACGTATTTATTTATTATTATTATTTATGTCATACTAGTCTGGCCCTTAATAAATTTAGTGTATTCAATACACAATAATCCATCAATTGTTGCGCATTTGATTTTCATGTCGTATTTTAACTTAATGCGATATTTATTAAAAAATGTGACTTTAAATGTATTAAAATATTAGCAAAGTGTGATACACGTACAGAATACGTATACTGTTGTCACTTCACTATTACTTGTTTATCATGCGAGAAATACATTAACCTTGTAATACCTATGCTGAGACTATTTACTAAAAAATGAATTAAGTATATATTAAACTATCGGTCTCTATTAAGCTATTTATGTCTTGTTTTATAGCACAGGATTGTGTATGTACAGCGTCAAAGTTATTGTGTTTTAAAAGTTCTGATTATTGTAATGAGGCACCTTAATGAACAATAAATATTTTTGTTGATGATACAAAACAAATAATCATAACCCTATGTATACGTAACGTACGCGCCCTTGTCCATCCAACAGAAATATGCAATTTACATGTAAACACTATTTTGTCAGTTAATTAGATTGATCAATAAATACAGGATTTTTTTTTTCTTCAAATGTTTATATAATTCCCTGATAAATATAAGAACAATCTATAATAGTATTATATTATTGTTTATTTATTTGTACCATTCTGGATGATAATAACTTTAGCTATTCAATACACAATAATCCATCAATCGTTGTGTATTTTACAGTAGTTATGTATATTTGATTTCTTGATTTTGTTTTTCAGGATCTAGAACTATGCACTCATATTTATTTCTCAATTTGATGTTGATTTAAATGTAAACGTTTAATATTTTCACGGAGATTCAACATTATAATTTATGTTTATTTATTTTACAGGCGATTCATGCATTTTAGTGGCCTTACCGTTCATCATTACGAACATATTGTTATATGGTAAATTACTTCAAGCCTTACAAATCGGGTAGCCTATTGTGCGACATTATATCCAACTTAATCATGATTCGCTTTGATAACTCTGTAATTTATTAGGGGCTTGTTTTCGATAAAGAAAAATATGTATATGGATATTTTTTTTAAATAATCGCTAATACAGTGTTAAACATCGATTTGTATGCAACTGAAAGCAAAGCTCGGAGCTAAGAAATTATTCATATGAATATACGTTAACAAAAATGAAATTCACTTCTGTAAACATCTGTTTTATAGGCCTTGTATTAAAATATGTGTTGAAATAGTGTAAAACAATTGAATTTTCTATAATTCAGAGAGAACACATTTGTTGTCCCCACAAGAGTTACATGTCTAGAGGCCTTTTCCTGTTGTGTTTATTGCTAAAGTGTATATTGTATTGGAGTGAGCTGTAAGTAATGAATTACCAAATTAATAAAATTTTATGATTTCGTGTATCCCTCAAGACCAACATTTTATAATATCAAAGAATGCTGTCCTTCCTAATTAAGAGGAATTAAGGGGTCCCATTAAGGGTGAATTATCAGGGTAATCACATGTAAATAAAGGTAAATTTGATTCTCTTTTTTGCTTTTTCTACATAAATGGAATTACATAAAATACGAAAACAAATTAATGAATATGTATTATTAAACTCTAAAACTATAAAATTACACATGAAATATGAAAATATAATACTGAATATTTATTATTAATTTTAAACCAATATAAACACACATCAAATAAGAAAACATAATAATTAATATTTATATTAAACATTAATACTATTACTATATAAGCAAACCTGAAATATGCTCTCCAAACTTGATTTTTCACTATTTTTTATAATTAAAAAAAGTAAAGTTATGAAAGAAATAATTTTCTAATAAAAATTAACTTTTAAAAATAGAACTTCATTTCCATTGTAAGAATATATATATATGATCTATTTTCTTTCCTTAATGTATACATATTTTACTGTTTTAAGGTGTATTATTTCTGTTAAAATTTTAATTAATGGTTTATTTTCCTATTGAATTTTGTTAACCAAAAAAAAAATGACCAACTTTACTCTTACATAAAATATATTATTTCATTTCTCATTAGTTTTGTAACTTTTCTTTATTTCAATTTTTCTTCTTAAATCAATATAAATTTACTTCATTTTCATTAGATTTGAATCAATATTTTTATTGAACTACTTGATGATGCAAATATATATATATACCACATGTTCAATCTTTAAAAAAAAATAATCCACAACCCATAAAACACGAAACTACATGACCCCTATATGACTCGAATGCTATTCTCTTATCCAAACATATCCGGGTATTTAATAATAACACTTTTTTTTAGCAATCAATTTTAATCGTTTCATTTATATCAATCTTTATTCAATAATTCGTCTATTTTATTAACAAAAATAAACTATTGTAAAGAAAATATTACTTATTAGCAAAGTGTATGAATGGATCAGAGACTATATTATGTAACCTTGTACATGTCAATAAAAAAAAATATCGGATGTAAACAGAGCGTGCGATATTAAAAATACGGATGAAAACACATAAATTGTGCCTACATTGTAGGAATAATGACATTCTTTTCATAAGAAAGGATAAAACATTGAAATTTCACCCCGAGATCAAAATATTACTAAAACTAGGATGTCAACAAACAACATGCATAACCAACAAAACACGTGACGCTATAAAAAAAAAATCGTTAACTAATGAAATAGAAAATTGAAGAACAACTTTTAAAAATATTTTATTGAATAAAAATACAATAATGAATGGAGTATATATGTGATCTGAACTCTTCCAAAGCTGTACTTCCTGTCCAAAAATATGTAGAAGAATATTCGATTATAACTAAGTTTAAGTTGAATAATACTGCGTCCTCTATCGGCACTTTCGCTGGATGAGGGCTTGAACGCTCTTAGTGGTAAAAATCCGTCAGGCTGCTGGCTGAATTAAATAGGGTCGACACACGTAACTTGCCGTTAGCATAAGATTGTATAAATATGGATATGCACAAGTTAAATTAAGGAAAATGGGATGAAATAATAAAGAAATTTTATTGAAAATAAATATGTAAACAGAAAGTTGATTATTTCATAAATTAAAATGATACCCATCACAATATCGTTATTTTGGTAAATACTTATTAGACTGATTTTTGTCTTTAATTGATAACTGACCCAAGGTAGCCTAAATAAATGAAATGTGACTTAATGTGTTAATTATATAAATCCTTGCCTTCTATCAATTTTAATTTCTTATCTAATTCTTATTCTTATTATGTAACAATATGGTCAGGTTGTTATTTTCATTAAATGGCATCTCAAAATAGATGGCTTCACAGTAAGAGCTCTTCCTGTATATTGGTTACATCCTGTATATTACAACTGACAGCTAATGCATGACAAACAATTTTAATCAGCCATCAGTATCATAAAATACATTTTTTTTAATCTTTATTTTAATTGAAATTAAAAAATCATTATAAGAGTGAATTCAATTCAAGCTTTTATTTTACTTTCCAACTTTGAAATAAAAATCACTGTTTTAGTTTAGTAATAATTCATTTAAGTTTTATTTCATGTTTGGTTGTATTTATCCGGATATGTGGATTGCATACAACATTACATCATCTGATGCTCCATTGGACATTATTGACAAGCATTTTAAATACTTTTATAATGCCTTGTATATATTGATCGTTTACTTATTTAAACAATTCGTTGATATTTTCTTTAAATAAAGTTTACAATGAAGAGTCATATATAAATTATATATTTTTGTAGTGTGGTTAGATGGAAATTTGGAAACTCAAAGAAGACTGAAAATCCCAGCAGGGGTTAGAGACCCACAAGTCACAAAATACAACACTGTTTAAGCCTAAAATGGTTAAAGGTTAAAGTTCATATACACAAGAACAAAAGAATTAGATTTAAAAAAAATAATCCACTGTTTGAACAATAGTGTGACGTCAGAGAAATGTATTCGTTGCTGAATTAATTAGTGGCGCCTTATATCAACTTGATTTTTTCTTCTGTCGGTCCTTATATAACAGTAACTATTTTCATTATCAAATAATGAGACAATTCTTTAATATGGGAATGAAAAACAACATTCAAATTCTAATTGCTTCCCTAACAATCAACTATTTAGTTAATTTGAAATTATTAGCAAGGTTAGTGCATAACAAAACATGAGCACATTATTCATATTTATATGAAGATCAAAGAACATTAATTTGATTAATTATACAAAATAATCAACTTAGTCTAATTTTGATAAATAACATCAAATTAAAAAAGAAATCATAAAATTGTATTACTCCAATACAATATACACTTGGGCAGTAAACACAACAGGTGGTACACCTGAGAACAAGACCTCTGGGCATGTCACTGTCTAAATATCTTGTAGGGACAACAATTTAAATCAACATCAAATTGAAATAAATATGAGTGCACTTTGCTAATATTTTAATACATTTAAAGTCACATTTCTTAATAAACATCGCATTAAGTTAAAATACGACATGAAAATCAAATACGCAACAAAATTTATTAAGGGCCAGACTAGTATGACATAAATAATAATAATAAATAAATAAATAAATACGTATAGATACACGATAATATAATACTATAGATCGTCATATTCAATGAGCTAGTGACGAATACAGTATTACGTAATCTCTCTACTCAGCGGGTGATTTAGATGACCGTGCGATTTAACTGGTAAAATGCAAATTTAAAAGGAAAAACGCAAATATAAAAGGAAAAACGCTAAAATCCCACGACAATGCAAATTTAAAAGGAAAAACGCAAATATAAAAGGAAAAACGCTAAAATCCCACGACAATGCAAATTTAAAAGGAAAAACGCAAATATAAAAGGAAAAACGCTAAAATCCCACGACAATGCAAATTTAAAAGGAAAAACGCAAATATAAAAGGAAAAACGCTAAAATCCCACGACAATGCAAATTTAAAAGGAAAAACGCAAATATAAAAGGAAAAACGCTAAAATGCCACGACAATGCAAATTTAAAAGGTAAAACGCAAATATAACAAGACAATTCGCTAATTTAACTGGTAAACGCTAATATAACTGGTAATCTTTAATTATTTGCATTTTACCGGGCATATTTGCATTTTACCGGGGATATTTGCATTTTCTATTTCCTAGTGAACCTAGTCCGAGATTCCTCTGCCGTTCGACGGCTTTTATGGACTTGATGTAGCCGTGGGACGTCAGAGAGCTCTACATACGGAAAACAGCGGATTTGCCTCTCCAACTCTTGGTCGGCATATTTCCACGTTTCGTGGCTATCGGATTTTATATTCTATCAGAAACCCTTAAATAAATCGCTTCACCAATCATTTTTCTATTCATTCATAACCATCTTACCCTCAGAAAGTGGTGTTACACTCCATTACAGCGCGATTTTGCGTTAGATCCTATTATTCCGCCATTTGACTGTCATTTTCGAATTTACAAATGTGATCTCGCGATACTAACTGAATGATGACAGCAACGCATTGCATGTTGGGAGCTAATTAATGCAGCGTGCCAAATTATTTGGAAGACGATACACTTAAGCGTATTCTGCAGGACAAACAGTCCATCTACAGATCAAAGCAGAGCAGAAGGAAATAATACAGAATGTGTTGGAAAGAAAAGATTCAATGGCAGAGTGTTACCAACGGGCTTCGGAAAGAGAATGTGTTACATCCCTCCTTTTTGAACAAGGTACTACATCATTTTTTTTTCTTATGGTCATCTGTAATTCACTATTGCTGTTAAAATCATTACCAATCAATATAATCAACTGTATTAAATTTTATGTTAATTGTTCTGCCTCAACAGGCGCCTATGATTGGCAATAAAAATATTTGTTTGTTTGTTTATATGCAAATCATCTCCCATGATACATTGCGATAATCGTAGTTTTCTCGAAGTAACGTGGCAAATGTTCCAAAATGGATGTGAAATAACGAAATCATAGGGTTTAAGGGAAAATCGTGCTGTAATGCAGTGTAACACCACTTTCTGAGAGTAAGATGGTTGGTGAAGCGATTTATATAAGGGTCTCTGATAGAAAATCAAATCAAATAGCCACGAAACGTGGAAATGTGCTGACCCAGAGTTGGAGGGAAAATCCGCTGTTTTCCGCATGTAGAATTCTCTGACGTCCCACGGCTACAGCAAGTCCATGAAAGCCGTCGGACGGCAGAGGAATCTCGGACTAATACCAACCCTGAGGTTTTCTTATGTTGCCAGTATTCTAGAAAATGTTGTCTTAGACAATTTTTTACATGTATTTTGAACTTTTTTTCTCCCCAATTTTTAACTACTGATAAGTCAATTTGTAATTTATTGGCCAGAGCCATAATTGTAGAAAACCAAGACACTAAATGGTCATCATACATATTTTTGCACTCCTCGTAGGCTGCTTTCATCAAATTACTGGGTTTGTTTTGAACTCTATACAAATAGAAGTAACTATAGATATATATATTGAGAATTTCCCCAACTCTGCTAAGACTGCTAAATTAGTGGTCTTTTTATTTACGCCAAGGATATATTTACAGAATTTTATATTTAATTTTTCACATTCCCAATCTTTGTAAATATCATAGATTTCTGTTTTTTTTTGTTTTTCAGACATTTTTAAAATACCCCATATTTCATTGCCATAAAGAGCTATGGGTGTAATCTGGTAATGGTATGATCAAAAAGATGTACAATTGTATGAATGGAAGGATTAAGGCCAGAGAGGTCTTTTATGAGCTTAAAAAACCCTTTAAGGGCCTTATTATACAGTATTTTTCTAGCTTCTCCAAAATTACCTGAAGCTGAAATAATAATACCCAAGTATTTATATCTAATTATACATTCTATTTCCTGCCCATCTAAAATAAAATTATCCTTGATCAGGCGTCCTGTTTTATTGAAAATAATAATTTTTGTCTTATTTATGTTTACTGTAAGACACCAATCTTTGCAGTAAGTAAGAAGACCAGACTTATCTTGGACATCGTATAACCTACTTATCAATGCGCGGATGTAGTTCCCATGTTATTTACTCATTTCTCCATAATTTTGAAGTAATATGCATGTTCATCGCTATGAAAAGTATAGCATCCACAGTCACGTTAAAGCAGACCTGCTCACGGAGTCTCGTTAAAGCAGACCCTCCCCCCCCCCCACCCCCCCCCCCCCCCTCGAGCTGGAAATAGCAGACATTCCACCGAGTCATAAATTAAACAAGATGTAAGCGTACTTTTATTCCGGTGTGTAGAAACTTTTATTCCGGTGTGTAGAATTTCCGATGAGCACATTTACACTAGTGTTGTATTTCCATAAATAGTGCGAACTTTAAAAAAACACAGGTAAGTTTTGATTATTATGATTAACACACATGTTTATAAACGCGCTAATCACTCGGAACCGGTTTTCCTATTGTTGTCACCCGTGCGTATTATTTAATAGCATCTCATCAATTCATTTTAATATTATAACAAGTATGGACACAGAAATGTGCTGTCCAAAAGGCAAGTGTGGATGTCAATATTTCCTATTATTAACTTTAAAAAAAAAAATTCATGGACACAGGGGTCCTGGATTTTTTTTAATAAAAAAAATAATCCTGGATTATTATTTTTGCTTAAAGTCCGGTCCTGTGTTTTTATTTCAAATTTTCATCATAGCCCCCTCCCCCTCCCAAGGGATATAAAATTGTATCATTAATAAATAATAAATTCAGATTTTCTATTTAAAATAAATCTCATTTACAAAACCACTGATATTTGTTCAATTTTTTAACGCTGATTTAAGCTGTAGTCGCAACAAATTTTTATTTTTCTCTTTAAAGTGTCGAAACATAACATTTATTTAACTGTAAAATTCACAAATAAAAGTCACCCCCCCCCTTTTTCCCTTTTTTCTTGTTTAAATCAATGATCAACAATATTCCAGAATCAAACAAATGAATAAATATAACAAAGATTTCTTTTACATGCATTTTTTTTACGATGTGGAGTCAGTGTGTTTTAAATCAGTCCTCCAATCAGGACGCTCATTATTCTTGTCCAAGATAAAAATACATCGCTAAAATTACCTGTGGGTGTTCCCCACTTCAACTCGTAAAGACGACGCGCAAGAAACTGGTGCCAGTTTGTTGGACGTTCATACTGTCAACATATAAATCAAAATCTTTCAATACTCAATCTTGCTATTCACTCGATGAATGTTGAAATAAATAGTTTGTTTAACTTATTTTTAGTTTCTGAAACCATAAAATCAATTTGCCCTTATAACTGCAATGAAAAGAATCTTAAAAATCGAAATGAGAGCGAAATTTTGATGTAACGCGTAACAAACAATATTCAGTGGATTTCACATTTTTACATTATGTATGAAAAATACAAGAGTAAAAATTTTGAAAATTGCAATAGATTTTAGTGAATTTATGCCAAAAATGATGACGGAATATGCACTGAAAATAATGACGTCATCGTCGAGAAATTTGATGTCATTCAAAGAGAAAAATATGTAATGGTGCATTGAATTTTCGACTTTGTGAACGAATTCTGTTGAAGATGTCCAGGTAATTGAAATATTTCCTAAAGCTATGAGTAATTGATGTTATTTTTGAAAATTGCATATATTTTAAAGAAAATATATACCATGATGAAAAGAATTCGTAGAGAAACAATAAAATGGGGCAGAATTTAAAATGTCAGAAAAAATGTCCCAGTAAGCGTTTTTTAAAAAGATGCAATACGAAATTGAAATTTGAAGCTGTACAGCGATACAACGTCAAATATTTAGTTATTTATCAGCTTATGAACAAAAATTATACAACTTAATCTTTTAAAAAGTCTAACTAGATAGTGTGTATTCCTCAGCACAACTGAGTAGCATCAAAAAGTAAATATCAGAACGAATGTCCCAGACGTCATTTTTGTGCGGAAATCACACGTCAACAGCTAAGAATTTTGGAAGGATAATCGTTACACAGCTATAAAGTTGTTAGAATATCGCGAGGCAGCACACACACACACACAAAACAAAAAAAAACAAAACAAAAAATAAATAGATAAATAAACAAAAGGTTAAAAAAACACACACAGCAGTTTTTGAAAATAAATATTCTGACCGCCAAAAACTTGAAAATAAATAATCTGGCCTGTGTGCCCAAGAAAATAAAATATTATCTGGCCTGACCTCCAGATTCAACATTGTTATAGCCGGAAAGGAATAATCTGTCCTGAAGTAGGCGAAAATATAATTTTTGGCCCGCAAAAAATTGAAAATAAATATTCAGAACTGTCAAAATTTTCCAGCCCGCCCCCCCTCCCCCTCAGAATCAAATGGTCGTTCCCTAAGTAGTTAAAATGATAATTTTTAGCGTTACGTAATTAGTAGCAGTTTCTTGCGCAACGTCAAAGGAGTGAGTATGATAAGGGTAGATTTTGGCCCAATCTCAGAAACTGTTTATATAGATATAATATTAAACACAATCATTGAAAGGTAAGACAAATATTTTTTTTGATGATTTCACTTTGTCCTTTGTTGCTTAGCAACGTAAATGGAGGAGGGTCCAATTAATCATTGGAAATTCTAATATGGTGGTTTTATTTTACATATCTTGCATAGTCTTTTCGACAAAATGTTATATTCTGTGTATGTACACTCTAAATATAATATTCCAATTCTCTATGGTAGTATATAGTATTTTTGTGTAGTTTTGTCACCCTAGCAACGGTTTTGTAAACATTAAGTTAGCCTATATTATTGTAATTAATTGTTGAATTTTGACATCTACGATCTTTTCACTTGATATTTGATTAAGCGGTACATTTTTGTCAAGCTATACACACTACAAATGTCATTTCATATTTCAAAAATACATTTTGATATTTGTATTCATAGTTATGCCCCGTCCATAGCAACAGGTTTCCCTATGCACAGTATTTTCCTGTAGATCTCATGGACCTTTTATTTAATCAAGAAAAAAAATTCTACAACAGCACCTTAGCAGATCTAGAGACATCTTATCATTTACTAACCAGTATATATTATAAGAATTCCTTAAACCTTACAATGTCCCTAGTAACCAAATATTATCCCTAGCAATCGCAGAAACTCGTCAATGCTGAGCTCTGTAAATTGCTTTTTTTTTAAATCTTTTTATAACCGAATGTTGATCTTTTTATTTTTTAAATCATGAGAGGAAATTATTCTCAGTAATTAGAATGTCAAAGGAACCAAGTCAACTGCATAACATGGTAAAGCAGCGTTACAGCGGCAGGAAAGGATATAATCCATGTTGAATAATTAAGAAATAAATCAAGGAAGCCAGAATGTGTTGGGAATTTTAACATGGATTGGCGGATATATTAGCCACTGTCCTTTAAAACGGGATATATAACATCTAGAGACTGATAGCATTTTTATCTGAATGTTCCAACGGGTACCTGTAAAATGCGAAACGAAATCGAAACGAAACAAAACGAAACGAAACGAAACGAAATAAATCGAAACGGAATTCACCGAAACGAAACGAAATTTACCGAAACGAAACGAAATAAATCGAAACGAAATTGACCAAAACGAAACGAAACGGAATAATTCAAAATGAAATAAAACCTATTTTAACGAAATAATTTCTTGGGGAAATACAAGACAAAAATTAAACGAAAAAAATAGAAAGTATCATTTAAGCGTAGAAAAGGATAGTAGAAAAATTCATTGTTTTCCGGGTTATATTTAAAAAAAAATCGTTCTTCATCTAGCAATGACGAACTGATTGATTCATCGATTGTTGACTGCTAAACGCCACATCAGTGATATTCCAGCTATTCTGTGCCGAATGAGAAAATGACGTGGGGGGATATTACTTCCTATATACATGGTGATGTTCTGACAATCGGAGTCCTATTATTGATTATATGTCTGGCATGGGGTAATCTTTTTGTCACAAATGGCTGAAAAGGGGTATATGTTTTTGCTTGGATTATTCTTCAAAAATTGGGGTTTAAAGAGGCTTTAGTTAGACAACAGTCTTGAGATTGGGTCTAAAATTGGCATCAGAATCCGTATGTACAGGGGTCGGGGTCCAGCGGTCCCGGAAGACCCCCCACCATTTTGTAAGGTAGGCCGGGTACTGTTACTTGAGAATGCTTATTAGTGCCGCTTCGAAATAAATGCAAAATTACCGTTGTTGTTTAATTATTCAATTATTTATTATATGTATTTTTTTCAGTTTTTGCCCGTGAGAATTGTTTTCATTGTTTTCTTAAAGTATACCTCTTGCTAACGATGATATAAACAACATATATTCATATTCAAATATGCAACAAATTATGGCTTCTATTTTTACATTTTTGTATAAGAAAGACTGTCGAGATAAAAAGACATTTTAAATCGGTGACCAATCTGGCAAAATTTAAACGGTATACTGCACAAAACGGTACACTCATCTTGCAAAACTACATGTTAAATTTCTTTTTTAAGATTTTGGGACCTGCCATTTAACTTGAAGAGGGGAGGGAACATGCACATAGGAAGGGGCTGCGAGGAGTGCGAGCGCCACCTCTCCCTTAATTTTAGCAAGAAGTAAAAAAGAATCAAGTTTAGACACAATACTTGGGAATGTTACGTCTATATGACCTGAAAACTTAACAAGCATGAAATGTTATATTTGTTTCTAACATATACCCATCCAAATAACTAAAAAATTTAATTACTTTTGGTTAATTACTTTTTTCTTCCAAGCTTCAGAATCGGAAAATTTTATAGAAAAAATTACATGCCCCCCCCCTCCCTCATTTTCAAGTTAAATGGTAGTTCCCTTTGTAGCTTAGTTGGGTTGAATACATGCAACTGGTTCGTTATTCGGTTTTTACTTTGACTGAAAATAAAGTTAAATTAAATAAAAGATGTGAAAATTATGTCAGTTTGATTTAGAATCAAGGAGACATTACTGAAATACCGCATCTTTATGGGTATACCTGAAAAATGCGAAACGAAATCGAAACGAAACGAAACGAAATAAATCGAAACGAAATTCACCGAAAAGAAACGAAATTTACCTCGTTTCGTTTCGATTTCGTTTCGCATTTTACAGGTACCCATGTTCCAACATTAATAAGTATGTCCTTATTATAGGAAAAACATAAATACGTGTATCTTTGGACAAAGATCACAGGGAGCGATTATTGATTTTCTGTCATCTTGTGAAATGTGTGTCGTCTGCTGTGCACAATGTAAATGGACAGCACTTAGGTGAGAGCGATTATTGATTTTCTGTCACCGCACGGCTTCCCTGAAGTTTTAAAAGTACCTTTTTAGCCAATCAAAATTCTACTTGCCACGAGAACACCAGAGAATAGTATTTTATCCCGAGCCAGAAGCCAGGGATAAAATTTACTAATATTCGCCAATCCGTGTTAAAACTCAAAACACATTTTGGCTTCCATGATTTATTCCGATTCTGATATGTCTACGAGTACAAAAAAGGTGGTATACTTTGATTGGAAGACGGTAATTTTTATTTACTGTATCTTCAAACTTTTTTTGTTGAGAAAAGTAAAACGTGATAGATTATATAAATAGAATGCTTGGTAATACTGTATTATCGGTCATGGCCCATTAAAGTAAAATCATACCACTAAAATTCCAAGTAATGCTACACATTTAGCACTGACTCATAAACGATAGACTATATCAATGACATTCTTAGTAAGGATAACAAAAGGACCTATAAACAAAACACCGAATATGTAAATCAAACCTGACATCCGTGTACTATGTTAAAACATGCACGTTATATCGTTATATGTACTGTATTAGATGAATTATGAATTATCAAATATATTGTTTGTTTTTCCATACTTTATTGAAATAAGTAAGAATAAAATATTGATCTCACGATGTTGTTATCGGCAGTCATGTGTGCTAAACCATTATGCCACCGCAACGTTAATATTAAGCTATATATAAATCAAATTTACGTTAATACAATTATTCATCGGCAATTCACTATGCGAAAGAGCTAAATAAAATATATTTGTTAAAGAAAAAAAAAAGAAAAAGTAAAGGGACTAGCTGTACTTTTTGTGAATTGTGGGGATAATATTAAAGTATACCTTAGTATAGTAACACATGAAATTCCACTGAGGGTTAGAAAAAAAACACGTCGGACTCAATGCACAATCAGGTCGGCAGTAAATCACCTCCACAATTTATTTAACGTCAAAACTGTTTCATAACAATTGTTCAAGTTTTACTCCCGTAGCAAAACAACTACGATAACCAACTTTATTTTGGATGAGATTAAAAGGTCGATTTCTATTTCTGTCTATTACGGATGAAAACGGTCAATAAAAAATGGCCGCTGACGAGAAATCGACCTTAAAATTATTTTTTGATTGCAGATTTCATACTCTCCACACTCTGGTACCAACACAAAAATTAAATGAGATATGTGTTTATGTATATTAAACATCATACTAAAATATGCCGTTGGTACCTGCTTGTGGTTATACTGAAAATTGACATTAAATACACATTTCTTGTTAGATTTCATATATTTTCACGAAACGATAGACTTTTCATTGACTAGTGTGACGTCATCGCACGTGCAAATATGGAAAATTGTTACCAAAATAGAAGTTGGGGTAAAGGTCTTATAAAATCAAGAAACAACGAAAGCTATACGTTTCATTTATAATTTGTGTATTTTTTAGGCCAATTTCTGCCCTTATCATACCTACTCCTTTACATAGAAATCGGAGATATTTCGTCATAAAACTTCACACATGGTTTTGTCTATCATATTTCTTGAAGACAAACATAAAATTTTATTGCATTTATCAATATTTTATGAGTATCAACAGTTTTTTCGACACCGTATCTGTTTCTTGATACAGCCGCAACTTCAACTCGTAAATTTACATAGAAATCGGAGATATTTCGTCATAAAACTTAACACATGGTTTTGTCTATCATATTTCTTGAAGACAAACATAACATTTTATTGCATTTATCAATATTTTATGAGTATCAACAGTTTTTTCAACACCGTATCGGTTTCTCGATACAGCCGCCCGATTACAGTGACCGGTGACCCAGATTAGCACGTTCCAGCAGTTTTTTCATAATAATGTTGTTTAATAATGACAAAGATTAAATATTAAAATATGTAGCAGGAGGAATATCAAGCAATTTTAATTTACCATGACAATTTAGTTTTGAATGGTGACTGAAGTAAAATTATTGATTTAATTCAGAATTCTTCAATTCTTGATTTTTAGCTATTGTTATGACGACGCGCAAGAAACTGGTGCCAGTTTGTTGGACGTTCATACTGTCAAAATATAAATCAAAATCTTTCAATACTCAATCTTGCTATTCACTCGATGAATGTTGAAATAAATAGTTTGTTTAACTTGTTTTTAGTTTCTGAAACCATAAAATCAATTTGTTTACGGTGCTTCTCTCCCAATATTGTAACTTTATTAAAGTCATAAGTCTCCAACGGAACTTTTTCTATTTGGATTTTCCTTTTTGAATTTGCAGCCCTTCCTTTCCAGGAGTTGGTCTTTGATGTACAAGGTATATCAGCTTCACTGGCACCTTTGGAGTCTGTTTCTTTCTTCATCTTGGTCCTAGCCAACTGATACAAAGTAGCGGCTATGTGTCCGCATACTCCTGCTTTCCTGTAAAATGCACAATAATCTACCGTTTTTGATTTTTTTCTTTTATTTAATTTTTTTAAGAGTGGCCTTTATATTATTTTATCATTTTCCAGTGCACTGACCATGATCAGAGACCTGTCTTACCTTTTATTTAAAAAATGAATCGATATTTTTATAACTATACTATGTATATTTTTGGGGGATCACGGAGTGTTACACATCTGTCAAAAATATACAGAGGCTAATAAGGGAAATCTTATGATAAATATAATTTTTTGTACAATGTTCTTCTTGAATTACACATTCAATTATACCTTAAATGATTTCTGAAATGGAATTTCATTTTTGTGTGTGTTTAAACAACAAAACGGGGGATAAGTGGATATGTTCACCTTCCAATTTTTCAATCCCCAAATGGGCATTAGCACAGTTTCATTAGGAATGTAAATAAACACAGCGACCACACACATACACAAGGAATATGAAGACTAAAAGACAGCGAAGGTAGGATTCATTTTGCTTTTATTGAATAAGAGAAAAAATTCTCTGTGCCTAACTTACCCTGCAACACAAGTGCATTCTGCATACCGGATCTTTATTTTCCTGGATAAGGGTTCATATTGGTAGAGAGATAATTTTGTTTGGTACTGAGAATTTTTCATACTGGCTTGAACAGATGCAAGAACGTAGAGCCCATTTTCAATGAGTTCGATCTCAGAGGGGTCTTTAAGGCAGAATGAAAGATCTCTTACATGTCCTGCAGCATGGTGTTGGCTTCCTCTCATCAATGGACGGTTATGGAATCCCGTGTGTCTCTGGTCAGCCATCACCGCGTAATAATTGAGTATCGTTTTATGATCAAAGTTTTTCAAATAACTTGAGGTTTCTTGAGAAATATCATCAGAAGTCTCCCATTTTACTGATTTGGAAGGAAACATTGGTGGTTTTAGAGACGGAAATACTTTTAGGATACCTTCGTTAAGGTCACCAGACTGTCGTAGCTTCATAATTTGTTTGTCTGTAAAATGAGGATATTGTGGATCCACAATAGGTTGGCTCATTAAGTGGTTGTTTTTCATGGCCTTTTCAACAACTTCTACTGCCTTAGCTTTGTTCATATTGGTGGAACTTATTCCTCTACATTTTAGCCAAGTTTTTAGTGTGATTAGAGAACACGATGCTGGGTCCGATCTTTCTAAAGAAGCCCCCGGGACATCCTCTTCACTCAGTGACCACGGCCACTCATTTTCACTTGGAAACAGCGTAACACATTTATAGGGCGAAAAACAATCATCTTCATCCCCCATTGTCAAATTTCTGTCAATACGTGACTTTACGGTTATTGGCGCCATCTTGGATAGGGGGCAAAAATCAGAACGTAAACAATATGGCGCCGATTTGATGAAGGCGCAATTTGAAGAATGTAAAATGTGAAATATCGATTCTATTTCGTCACAAATCTTTATTTTAACTGAAAATGGGTTGACAGATACATATTTATTCACGATGTAAGCCTTTTATCTCAATTTTTGGTGTTCTCTTGTCTCAGAAAACGTATCTTGCTACAGTTATCTGTCAAATTGAAATTTTCCGATTACTTTCTGTGTTAAACCAACATTTTTCAAAATAATATTCTGAAGCCATTGAAATAATTGTACTATCATCCTAAACTGAAATATAAGTTAAACACAAATGTAATTTTTGTTGATTAATATTTAGTTGTATATATAGGGTATTTTTACCGAAAACGTTGAGTTGACTTCAACTCACCATAATTTGTAAATGGGGTATCTTAAAATTATTTCAAATTATGACATACAATTACAGACATTTCTCAGTCTAATGATATTTAGTTTTATTAAGATCGAACCACAAATGACTTCAGAATAATTTTTTGAAAAATGTTGGTTTAGCATAGAAAGTAATGGGAATTTTTTTCTTGTGAACTCTAATTTGGCAGTAACTGTTGTGTTCTTATTTCCCACTCCAAGTAAGAAAAACTTAATGTCATTAAACATGAAGAAATGAAAATGACATCAGAAACACTTAAATTAGATGAATACAAACAATATTAAAAAAACCTTGAGCCACAAAATAAACAACATGATTGAATGCTATCAAAACACTCGACATAAACAAAACTTTTTAGCTTTGCCTTTGGGCGAAGCTGATGTCCAATTTTTTGGAAAGAATCTATGTCTGTGTTTAATGCCACTTTCAGCAATATTTCAACTATATCATGGCAACCAGTTTTATTGGTGGAAGAAGCCGAGTACCTGCAGAGAACCACCAACCATGGGCAAGCAACTGGTAAACTTTGTCACTTGCAGAGAGCTATGGTTTTACTCTTGAGCTAATAAAAGATAATATTTTTTTCAAAATTTACCATTATTTGTATGGACAAAATCCTTGAATCAGAATATTTGTTCTTTCACTTTCCTTGCCAAAATATTTTTTTCTTTACACAAATATTTATAATCTTGAAAAACCTAACCTCCCTTAGTAAAATGGTCGGTCCCTTAACAATAAACTGTTCTATGAACTGAAAGTTATTAAAAGTATGTTTGTACTTTCAGGTAGAACAGTTCAGCTTTGATGTTTATATACATGTACCTACTTTGATGTTTACATGCTTTGTAACATACTTATTATGCTTCTGATTTCTTCCACTGCTTAACTTTGCATGCCAGCTAGCTTAGTAACTATATAATCGTGTAGCCTAGTATATTAACTCTACTAACAATGGGTGGTGGTGACAGATGTAGTATTGGTGTCTGCAATAATGACAGACGATATCCCGAGAAAATTCTTGTCAGATCACATGTTTCTAACTTCCAGTTTCATGGTTTACCGAAAGATCAAAAACTGCGAAAAATTTGGCATGACAAAATCCGACAAGGTCGACAAAATTATATTGAAAGTGCCTATATCAAAATATGTTCCAATCATTTTGAGGATGGAGAACGTACCTTTCGGTGTTCTGTCCCAACATTCTTTTGGACAAAAAGTGATGTGAAAACACAACAATCACCACATAAACGTTGTCAGACATTAAGAACACCAGAAGATAGTGGAAAGAAAAAAAGAAAAGTTGTAAAATCTTAAACAAGTTTATGTGATCAAACTTGTTCTCTTTCTTTGGGCTCTATACAATTAACCAGAGATGCAGATGTTCAATTGTATACAGGCCTTAGTAATACAAATGTTTATAAGACCTTATTTGATCATTTAAGCCCTAAGGCATATGTAATGCATTATTGGAAAGGACCACGACAAACTTTGAAGGAGGCACCAATGAGGTATTCCATGGACGATGATCCAAACTTATTTTTTAAACCAGGTCCGGGTAGAAAACTGGGATAATTGATATGTTTCCCCGCAGCATGCAGTCTAGGGATACATGAAGTTTTGTCTTCCCGACATGTGACATGCAACGTTTTTAAACTAATCATAGACACTCTTATATCTATGAGGTATAATCATTACATGTATTGCTCTAGAGATTTATTACGAAAAGAACTTTGATCCGAGTCACACTTTCCATAGGGTGAAAAAGATGAATATGAAAGGTGTACATAAACTATGATGACCAATACATGTACCTGGGATTTTTTTTTTAGGGGGGAGGGGGGGGGGGGGAGGTTACTCCAACTGAAAGTAGTTAGTAGATATGGTATAGAAATGATACTCGTATGCAGGGATTACTTTCGAAGGGATTGTAAAATGACCCATAGTTATTATCATCATCTCTTCTTTTGATGGGTCAGTGCCCCATTAATTTTGTAAATAAATGCATTAATTGACCCCCTGATCTTTTAGATAACCAAATAGAAAATTTTCTAACGTTATCTCTGATATGAGAGGGACATACATGCATCTGTGGCTTACATGCACATTTTCTGTTTTTTTTAAGACCATGAACACCACCCCAATAGAAGAAAGAGTAGAACAAGCTTGGGCTGGATTTCCCTTATCCTAAAGAAATCTCTCTTGTTCTACTAATGAGATAGCTATGTTTTTTTCTTTGCATTTGGCTTACCTTGTTGTGAATATCCTTGAATATTTCCATAACACACACACGAATATTTTGGGCAGAATACAAGACTTGTGTGGGAAATGTTATCAAATAATTAGGTTTGTCTTATCAGTAATAATTTAAAACATTCCGATATTTTGATATGTCAAAAATCGTGTTTCACCCACGTTATCATGAAAAACAGTGATTTGCCACGCCCCCCCTTTTCAATGGTTTTTTCTATCGAAAATATTGATCACTGGAAGTAAAGAATGTTAACAAGTCATATACCTTCAATACAGTGTCTTCTTATGCTATTTCCTTGAGTAGATATGTCTTAAAATCGATGATTTGCTTCATTTACCCATAATGCAACCTCATTTCTGAATTGGTCCATTGCAATGAAAAGAATCTTAAAATTCGAAATGAGAGCGAAATTTTGATGTGGATTTCACATTTTTACATTATGTATGAAAAATACAAGAGTAAAAATTTTGAAAATTGCAATAGATTTTAGTGAATTTATGCCAAAGATGATGACGGAATATGCACTGAAAATAATGACGTCATCGTCGAGAAATTTGACGTCATTCAAAGAGAAAAATATGTAATGGTGCATTGAATTTTCGACTTTGTGAACGAAATCTATTGAAGATGTCCAGGTAATTGAAATATTTCCTAAAGCTATGAGTAATTGATGTTATTTTTGAAAATTGCATATAGTTTAAAGAAAATATATACCATGATGAAAAGAATTCGCAAAGAAACAATGAAATGGTGCAGAATTTAAAATGTCAGAAAAAATGTCCCAGTAAGCGTTTTTTTAAAAAGATGCAATACGAAATTGAAATTTGAAGCTGTACAGCGATACAACGTCTAATATTTAGTTATTTATCAGCTTATGAACAAAAATTATACAACTTAATCTTTTAAAAAGTCTAACTAGATAGTGTGTATTCCTCAGCACATTTGAGTAGCATCAAAAAGTAAATATCAGAACGAATGTCCCAGACGTCATTTTTGTGCGGAAATCACAGCTAAAAATTTTGGAAGGATAATCGTTACACAGCTATAAAGTTGTTAGAATATCGCGACGCAGCACACACACACACACAAAACAAAACAAAAAACAAAACAAAGCAAAAAATAAATAAATAAATAAACAAAAGGTTAAAAAAACACACGCAACAATTTATATTTTTTAAGGTAAAAAGATCTATGTAATTTTCCATCATATGTTTTTATGTTCATTGCAGACAAACACATAATGATGCACTGATAAGGACAAGAGATGAAAAGCGGGAAGCGAGATTATTTTTATCTCGATTTTGAAAACAATACGAGCGGGTGGATCCGACGAAAACGAAATCAGTTTGGTTATATTTATTTATTGTGTTTAACGCCACTTTCAGCAATATTTCAGCAATATCATGGCGACCAGTTTTAGTGGTGGAAGAAGCCGGAGTACCCGGGGAGAACCACCGACCATGGGCAAGCAACCGGTAAACTTTATCACTTGCGGTTGCGAGTCGAGTGCACCCTTTGTTGTAATTTACAAAGCAGGGCGCGAACCCACGCCGTATTGGTAATAGGCTTGTATGAGTTGCTAGGTAATTCAAATACCTAACCCATTGAGCCACCCGGGCCCTCGAAATCAGTTTGGTGTGGCCTCACAAGTATTATTTACGTTTAGCGCAATATGTACTAAGGGGACGACCATTTAATTCGGGGGGAGGGGGGGGGGGGGGGGCCGGCAGTTTTTGGAAAATAAATATTCTGGCCGCCAAAAATTTGAAAATAACTAATCTCGCCTGTGTGCCCAAGAAAATAAAATAATAATCTGGCCTGACCTCCAGATTCAACATTGTTATAGCCGGAAATGAAAAATCTGTCCTGAAGTAGGCGAAAATATAATTTTTGACCCGCAAAAAATTGAAAATAAATATTCAGAACCGTCAAAATTTGCCATCCCTACATATAGTGTATAGTGAAAGTTGTGAAGCAAAAAGAAAACGAAAACTAAGACAAGAAACGAAACAGAAAATTGATGAAAAGAAGCTAAAAAATAAATTAAGAGTGAAAAGACAACGTGAAAAAAAATCAAAATTTCTGATGAAAATACTGCACATGCACGTGTTCTTCCTTGTAACTCAGATGTTTTTCGGAACAGAATGGAAAAATCAAGAGCACTTAAGAAATTAAAAGAAAGTTTACCTGCATCTCCAAGCAAAAAGGTGTGCTGTGATTTCTACGTATTTATCCCGAAGTGCACCTGAGTCCCCCACCGTTCTTAATTTAAGGAAATCTATATCACCGGTTGATAGTGTGATTGCATCAAACATTCAAGAAATAGTAGAATCTGCTAAGTTGAAACGATCAAAAGAGGCTCTTACTGTTATGAACACCGTGACTGCATCAGTCAGTGGAACAAATCTTGAAAAATCTAGGTGTAAAATGCAACTTTGCAAACAATTGGGTATTCCGGCCAGGCGAATTTCAGGCGGAAAACGAATCAGAACTAAAATATTAAAAAGCGAATCTTCGGCTTGGAATCTTACTTTACGTAAAACAAGAAGAGATACAATTTCAGATGAGACAAAGAGAATAGTGGATGACTTTTGGTTATCTCCAGGTATTTCTCATCCTACTGGAAACAAATATGACATTAAAAGAGAAAGACTAGATCCTAATATTTACGCTTCACATATGGCGCAAGTTATTGAAAAGACTCAGACTGATGCTTACATTGACTTTGTAGCAAATTATCCGGATATTAAAATCAGACATAAAGAACTTTTGACAAACTGAAACCCTTTTTCATTCGGCCTGCGTCGGAAAAAGATAGGAACACATGTTGTTGTAGATCGTGTATGAAATTTCGCAAATCGAAAAATCAATCGGAAACTTCTGAGGTTGAATCATATCCCGTTTATGAAAATTTGGGGGAAATTATTGATGTAACTTTATGTCCAAAGGTAAACGGTTCATATAAAGAATGTTGCGTCGATCGGAAGTGTACAGAGTGTGGAGTTGGGAAATTGAAGTTTTCTATGAATGAAACTGAAAAAATCTCTTCTGCTGCAGACGTAGAATGGCAAAGATATGAATATGTAAATGAAAACCCAAAAGGCACGGCAACAAAACGTAGATTAACACTTGTTATAAAGGTCACGAAAGTTGGTGAAATGTTTGACTATTTTAAAACACTATTAGAAACATTTCCTGCCCATCAACATCGTGCTAACTGGCAAAGTACACAGATGAAATCTCTTATTCAGAATCTGCCTCCAAAACATTGCATTTGTATACATGATTACTCAGAAAACTACCGCTGTGTTGAAAAGAAAGAAATACAATCAAACTATTTTCAGCGTACAGAGCGTAGCTTACATGTAACAATAATACACAGACATGCGATTTTAGAATATGACGGTTTAAACAGTACCGATGACTTTCCGGAGATTATAACCGAACATTTCTTTGTCATATCCCCCGACTTACAACATGACCATAATTTGACGAAATGTGCTCAACAACAGATTAAGCAATATTTAGATTCTATATCATATGATGCAGACGTAATGCACGAGTTTACGGACGGATGTTCAAGTCAATACAAATCTAGACATTGTTTGGGCAATCTTTCATTCGCAACTACGGAATACGCGGGTACAAAGTTTTCCATAGAAACTTCTTTGAAACCAGCCATGCTAAGGGCCCACAAGATGCTGCCGGAGGATTTATAAAACGGCAAGCAGATATTGCTGTTTTACGAGGTAATACAATTATTCAGAACGCAAAGGATCTGTTTTCATTTTGTAACAATGACTTAAAAGAACCTAGAAGTGCTTTGTTTAAACGACCAATCTTCCGTTATGTAGAGTCGGTTGATAGAGATAACATTCGAAATTTCAAACCAATTTCAAACAATCGTAAAATTCATCATTTATATACTTCTAAAAGCGGAGAAATTGTAGTTTCCGATCTATCGTGTTACACATGTGACAAATGTATAGTGTCTGATTATGAACATTGCTTACATACAGAGCATACTGGTCAAAAGTGATTAGTTAGACCCGTAGAAGAACCCTCAAATACTGCAGATAATGAGGATAATTTCGAACGTTCCGAGAATATCACTGAACTTGTTTCTTCCGATTCTGTTGTTGCGGTTAAGGCAGAGGATGACAATATAGAATACTACATGCTTAAAGTTACTTCTGGTCTTGAGACACTGTCTACGACTGAAAAAGATAGTTGGGGTGTTGAATATTCATCCGGTTTTCAAATTTTCAGAGGATATTATTATGACAATTCTAGAAAAGACCCCTTAACACACAAATTAATTCAAAGAAAACCAGCCATTGTTCCTGCATTATCTCTGTTGTTTATTGGTGCAGATGTTGAGGCTAAAACAAAGTTACAATATCCGAGGAAACTCATTTGAATATTTTGTCTGTACTAGACAACATGAATTAAAATCGAAATCAAACTGATTGCGCTAGTTTTATTCGCAACTCTCAGAGAATTAATGAAGCTGTAATTAATATTTCTACTATTTGCATTTTTATTAACAATGCCTGTCTTAACTTTACAACGTGTCACTCTTGATCTCGCCCGTGATCTCTTATTCACAGAAAATTAAACGAATAAGTAAATAAATAAATAAATAAATAAATAAATAAATAAATAAATAAATATCAGGCGACACCCTTTTCCACCACTTTATTGACAACGTTAAAATGATAATTTTTAGCGTTACGTAATTAGCAGCAGTTTCTTGCGCGACGTCTATTGATTCCGCCACAAACATTCTTTCCGAAATACAGAATACCCTAGAGTATAATTTCTCCATGACCTAAATGCCCTAGGGTATAATTTCCAATGGAATAAAGCACACTAGTGTATATCTTCTATGTGATTAGAAATCAACATAATATGGACATGATGGATGATCTACTCTAGAAAATGAATTTACACTTGCATTACATTACAAGGTAGTGTATTATTTCCTTGAAGAATAACTGCACTAGGTCATTTTTTCCAGGATAAATTATACTAGTGTATAATTTCCACATAACAATTCATTTTGAAATAATCACTTCAATATTTTATAACCCCCGAAAAAGCCCATGCCCCATTTTTTTTATAATCCCCCTAAAAAAATCCCTTTTAAGAGTGTTTTGGATACACAATTAAGCAAAGGATAATTTACACTACGCATGGAAAAAATAACCTAGTGCAATAATTCCTCTGGAAATTATACACTAGTGTAACTTGTCCTCAGGAAAGAATACACTGGTGGAAAGAAAACACTGTTACATGACACCTTGCACTTCAAAAATGTTGATATAAATCGAAAGCTGGGTTCTTTGTGTTCAGACAAAAAAATTACTTTTTGATGAATTTAATTCGTTTGAAATTCTAGTAAAATATATAGATTCTTGTTCAATGTAGGTTAGTCCACAGACACTCGGGTACACTCTGTGATTTTCGTTAATTTCATTAAAATTAAATATTTTCCCGTTTAGTGCCTCTATTCTAACCTTCTCTACGCAGAATCACCTAATTTTGATGTATTTTACACATTTTGATACAACTCATTTTTTCTATAAATACTATAATATCAACAATCCTGATGTTTTCCGAGTTTGTAAACTAATTCAAAACCATGCACAAATCATATTTATAACACTCAATGGTATAATGATATAAAATGGACCATCTGATATGATTTTAATCCATATCTCTTCTTCTTTATCTGTTTTTTTCTCAGTTTTCTCAGTTTTATTTAATTCCAGGTTGGTTTTTTTCAATCACGAAGTTGCAGATTATTTTTCCAGTTAATATTGGAACCATATTATTTTTCACGGGTAATGAAGCAAAGGGGTAAAACCATGTTTTGGCCACTCCCCCCTTTAAAAAAATATAAAAATCTAGAAACAGCTGAATTTTTAGCATGAAAGCAAAAAAAAACAACAACATAAAAACTAAAATTAAGCACATGCTTTGAAGCTAAATGACATTTTTGTTGCTTCCCATATTTTTTGGACCTCTCCTGAAGCTTCTCCCACTTTCCGTTCCACTACTACAGCTTGCCCCTCCCCCTCCACTTTCCGGTTCATTACTACAGCTTCCCCATCCCCCTCTGGTCCACTCCTACGCCTATGTTGTACTATAGCACTTCAATGAATGGATGTCTTTAAACTTTTAATCAGCAAGTACACAACAGTCATATATATAGGGTTATTGTTATGGTGTTTAACACCAATTTCAACAATATTTCAGTAATCTTGCGGCGATCAGTTTTATTTGCGGAGGAAACAGGAGTACACGGAGAAAAGCACCGACATGCCGCAAGTCACTAAAAAACTTCATCACATAATGTTGTATCGAGTACACCTCGCCATTAGATGGATTCGAACTCACAACTTTAGTGCTGATAGGCACTGCTTGCAAAGGTAGTTGTAAATCCAACTACCATACGATCACGACACCGACGGCCACTCAATCCAGTTGGATTTTTGTTTAGCAAATACATAAAATTATAAATAATAATTACATTTGTATATGTATTAAGCCATACCAGCGACATATTACTGATTCCTCGGCGTATTTGTTATTAAAATAGAAATGAAAATGTAAATATGCAAAAACATCTGAAGGTCAATTCAACTGATTAAAATTGTTTTATACCTAGCAACTGACAGAGCAAACAGTCCTTTGTCGTCTTCATTTGCAGGGAGTGAGTGATTACTTAATTGTTTAACGCTAACTCAGCAATTTTGCAGCTATATCATGGCGAGAACAAGTTAATTTTCAATAAGATGATGATGATGTCCGCTTTGTACTTGACCAACACGCTTAGTTGCATGATTTTTATAGTGCTAGCTCAGTCTGAGGGTAGACATGTCGCCCCACTCGGACACGATATCCTGATTGCGAGCCAACAAGTCTTTGCTCTTTCTCCTTAATGCTGCGTGCCTAGTGGAGAAGCAACGAATACCAATTTACTAGTCTTTGGGTTGACCCGATCGGTGTTCGAACCCACGATATACCGCACTCGCGGCGAGACCTTAACCATTACACCACCGATGCGGTTTTCTTCATTTGGTGTTACTTCCCTTGCATAATGTGGTACAGTAGATATGACTGCATTAAAGGACTAACTCAAGTTGTATTCTGAAACTGTGATATATTTATTATGTTTTACTTTCTGTCAAATCATAATGATTTTGCATATTGTGGGTCACCTATTGTCACATGCAGAGCAGGAACTACCTACCCTTCCGGAGCACCTGAGTTCACCCCGGTTTTTAGTGGGGTTCGTGTTGGTCGGTTTTAGTTTTCTGTGTAGTGTTTTGAGCCTTATTGTTTGTCCTTTTTCTTTTGGACATTGCATTTTCTGCCCTTTTTCGCTTGACGGCTTCTAATTACCTCCCTTTGGTATCTTCAAACTTTTCTTATCTCTGGTTTATATAGAATGATGGAGTTCAGAAAGACAGCTGTGTATTTTGTATTAATTAGTTTGTAATCTGATTATTTGATTTTTTTAAATGTTAATATTGATTCTATTTTTTAAAATACAAAATGTATGAATAAATTTAAATAGTAATACATTTTTTTGGATTTTACATTTACAGCAGTAACTAAACCAGCGGTTGAAGAGGGAAAAAGGGTTTACGATGCAGAAGGTTTGGATGTGGATTTGTATAGTCGGTGGATGTATAATGTTAATGACAATTTTTCGTGCTTCTATTGTCACCACTTTACAGCGAACCGAAGAAAAGCAAATAATTCCATTTTACAATGCAGTTGATGCTCAAAGAGCAACATTAAATAATATAGCAATTAAACGAGGAACAGGAACATATAAACTTCACAACCCCAATGGTACCAAGAAAGGAATAATATCTTGGTCACAGTACGGTCAAGATAAATTAATTGACAAATTATTAAATCAAAAACGCAACGGATTTTTTGTTGAAATAGGTGGCTACGATGGGGAGTCATTTTCAAATTCTTTATTTTTAGAGAAAGAACGTGGGTGGTCTGGATTGTTAGTTGAAGCAAATCCGTACACATATGAACTGATGGTAGGAAAGGATCGTAATTGTTTTATGAAAAACGCTTGTATAAGTAACACGGTACATAATATGACATTCATCGTAGGTGGCGCGTTGACCAGTGTTAAAGAGATAACAGGGAAAAGACATCAACAGCGTATTGACGCGGACGCCATATTGTATGCAAAAGATGAAACATGGCGACACGCCAAAGAAAACGTTGTTGTAAAATGTTACTCTTTATCATCATTAATGAACACTTTAGGACAGACACATATAGATTATTTTTCATTGGATGTTGAGGGAGCGGAAATGATTATTTTACAGTCCATTGATTGGAAACATTTAGATATTGATGTTTTTACTATAGAAACAGACCAACATCGACAAGAGATTCTGACATTCATGAAAACACATGGATATAAATGGATTCAGAAAATAATAGGTGACGATGTTTTTAGGAAAATAAAATAAAAATATAAAATGAAATTAAACACTTTTTAACCGCCAAACACGTACATGCCGCATATTTTCTACATCACATGACATATCCTCTACCAAAAGAGGAGATTCATTTTTATTCAAATGGCCTTGTGTACTATCTAATGTTTAAATGATAGTTAAGGCCACAGACACATTTTAATAGAACTAATATTATGACACCTATTGTGTCCCGAAAAGTAAATATATAATGTATAAAGATCAAGATTAAAACTCGACTTTCTTTATAACAACGATATTCATCCATTTATGTGTGATTCTTGGCATTTACTCATATAAATGGAAAACACCAACGACATCATTATTTCACCAAGAGTGGATGTTTAGACCCGTAAAGCTAGTTTAGCTCGCCAGCTTTTATTGAAGTGCCTGTACCAAGCCAGGAAAGGAGGTGGAACGTATATGTGGGTTAGGGGTATTGATTTGGCCTTCGTTTCTACGATTTGTCTGTTAGAGTTTGGAAATGTTTTGACGGTGTGCTCTATATTTAGTTTTTCATTTTATTATTGATACTTTGAACCAAACATTGGACTGATCACTCTATTGTCAACCAAACATAGGACTGATCACTCTATTGTCAACCAAACATAGGACTGATCACTCTATTGTCAACCAAGTACAGGACTGATCACTCTATTGTCAACCAAACATAGGAATGGTCACTATATTGTCAACCAAACATAGGAATGGTCACTCTATTGTCAACCAAGCATAGGACTGATCACTATTGTCAACCAAACATATGGCTGATCACTCTATTGTCAACCAAACATTGGACTGGTCACTTTATTGTCAACCAAACATAGGAATGGTCACTATATTGTCAACCAAACATATGGCTGATCACTCTATTGTCAACCAAACATAAGACTGGTCACTCTATTGTCAACCAAGCATAAGACTGATCACTCTATTGTCAACCAAACATAGGACTGATCACTCTATTGTCAACCAAACATGAGACTGATCACTCTATTGTCAACCAAACATAGGACTGATCACTCTATTGTCAACCAAGCATAGGACTGATCACTCTATTGTCAACCAAACATGAGACTGATCACTCTATTGTCAACCAAGCATAGGACTGATCACTCTATTGTCAACCAAACATAGGAATGGTCACTATATTGTCAACCAAACATAGGAATGGTCACTCTATTGTCAACCAAGCATAGGACTGATCACTCTATTGTCAACCAAACATATGGCTGATCACTCTATTGTCAACCAAACATTGGACTGGTCACTTTATTGTCAACCAAACATAGGAATGGTCACTATATTGTCAACCAAACATATGGCTGATCACTCTATTGTCAACCAAACATGCAACTGGTCACTCTATTGTCAACCAAACATAAGACTGATCACTCTATTGTCAACCAAACATGAGACTGATCACTCTATTGTCAACCAAACATAGGACTGATCACTCTATTGTCAACCAAGCATAGGACTGATCACTCTATTGTCAACCAAGCATGAGACTGATCACTCTATTGTCAACCAGGCATAGGAATGATCACTATATTGTCAACCAAACATAGGACTGATCACTCTATTGTCAACCAAACATAGGACTGATCACTCTATTGTCAACCAAACACGAGACTGATCACTCTATTGTCAACCAACCATTGGACTGATCACTCTATTGTCAACCAAGCATAGGATTGATCACTCTATTGTCAACCAAACATAGGACTGGTCACTATATTGTCAACCAAACATGGGAATGGTCACTATATTGTCAACCATACATAGGACTGATCACTCTATTGTCAACCAAACATATGGCTGATCACTCTATTGTCAACCAGGCATAGGAATGATCACTATATTGTCAAGCAAACATAGGACTGATCACTCTATTGTCAACCAAGCATGGGACTGATCACTCTATTGTCAACCAAGCATAGGACTGATCACTCTATTGTCAACCAAACATAGGACTGATTACTCTATTGTCAACCAAACATGGGACTGATCACTCTATTTTCAACCAAGCATAGGACTGATCACTCTATTGTCAACCAAACATAGGAATGGTCACTATATTGTCAACCAAACATAGGAATGGTCACTCTATTGTCAACCAAACAGAACTGATCACTCTATTGTCAACCAAACATAGGATCGATCACTCTATTGTCAACCAAACATATGACTGATCACTCTATTGGCAACCAAACATTGGACTGGTCACTTTATTGTCAACCAAACATAGGAATGGTCACTATATTGTCAACCAAACATATGGCTGATCACTCTATTGTCAACCAAACACGCAACTGATCACTCTATTGTCAACCAAACATAGGACTGATCACTCTATTGTCAACCAAACATAGGACTGGTCACTATATTGTCAACCAAACATAGGAATGGTCACTATATTGTCAACCAAACATAGGGCTGATCACTCTATTGTCAACCAAACTTATGGCTGATCACTCTATTGTCAACCAAGCATAGGAATGATCACTATATTGTCAAGCAAACAGGACTGATTACTCTATTGTCAACCAAACATGGGACTGATCACTCTATTGTCAACCAAACATAGGACTGATCACTATTGTCAACCAAACATAGGACTGATCACTCTATTGTCAACCAAACATAGGACTGATCACTCTATTGTCAACCAAACATTGGACTGATCACTCTATTGTTAACCAAACATGGGACTGATCACTATTGTCAACCAAGCATAGGAATGATCACTATATTGTCAGGCAAACAGGACTGATCACTCTATTGTCAACCAAGCATAGAACTGATCACTCTATTGTCAACCAAACATATGGCTGATCACTCTATTGTCAACCAAACATTGGACTGGTCACTTTATTGTCAACCAAACATAGGAATGGTCACTATATTGTCAACCAAACATATGGCTGATCACTCTATTGTCAACCAAACATGCCACTGGTCACTCTATTGTCAACCAAACATAAGACTGATCACTCTATTGTCAACCAAACATAGGACTGATCACTCTATTGTCAACCAAACATGAGACTGATCACTATTGTCAACCAAACATAGGACTGATCACTCTATTGTCAACCAAACATGAGACTGATCACTCTATTGTCAACCAGGCATAGGAATGATCACTATATTGTCAACCAAACATAGGACTGATCACTCTATTGTCAACCAAACATAGGACTGATCACTCTATTGTCAACCAAACATGAGACTGATCACTCTATTGTCAACCAAACATAGGACTGATCACTCTTGTCAACCAAGCATAGGACTGATCACTCTATTGTCAACCAAACATAGGACTGGTCACTATATTGTCAACCAAACATGGGAATGGTCACTATATTGTCAACCAAACATAGGACTGATCACTCTATTGTCAACCAAACATATGGCTGATCACTCTATTGTCAACCAGGCATAGGAATGATCACTATATTGTCAAGCAAACATAGGACTGATCACTCTATTGTCAACCAAGCTTGGGACTGATCACTCTATTGTCAACCAAGCATAGGACTGATCACTCTATTGTCAACCAAACATAGGACTGATTACTCTATTGTCAACCAAACATGGGACTGATCACTCTATTGTCAACCAAGCATAGGACTGATCACTCTATTGTCAACCAAACATAGGAATGGTCACTATATTGTCAACCAAAGATAGGAATGGTCACTCTATTGTCAACCAAACATAGGACTGATCACTCTATTGTCAACCAAACATATGACCGATCACTCTATTGTCAACCAAACATATGGCTGATCACTCTATTGGCAACCAAACATTGGACTGGTCACTTTATTGTCAACCAAACATAGGAATGGTCACTATATTGTCAACCAAACATATGGCTGATCACTCTATTGTCAACCAAACATGCAACTGATCACTCTATTGTCAACCAAACATAGGACTGATCACTCTATTGTCAACCAAACATAGGACTGGTCACTATATTGTCAACCAAACATAGGAATGGTCACTATATTGTCAACCAAACATATGGCTGATCACTCTATTGTCAACCAAGCATAGGAATGATCACTATATTGTCAAGCAAACAGGACTGATCACTCTATTGTCAACGAAGCATGGGACTGATCACTCTATTGTCAACCAAACATGGGACTGATCACTCTATTGTCAACCAAACATGGGACTGATCACTCTGTTGTCAACCAAACATAGGACTGATCACTCTATTGTCAACCAAACATAGGACTGATCACTCTATTGTCAACCAAACATAGGAATGGTCATTATTGTCAACCAAACATAGGACTGATCACTATTGTCAACCAAACATGGAACTGATCACTCTATTGTCAACCAAACAAAGGACTGATCACTCTATTGTCAACCAAACATGGGACTGATCACTCTATTGTCAACCAAACATATGGCTGATCACTCTATTGTCAACCAGGCATAGGAATGATCACTATATTGTCAAGCAAACATAGGACTGATCACTCTATTGTCAACCAAGCATGGGACTGATCACTCTATTGTCAACCAAGCATAGGACTGATTACTCTATTGTCAACCAAACATGGGATTGATCACTCTATTGTCAACCAAGCATAGGACTGATCACTCTATTGTCAACCAAACATAGGAATGGTCACTATATTGTCAACCAAACATAGGAATGGTCACTCTATTGTCAACCAAACATAGGACTGATCACTCTATTGTCAACCAAACATAGGACCGATCACTCTATTGTCAACCAAACATATGGCTGATCACTCTATTGGCAACCAAACATTGGACTGGTCACTTTATTGTCAACCAAACATAGGAATGGTCACTATATTGTCAACCAAACATATGGCTGATCACTCTATTGTCAACCAAACATGCAACTGATCACTATTGTCAACCAAACATAGGACTGATCACTCTATTGTCAACCAAACATAGGACTGGTCACTATATTGTCAACCAAACATAGGAATGGTCACTATATTGTCAACCAAACATAGGACTGATCACTCTATTGTCAACCAAACATATGGCTGATCACTCTATTGTCAACCAAGCATAGGAATGATCACTATATTGTCAAGCAAACAGGACTGATCACTCTATTGTCAACCAAGCATGGGACTGATCACTCTATTGTCAACCAAACATGGGACTGATCACTCTATTGTCAACCAAACATGGGACTGATCACTCTATTGTCAACCAAACATAGGACTGATCACTCTATTGTCAACCAAACATAGGACTGATCACTCTATTGTCAACCAAACATAGGAATGGTCACTATTGTCAACCAAACATAGGACTGATCACTATTGTCAACCAAACATGGGACTGATCACTCTATTGTCAACCAAACATAGGACTGATCACTCTATTGTCAACCAAACATGGGACTGATCACTCTGTTGTCAACCAAACATAGGACTGATCACTCTATTGTCAACCAAACATAGGACTGATCACTCTATTGTCAACCAAACATAGGACTGATCACTCTATTGTCAACCAAACATGGGACTGATCACTATTGTCAACCAAACATGGGACTGATCACTCTATTGTCAACCAAACATAGGACTGATCACTCTATTGTCAACCAAGCATGGGACTGATCACTCTGTTGTCAACCAAACATTGGACTGATCACTCTATTGTCAACCAAGCATAGGAATGATCACTATATTGTCAAGCAAACAGGACTGATCACTCTATTGTCAACCAAGCATGGGACTGATCACTCTATTGTCAACCAAACATGGGACTGATCACTCTATTGTCAACCAAACATGGGACTGATCACTCTATTGTCAACCAAACATGGGACTGATCACTCTATTGTCAACCAATTATAGGACTGATCACTCTATTGTCAACCAAACATGGGACTGATCACTTTATTGTCAACCAAACATAGGACTGATCACTCTATTGTCAACCAAACATTGGACTGATCACTCTATTGTCAACCAAACATTGGACTGATCACTCTATTGTCAACCAAACATGGGACTGATCACTTTATTGTCAACCAAACATGGGACTGATCACTCTATTGTCAACCAAACATGGGACTGATCACTCTATTGTCAACCAAGCATAGGACTGATCACTCTATTGTTAATCAATCATGGGACTGATCACTCTATTGTCAACTGATCGAGACTCGGACGTGTTTTGTTTCAGAAATCACTGTTCCGCCAACGAAAATGAAAGTAAAACTCATATTTTTGTTCATATAACCTTCGTTATCCCTCTGGTGTTTTCATAGTGTTCAATGGCACTCTGAGTATCACAGAATGCCACAGTAATGATAAATCAAGAGAAAGCCAATTTGATCGAGAGTCGGACACTAATTGATTTCGAGTCGGACAAAGAAATTAAATATAGTCCAAGCTTTGGTTTTCAGTAAGATGACGATTTCTGGTAAGAAATGAAGGTATAAATAAGATTTCCGAAAATTACTTGAAAAAAATAAAAAATAAAAAACGTTACTGTTTTTATAGTAATTTTTTGAAATTCTTATTATTCCTTTTTTTCTCACAGAAACTTGTGTCAAATAAATGTGGTATATTGGATTAATGCAATTTTTCAGGTGAAATTGAATTTCTTCTTCCTGTTCGGGTCGGTTGGAGCATGATTATTCTAATACCATCTGAACATTAATATAAAAAGTCTCTACATGTGGGCATATTTCTTTTAAGTACAGTTTGTTCAATCCATGCCATCGCTACATCCTCACTGATCAGCTTACAAGTAAAATAGGCTCAGACAAAAATAAAACATACACATGCACAAAACCGACAAATAACGGAGAGACGAAAGGACGGACGGACAAGGGTAAAACTTAATGCCCCTTCTGGATTGTCTTCTTCCAAACGACACTAATGCAGTGGACCAATGCTTAACTCTTTCCCTCCCCAGTGGTGCATACCAACAGAATACAAGTTTCGGACAATAACTTTCTTCATGATGGCTGAAGCATAAACAATTAATTTAATCTCAAGTCAACAGCACAAATTTCATGACAAAAACCTTTTTTTAGCGAAACATATTCATATATATAACACGTTACATGTATACTAGTACCGAGACAAGTGAGCAGAAGTATTTCAAGAAGTCGCACATTTATCTTTTCAAACAATATACGTGAGGTGTCTTTAAAATGAGATTTATTTGTGTAAGACTGAAAACAGGGCAAAGTAAGACGTTTGATGTTGCTGCTTATATGCTTTATACGTATAAAGTTAAGATTAATATGTACCACTTTACATATGCTAAAAATACAATGACTGCTGTCTAAATAAGGTAAAAGATAAACTCGAGACAGAAGGAACGGGTATTGTCTCAATTTTCCGACCCCATCTAGAACTTAAACGGCAAAAGCGGAACTGTAGCGATGCCTGGAAATATTCTGAATGCAACATAATGTCGTCTTCAACCCATTGATATTGAGTCGGACAAGTCGACTCACGGTCATTCTGCAAAAATTTTGCTGTCCGACTTAAGATCAAATTACTTGTCATCTTTTCAGCCATCAAAGTTGAAAAATGAAAACATATTTCTTTAAAACACGCTTTTTTTCTGGCAAAGATATCATGCAATTTGCAGTAAACATATAAAATGTTACTGTAAATAATACGAATATCGAGATATCGATGTTTTTCCAACAATAAATTTCCCTTTTCTCACCTTTTATAGCTTCAAAATTTGTCGCTTCTAGTACTTTGGTAAACGTGGTACCGGAAAGGTCGCAATCACGTGATGATAAAAAGGCCGATAACTCTTGATAAACAAGTGTTAGATTGCAATGCAATTCTACGATCGAAATGATATTTCAATGCTCAAAGGTCTATTTTGGAAGCTATTTTCTGTCCGACTAACGATCAGCTTACCCTACTCTGTAGTGAAAACGTGAAAACTAGTTTTTCAATGGTTAAATGTAATTGGTCATACAATGCTGCTTTAGTTGTTTGTATGTTTTATTTTAAACAATATGTAGATTTTAATAATTATATACTGCTTTGTATTCATAAAAACGTAGATATCAAATTTACTGCGCACGACGCGTTTCTGGAATAACCTTCAGCAGGTACACTCAGTATCGAAACATTCGAAAGCCAAATAATTTCAAAGTGTTTAAATGTATGTTTTTATATTATTTGATACAAAGACAGGTTAGAGCTGGTGGAGCGTGTAACCTGAATAGATGTATATAAACACTGGGTCCGTACCAGTTTCCCGGGGACCTGACAAATAATAGTCTTGTATAACAAAAATGTTCAAACAATGTCTAACCCAACAAACTAAAATAGGTACAATGGCTCCTTGCAATTGATATATGCTAAATCACTATTTACACAGACTAATATATAACTATCCTAATGTAACACACACTAACACTACACAGACCCCAATACAAACAATGAATATTTATAAACAACTACTTGGTTTCAGACCCTGTCTGAAACCTAACTAACCAGTCACCAACACCTGTTTCTGACTTATGTCTCGAACCCTATGTCTCAACCGAAAACTATGTCACAACCTTAGACGACAGATCTATACCATAAACAACATGAAAACTGTGTGAATTAATAATAGTTCCAAACCAAATGAGAGTCGTCAGTTGTAACCACTGGTTTCAACACCGGACTCAGCAAAAGGTTGTCACTAACCTTGAAACAATCACCAACCCATGAGGGCCATGAGTCGTTGCCAGAGGAACAACGCAGCACCCAGCAAAAAGTCGTATTGTTTCAAACTCTCTCTTACCTTGTGTCTTCACACAGCGAGGTTTCAGTCTTGAATATTCGTCAATCGACAAGAACACCTTCACTGCCAAATCATCGGACTTAAGTACGATGAACGCGACCGTAAAAGAAAGCCTGTCAATTCTAAATCTAATTAACCAATCAAAACAACTGTTTCATATTGATGTTCGGTTAGCCTAACAAGCTGAATTCATTATCAAATGTTTCTTGTTAAATATTAATTCCAAATAAGTGATAATCTAAAGATAATAATCTGTATGTGTTTATTAATTCATCCTTAACAAATAAATATTGTTTGTGCCATGTTTTGATTAAAAATAACACGGATGTCAACGGATTTCTAATATGACCATTGTAATAACAAAGGGGGACAATCCAGGTAATTACATATATGTTGATGTGAACGGCTGATTTCGCTACACTGGTTTGTATATATTGTTTAAATGTATGTTTTTATAATATTTGATACAAAGACAGGTTAGAGCTGGTTTGTATATATTGTTTAAATGTATGTTTTTATATTATTTGATACAAAAACAGGTTAGAGCTGGTTTGTATAAATTGCTTAAATGTATGTTTTTATATTATTTGATACAAAGACAGGTTAGAGCTGGTTTGTATATATTGTTTAAATGTATGTTTTTATATTATTTGATACAAAGACAGGTTAGAGCTGGTTTGTATATATTGTTTAAATGTATGTTTTTATATTATTTGATACAAAGACAGGTTAGAGCTGGTTTGTATATATTGTTTAAATGTATGTTTTTATATTATTTGATACAAAGACAGGTTAGAGCTGGTTTGTATAAATTGTTTAAATGTATGTTTTTATATTATTTGATACAAAGACAGGTTAGAGCTGGTTTGTATATATTGCTTTATTGCCAACCAAAATAGTTTTCTAACCTACTAGTATACTCATTAATAAATTTGTTTTATAGAATATCTTTGCTTACATATGTACTATGAGATTGTGATGTTATCTATGTTTGTATATGTTTTATGTCAGTTTTAACAACTCTATAGAGCTTATGTTTTATATCTTAAAATAAATATTACTTAACACTGCTGGACTTGCGACAATAGAAAACATATGTGATGTTCTGTAGAAAATGAAAACTGTCCAATCAGAACCCACCTGTTTAAGACGGCCATTATATATAGTCCTAATGTCCGACTGGTTTACATATTTAACCTGCCGAATGTCAACACCTGTCAGCTGAACAAGAACATTGAACCCTAACAGGTATCACAGTATTTGTAGAATCTTGTGGAACAATATACCTCTTGTGTTTTGTATAGACACGCATCCTTATTATACGTGCAATACATTTTAGCATAAAACAGAATCATTTAATTTTTTAGTTGTAATAAAAATAAAGATAACGGGAAACAAATTCTTTATAGACGAATGAACCATAGATAAACGTTAGAGAATACCGAAGGGACAATTAAAAAAGGACAATTCAGAGAAACACGGGACACACCAGACGAAGAAAACAAAACAAAAACACAACACACTATGTGTTGGACACCACTATATACGTAAACAAACACAAACAACATAAATAAGACATGATCCCTCCTACAAACAACTGGAGGTAAAGACGAACCGAACATCCTAAATAAGACATGCATCCCCCTACAAACAACTGGAGGTAAAGACGAACCGAACATCGTTTTTATATGTAAATCGTAACGGACATCACAACACAGAAGTCAGAACGTAAAGACACATAATAGGACAACACAAAAAAAAACTAAAAAAATGAGCAACACGGACCCCACCAACAAATCGGGGGTGAAATCAGGTGCTCGCGAAGGGTGAGCAGTTCCTGCTTCTTATAAGACACCCGCCGTGTTACTCATATATACAGTCAAGTCCGGTAAAACTCTTGGCAGTGATAGAGGAAAAAAAACATCTACGTAAAAAGTAAAAGATCCATTGTCATTTGAGATATGGATATTTCGTAACGGTCAACCAGATTGTGATGACGACCGTAGAAGTTTTGTAGCTATGACTTCAACATAGGAACACCGTAGCCTTGTTTGAGTGACTTTTGCGTCATCATCTGAGTTCTATCCAGAAAATCATTGTACTGTGCACAAGCTCTAGAATAACGTATGAGTTGTGAAATGTAAACTCCATACGCTGGTAATGCTGGAATATTGCTTATACTGATGAAAGGGAAATTGGAAAAGTGAAGTCATCGCCATTGTCGTAGAGTTGTTTTTAATCTTCCTGCGTTGTCGATTTCAAGGTAAGAAGCAGATTTTTGAGTATCAGTAGTATCCTTAACTTGAAGCTCATTTGGATAGATGCGATAAAGATAATCACAGAATCGAGAATTGTCCAGTGACAGAACATCATCTATATAACAGAAGCTGAAATTAAAGGTCTAGGCTAATTTTTTTTAATCTTTATTCTTGAGAAACCTTTGAAGAAAATCTGCCTCATGAGCATGTAGAAACAAATTATCGAGTAGCGGAGTACAATTCGTACCCACTGGAACACCAATCGTTTGTTGAAACACCCGTCCACTAAACAGGACAACATAATCTAACATTTGAATGATCTCGTCTTGTTTATATTTATTATTAGATTTTGAATGGCTTTTGACAAAGTACGATTTACCAATAACTAGATACTGGTACCTTTGTCCTCCGTTCTTCTTTGAGAAGCATCGCTGAGTCAATTTCTTATTTCTAGATTTTAGTAGCGTATGTCGAGAAATCAAATGTTTTAATGCTGCTACAAACATACTGAGATCTAGAACTTAAAGCCTCCAGCAAGTCTTTTAAGTTTTTTAATATCCAAATCCAAATTTGATAAACGGCACTTGTAGAAAAGCAGGTATGATATTTCTGGAGACTCGTTTTGACAGCTGTTCGAATAGAAGTTAAAGTTTTAGAAAGAGGCTTGGTAGAACACTTGGCAGCTCCTACGATATAACGTTGTTTGTATGGACACTATTGTTATTTATATATCTAATAAACCACAGCTCTAACGATTTGGCGGATAATACCATCGAAACCTATCTAAATTAGATGCTTGCTGTACAGTTTTGTTTTTATTTTGTTTTTGCGGTACTGTATTATAAAAATAAAATTATTAAATAAATATATATATAACAAACATGTAATTTTAAGAAGATTGATATGTAATGTACACAGATATTGACTCGTAGATATTTTTTGTTTATTGAATATCAGAATAAAAAGCATGCATTTAATTTGTTGAACACTTTCCATGTGACCTTCACTATTCCGCGATACAGACTGGGTTGTTGATATAGACCGGTCCAAAAACCGTGTATAGACTGGTGCTACCGGTCTATACACAGTTTTTGGACCGGTCTATATCAGCATTAATAGTACATTAAAAATGTTCATTTGTCTGTATGTAAGGTTTTATTTATTCCAAAAATTGCAGTTTCTGTTAAGGTTTCTTGATTCCTTGAAACATTTATATTTTGTGTGTCTTCAATTCAATAAACACAATAGTTACTGATATAGAGGGCAATATCAGGATATACAGAGTGCCCTCGGGTCGTGGTACGACCATGAAATAGTTATTTCCTTCGCCTCCGGCTCAGGGAATATCATTTTCACTGGTCCGTACCACGACCCTTGGGCAGTCTGTATATCCTGATATTGCCCTCCATATCAGTAACTATTATATAAATATAACACACCATTGTTGTACAACATAAAGGGGATGTTGTGTAGAGGGGATAACTTTATGTTGTGCAGGTATTGAAAGAAGTATGTCAAAATACCAGACACATTTAAAACATTTGTTGTTGTTACCACGAATTATTGGAATTTACCTGTACGGGGTTTCAGTGTCTCAGCTAGTTGCACTGCAGACTGGTTGTTTGAAATGTCAATTTAAATGTGTCACGTGGCCGTGTTCCTGAATTGAGTCGGTTGAAGTGATGTGAACCTGAGCTGTTTTCATAGTTTGTTTATATCAATTCTACCGCTGATATATCCAAATGGTATTGTTTTAATTCGTATTTAAATATCTCGGTTTGAAATATTGACGATAGGGTAAAACGCGAGAGTTCCGGGTAAAATTAAATTTTGCCCTAAAAAATTCCCGAACTTTGTACCCGGAACGCGTTTTACTGTATCGTCAATATTTCAAATGACCAGCAGATGTCGCTAATATCGACACTTCCGTAGCTTTAATTCGAATTTTCAAAAATGTCGTTTGAAAATCACAAATCGCGAGTGGAAAATGTTCCATGGAGAGTTGTCAGCTGCTGTAAATAAATATTGATGTGTGTTTTCAGGGAGAATAATATATACAGAGAAGGAATAAGCCAATTTCCAGACATGTAGGCCTTTTTTTTTCACTAAATTTAAGATGAATGCACAACAGGTACCCCAATGTAAACAAAGAAGAGTGACTTATTTTCTCTCTTGTATACATGTCAGAAACCCGGTATGGATAGAAACTACTGTTTGCTTGTATTTATTGTATATATGTCATCCAGTGATACATAGAGAGTTGCAAAATGTTGTTTACCTAAAAAAAAAATCGATGTTCAAGAAAAAGGGGGGAGGGTTTTGTCCACAAGTACCTGTGTATAATAGAGTAGAGGATCGAGGGTTTTTGTGTTTTTAGAAATGGGCTTATATCGATCTCGGATTGAGTTTTTGGTAATGTTTGAAGTTGTTCAACACTGTTTATAATGAAAACGTCCCACAAAAGTGATGAATTAAAAAAAAAGATAAAAAAAAGGGGGGGGTCCACAAATCGGGTACCTATGTTCATGACAGTCTGTGACTATTAGTAACGCTCATACTCACTATAGAACACGAACATAAATCATCTTAATTTTTTGCTTTGGCTTGTCTAATTTTAATATAATTCCACTGTTGCATATAATGCTCAATTTCGTTGTTCAACATCATACCAGCTGAATTGTTTATACATCAATAAATAATAATGGCTATTTTCCAGGAATTTATGCATTGTGTCAACACACCATTTCACTAACAAATTTTACATCTTTTTCAGTTTGCAGGTGAAATGTCAAATTCTCACCAAAGTGTAAATTAATTTTATGGTAGTAAAAAATTGGAAAGGTATGTTTGGGGATTTTTTGCTTTGCAATATCTGATCCTCTCTCCCACCCACACACACACTCAAACCTAAGACAACTAAAGAATAACCAGAATCAAATGAATACAACTGGAGCACAGAATTTGAAGAAATTTAACAATACAGGTGGATGGCTGTCTGAATTTTTGTAATGAATTAATTAAGTTGAGTCAACCTCAAGCCACCCCCCCCCCCCCCCCCCCCCCTTCGCCCCTCCCCAACCTACCTGAAAATAAAAAAAGGACAATTGCAGTAATTTGGTAATTTGGACATCCACTATGACAAATATAAGAATTCAAAAGTTTTTTGTTATTGGTAACTAGTTTTTTTTTATCTCACAAATAAAGAAACAACAAAGGATGGGCGTGTACATTGTAATAACTTTCATCGACAATTTCATTTTTTGTGGGTGCCATCCATGAAAAACCTAATCTTAAATATCTTAAAAATCCGACGGTAAAAGTTTGTAAAATTTGGTACAGTGTATATTCTTTACTGTGACATTTTTTGGTGGAAAGTAATAGACAGGATTTTTTTAATCAAATTTTTAATACCAGGGCATTTTAGGGCATCCCCCTTTTTTCCAATTTCAACGACATTGCACATGATTATCTCCAAACAGGATATTCATATATGCTAGATATTTCATAATTATTCAACAATAACACTCTCAAGAGTATTAAAACCAAAATATTCCCTTTCATCCAGAAATATATGTGTATATACATGTATATTAGAAACTTCAGAATCTAAGGGACCGATCATTTAACTTGAAGGGGGGGGGTATGGTTTTTTGTTTTGTTCAGAATTTTTTTTTCGGACAACACGAGATATAGATTTTTTTTTTTTTTTTTTGTCACGCGAAGCGCGAATTTTTTTTCCAGAATTAACATTAGGTTATATGACAATAACTGAATCAGATTATTTTTTTTTCCTCCACCAAAATCAGAATATTTTTTTCAGCAACATTGGGAATCAGAATACTTTTTTTTAGAAAAAAACCATAACCCCCCCTTCAAGTTAAATGGTCGTTCCCTAATATTACTATCTGGCGTTAAGAATACTCCCAAAATTGCCATATGTAGGATGTGCTATGGAGAAAACGGCACAGTGAAATTTCTTGAAACTTTGGCAGATAATGTTTTTAGACATAATTATTCAATGATGAAAAAAAAAAAAAAAAAAACTATGGGAAAATTTTGGGATTACCCAGGTCTACACCCTTAAATGACCAGGTGAACGATATTAAACTTGTCCCAAAAATGGGTCAAATTATTAAAGTACAACGGCCTGTATCATCGACCCCTATCATCGGCCTCTATCAACGGTCTGTAAGTGATATTAGAGGCCGCATTTACAATAGCTTTGCTGGGGGTATTATTGTACAACACATGATAACTTCGGTCACAGGCACTCGACGTCTGGACTCCCTTTTCCCGGCTGACCCCCATTTTTCCACAAAGTTGAATTTAAAAAAAAATTAATTTCCTTAAGTATGCTTAATACACGTATCAGGGGCGGATCCAAGATTTCAAGTTAGGGGGGGTGGGAGCTCTTAAAAAAATTGCGCCGAGCGAAGGGAGGCGCGAACATTTTTGGGGTATTTCGTGTGAAAAATCACGATTTTACGCCAAAAAAAAAATCATATTTTTTTCAATTTTAGGGGGGGGCGCGTGGGCGCCCCCCCCGCCCCCCCCTGGATCCGCCCCTGCGTATTTAAGGGGAAAAAGTAAATTTAGTGAAATTCAACTTTGTGGAAAAGGGGATTCCGGTCGTCGAGTGCCTGTGACTTCGGTGAGTGCATTAAAGTCACGCATTTGGTATCCTGTACAAAAGGGATATTTATAATATCTTATTTTGAACCGATATGAACCTTTACGTCATTCTATCACGTGATCGAGGAGGACAACTATCCGAAAATTTATAAAACCAAGGTAAGATAAACATTATTATAATATTATAATATAAAATTATTATTACAGTATATACAGAAATATTTAAATATTTTTATATACATTGAGTGACACTGTTGTGTACAATGGGAGATAATCCTTATAAATATTGTAATCTTCAATGGGAGATAATTCATACACTCCTCAGGTGTGATAACATCTTCTTTGTACATGTATATATATGTATTTAGCTTAGTTCTGTTTTGATGATTGTTCAATGTTTGGACTTTAAATCAATAAAATTATTATTATTATGTCGTGGAATTTTCAACAACAAAATTGTATTCAACATATATATATATATATATATATATAGGTAGTCACGATAAATATAAACACAATATAAATATAACAACATAATTATTTTACTTCCTTATTTCCAAATAGAAAAATCAACATTCTACAATTACTATATTAATAAAAACATTGTTGTTTCTCGAGGCAGCTTGTCGTCCTCCAATAAATAGACATTTGTTGTGTTTTTGTTCAACTAATTAAACTCAGAGGAATATGTACCTACTTCTTACGCAATCATCAACATCACGGAGGTATTAAATGTTGTATTGACACACAATCTCAAATACTGTAAGTTTTGTCATAGATCCTTACAGTTATCACCTTAACAAATACTGTAAGTGTTGTCATATGTATGTTACAGGTATTCCCTGTAGTTATCACCCTAACAAATACTGTAAGTGTTGTCATAGGCCCGTTACAGATATTCCGTGTAGTTATCACCCTAACAAATACTGTTAAGTGTTGTCATAGGCCCGTTACAGATATTCCGTGTAGTTATCACCCTAACAAATACTGTAAGTGTTGTCATAGGTATGCTACAGGTATTCACTACAGTTATCACCCTAACACTAACAAACACTGTAAGTATTGTCATAGGTCTGCTATAGGTATTCCCTGTAGTTATCACCCAAACAAATACTGTATGTGTTATCATAAGTCTGTTACAGGTATTCACTACAATTATCTCCCTAACAAATACTGTATGTGTTGTCATAGGTCTGTTACAGTTATTTACTTCTGTTGTCTCCCTAACAAATACTATAAGTGTCGTCATAGGTATGTTACAGGTATTCACTACAGTTACCACCCTAACAAATGCTGTAAGTGTTGTCATATGTATGTTACAGGTATTCACTACAGTTTGTCATAAGTATGTTACAGCTATTCCGTGTAGTTATCACCCTAACAAATACTGTAAGTGTTGTCATAGGTATGTTACAGGTATTCACTACAGTTATCACCCTAAACAATATTGTACGTGTTGTCATAGGTATGTTACAGGTATCCCCTGTAGTTATCACCCTAACACATACTGTAAGTGTTGTCATAGGTACGTTACAGGTAGTCCATGTAGTTATCACCCTAACAAATACTGTAAGTGTTGTCATAGGTATGCTACAGGTATTCCCTGTAGTTATCACTCTAACAAATACTGTATGTGTTGTCATAGATATGTTACAGGTATTCCCTGTAGTTATCACCCTCACAAATGCTGTAAGTGTTGTCATAGATCTGTTACAGGTATTCACTACAGTTATCACCCTATCAATACTGTAAGTGTTGTCATAGATCTGTTACAGGTATTCACTGCAGTTATCACCGTAACAAATACTGTGTGTTGTCATAGGTATGCTACAGGTATTCACTACAGTCATCACCCTAACAAATACTGTGAGTGTTGTCATAGGTATTCTACAGGTATTCCCTGTAGTTATCACCTTAACAAATACTGTAAGTGTTGTCATAGGTCTGTTACAGGTATTCCCTACAGTTATCACCCTAGCAAATATTGTAAGTGTCGTAATGGGTCTGTTACAGGTATTCCCTGTAGTTATCAACCTAACAAATATTGTAAGTGTTGTCATAGGTATGTTACAGGTATTCCCTGTAGTTATCACCTTAACAAATACTGTAAGTGTTGTCATAGGTCTGTTACAGGTATTCCCTACAGTTATCACCCTAGCAAATACTGTAAGTGTCGTAATGGTTCTGTTACAGGTATTCCCTGTAGTTATCAACCTAACAAATACTGTAAATGTCGTCATAGGTCTGTTACAGGTATTCACCGCAGTTATTATCCTAACAAATAATGTAAGTGTTGTCATAGGTATGTTACAGGTATTCCCTGCAGTTATCACCCTAACAAATAATGTAAGTGTTGTCATAGGTATGTTACAGGTATTCCCTGCAGTTATCACCCTAACAAATAATGTAAGTGTTGTCATAGGTATGTTACAGGTATTCCCTGCAGTTTTCACCCTAACAAAAACTGTAAGTGTTGTCATTTGTCAGTGTTCCATTTTCCGTATTTAGATTTAAAATAACGGTCGATATTTTTTTTTTATAATTTCAGATATGTCGTTAAATACCCGTTGTGATCCATGTTCCAGGGTCGATGAATGTTCCTCTGCTACCAGATGGTGTGTAGATTGTGAAGATGCCCTGTGTGTAAATTGTGTAAAAGCACACAAAGGCAGCAAAGCATATACCAACCATCATGTCATCGACATTGATGTCATATCAACATTACCTGCTGAGGCACTGAAAACACAGACAAAATGTTCAAGACATCCAGACTATATTATGGATTTTTTCTGTACTCAACATCAGATTAGTTGCTGTGGAAACTGCATACCGGATATGCATCGCTCCTGTGATAGAGTCATACCACTTGCAAAGGTATCTGAGAACGCAAAAACATCCTTCCTTTTTCACGATATCTCAGACGGCATGCAGTATGTCCAGTTAACGTTGAAGAAAGTTGTGCAAAACAGACAGGAAAATAAAGACAGGATGAAAATTGAGGAGAAAGCCATCGTAAGAAACATATCAGCATTCAAAGCGTCCGTAATAAAGAAACTTGATGAACTAGAAACATCTGCTCTGTTAGAGCTGCAAACCGTCAGTCAAGATTCTATTGGTCAAATGGTAAAAGAAGAAACCGAGGTAAACAATTCAGTTTCACTGATCGACAAATATCTACAACAACTTGACCTCTTGACAAAGAATGGCTCCAATCAGCACGTGTTTCTCCTTCTACACCAGCTGTTACCAATACTTAGTAAAGAACACGCCCATTTAGAGGAGATGATAATTAACCACCCGGATGTCAGCTTAGTCTATGAACAACCAGAACACTTGTTATCTGATATAAAAACTTTAGGTACAATACGGTTACAGAAAACACCATGCACAGTTAAATTTAAACCTTTAAAACATCTGGAAGCCCAAGAAGTATCTGTCCAATCTAAAACTCTAAAATCGTTCACATTTGGTAACAGAATAGACAGAACATTTGATTGTATAACTGGCATGGTTGTTGATAACGATGATAACCTGATACTAGCAGATAAATCATTTCTTCGAATGTACAGTCAGAATGGTAAATACATCAAAGAATGCAGATTACGGGGAGACGCATGGGATATTTCCTACCACAAAAAGTCTGGTAGAATTGTTGTTGCATTGAAGTCGTCCAATGGTATTCAGTTCGTAGACAACTTTACTGCACAAAAGAAGATAATTGTCCAGAATATGACGGATTGTACAGGAGTTACGTGGATAGATGACAACGTTTACGTCAGTGGGTATGATAGACATGGTAGTGGTGGTGAGATAAACATTTTAGATTCTCACGGAAGTCACATTAGTAGTATAAGTAGCAGTAGTACTGGTATAGACTACATCCATCACAGAGACAACAATATATATTATACAGGCTTGAACATCGAAGTTTACTGTATAAAGAAAGATGGATCATGCCTATTTACTTTTAGTTCTCCAGATTTCGGATGTCCACGTGGTATTGATACTGACCGACCAGGAAACGTTTACGTGGCAGGAAGGAACTCGGACAAAATTATGCGCCTGTCTCCTGATGGACAGAACAGTGATATTGTCCTGAAACAAGAGGATGGTATTAAACAGCCACAAACACTTTGCTTCAGTAGAGATTTTAAGAAATTATTTGTGTCAAATGAACATGGAGCGCGTGTTGATGTTTATGACTGTCAATATTAAGGATTAGAAAATATTGATATTGATATCGTCACAATCACTAAGAAGTGTTCTTCTTTCGCTTAGGTATAAAGGACATTCAAGAAAATAATGTATAGCATCTTCAAAAGAAGCACTGCAATTACATTTATAATTATTTATTACATGTATTCTTGACAGATCGACATTGAGTGAGCTGCATTGGTGTCTAAGTCTAGTATGTAATATATTTAGTTTCCGGGAGCCTTCATCCTAATACTCTGGGGGTTTATAGATATCACCTTTCACTCTATTTTTAAACAAAGATATAGTAGGGGAATTTCATATTGATATGTCTAGATTGTTCCAAAGCAAAACGGTAGATGGAATAAATGAGCACGCTGATGTTCTCAGTGCATCTGGGTGGAACATAATTCTGATTATTTCTAAGGTTATAATTACTTACATCTGATGCCACTGGAGGTAAACAGTTAAATAAATATGGAGGGCATAATTTGCTATGAATTTTTTAGTAAATAGTTAATTTACGTTTTTTTCGCCGATTGGCTAGAGTTTCCCATCCAGTCTCAAAATATAATGAATCCTTACTAGCAAATTTTGTCAGACGTGTTACAATTCTTGCCGCTTCTAATTGTATTTTTTCCAATTTTTCAATGTCTCGTTCATAGCACCCATCCCACACTTCGCATGCATATTCTAGTACTGGTGTGATAAACGTAAGATAGATGTTTGACAATGCTTGTTTAGATAAAGTAAATTTCAATTTACGAAGAACATTTACTTGTTTTAATGCTGATGTAGCTATGTTTTCAATATGTACAGTCCAGTTTCCATCAGATGCAAATGTTACACCCAGATGTTTATGATTATCAACAAGCTCAACTGATTCATCATTAAATCGTATGCTTAATTCAGGAATATTAATATTATTTGATATAATAAGGGCTTTAGTTTTTTTAGGGTTAAAGTCTACAAGCCATGTTTTTGCCCATTGATCCAATATTTGTAAATCATTATTTATCTCAATTTGCATTAAATCAAAATTTTGCCCAGAGTATGACAATGAAGTATCGTCAGCAAACAGTCTTGCCAAATTTCCTAGGTTATCTGTAATGTCATTAATATATAATAAAAACCATAAAGGACCAAGTACAGATCCTTGAGGTACACATGCTTTTGACAAGACCAGAATCTGATAGTTCATTATTTACAAACACAAATTGTTTTCTATCGCTTAAATAATGTTTAAACCAGATCAAAAGGTCGCCCGATATTCCATACGATTTTATTTTTTTTTAATAAGCCTCTCATGCCAAACTCTGTCAAAAGCTTTTGAAATGTCACAAAATATTAAAATAGTTGACAATCTTTCGTCCAAATGTTTACATACACTATGATACATTTCTAATAATTGGTATACAGTAGAATGACCTTGAATGAATCCTGATTGGTAGGCATATAGAAGAGGATGTTCAAAAATAAAATTATAGGTATACTTATACACAGCACGTTCCATCACTTTCCCTATGCAACTTAATAAAGATACGGGTCTATAATTTGAAGGACTGCTTTTGTCGTCCTTTGTAAAAGCTGGCATAACTCGCGCAATTATCCAGGTTGATGGGAATTTACCTTTCTGCAACGAAAAGTTAAAAATAATAGTTAAAGGTATACAAAAGGTTTCAGAAGTACTCTTTAACATATGATGGGTGATGCCCTCTTCATCACAGGCTTGACCTATTTTAATGTTTGTAAAATATCTTTCACATCGTGTTCAGTAATATATATATTAGATAATAGTGCATCAGTTCTTGGTGGTATATCTGGGGAAACATGATTAGTATCATCAACAAATGAAATAGAACAAAAATATGTATTCAACAGATTTGCCTTAATCTTGTCATCATATATCAATTCATTTGAATCATTATCATACAAAGGCGGAATAGAATAATTTTGGGACATTCCTTTCATTAATTTTCGAATCAGTGACCAATAAGATTTCGAATCATTACTTTGGAGTGGGTCTACCAATTCATTTGCACTTAGGGACCGATCATTTAACTTGCAGGGGGGTGGGGGTATGGTTTTTTGTTTCGTTCCGAATTGTTTTTTCGGACAACACGCGAGTTAGAATATTTTGTTTTCCAGAATATAACATTAGGCTATATGACAGATTATTTTTTTTTCCTCCACCAAAATCCTCTACTCAGGAGGTGTCATGATCAGCTTTCCTCTACACAGGGGTGTCATGATCAGGTTTCCTCTACATAGGGGGTGTCATGGTCAGGTTTCCTCTACATAGGGGGTGTCATGATCAAGCATCCTCTACACAAGGGGTGTCATGATCAGGTTTCCTCTACACAGGGGTGTCATGATCAGGCATCCTCTACTCAGGGGGGGTGTCATGATCAAGCGTCCTCTACATAGGGGGGTTTCATGATCAGGTGTCCTCTACATAGGGGGTGTCATGATCACGCATCCTCTACACAGGGGGTGTCATGATCAAGCATCCTCTACATAGGGGGTGTCATGATCAAACATCCTCTACATAGGAGGTGTCATGATCAGGATTCCTCTACAAAGGAGGTGTCATGATCACGCATCCTCTACACAGGGGGTGTCATGATCAAGCATCCTCTACTTAGGGGGTGTCATGATCAAGCATCCTCTACATAGGGGGTGTCATGATCAGGATTCCTCTACATAGGGGGTGTCATGATCAAGCATCCTCTACACAGGAGGTGTCATGATCAGGTTTCCTCTACACAGGGGTGTCATGATCAGGTTTCCTCTACATAGGGTGTGTCATGATCACGCATCCTCTACATAGGGGGGTGTCATGATCAAGCATCCTCTACACAGGGGTTTGTAATGATCAGGTTTCCTCTACATAGGGGGGTGTCATGATCAAGCATCCTCTACACAGGGGGTTTGTCATGATCAAGCATCCTCTACACAGAGGGTGTCATGATCAAGCATCCTCTACACAGGGGGTGTCATGATCAAGCATCCTCTACACAGGGGGTGTCATGATCAGGTGTCCTCTACATAGGGGGGTGTCATGATCAAGCATCCTCTACACAGGAGGTTTGTCATGATCAAGCATCCTCTACACAGGGGTGTCATGATCAAGCATCCTCTACACAGAGGGTGTCATGATCAAGCATCCTCTACACAGGGGGTGTCATGCTCAGGTGTCCTCTACACAGGGGATGTCATGATCAGGTTTCCTCTACACAGGGGTGTCATGATCAGGTTTCCTCTACACAGGGGGTGTCATGATCAGGTTTCCTCTACACAGGGGGTGTCATGATCAGGTTTCCTCTACACAGGGGGCTTGTCATGATCAAGCATCCTCTACACAGGGGGTGTCATGATCAGGTGTCCTCTACACAGGGGCTGTCATGATCAGGTGTCCTCTACACAGGGGGGTGTCATGATCAGGTTTCCTCTACACAGGGGGTGTCATGATCAGGTTTCCTCTACACAGGGGGTGTCATGATCAGGTTTCCTCTACACAGGGGGTGTCATGATAAGGTTTCCTCTACACAGGGGGCTTGTCATGATCAAGCATCCTCTACACAGGGGGTGTCATGACCAGGTGTCCTCTACACAGGGGGTGTCATGATCAGGTGTCCTCTACACAGGGGGGTGTCATGATCAGGTTTCCTCTACACAGGGGGTGTCATGATCAGGTTTCCTCCACACAGGGGTGTCATGATCAGGTTTCCTCTACACAGAGGGTGTCATGATCAGGTTTCCTCTACACAGGGGGCTTGTCATGATCAAGCATCCTCTACATAGGGGGTGTCATGATCAGGTGTCTTCTACACAGGGGGTTGTCATGATCAAGTGTCCTCTACATCATTCCCAGCCGCCGCTTCAGATCCATTGAATGTCGTCATTTTGACTTGTTTTGAAAGTATGTCACGTGATCGCTTTTTCCACGAATTATGTGGTATGGTCTATTCCTCTCCTCGGGTCGTGCTGTCGAACACAGCCCACTTTCTGTAACATGTCATAGTTAGAATTGTCTTGTTTATGAGCATATGTCTCCATTCTGTATTGTTGTAACTGTTGATATAATTATGAATGTATAGTTGTTATTGCCCCTTGAGGGACCTTAATTGGAATAAAATATATTGTATTGTATTGTATTGTATTCCACACTTCTTGTTCAATCGGTATTCAACTGTCGATGTTATGTTCTACAGCCGAGTAACCAGTTGGTTTAATACAATATCTATATCTGTCATTTGTCAACTTGACTAACTAGTTATTTAAATATTAACAGAAGAAGTTCCTCGTGTGAAAAGAAAAGAATGCTTCAATACCGATAAATCAGATGTATAGAATAGACTATACCACGTATTGGAAAAAGCGATCATGTGACATACTTTCAAAACAAGTCAAAATGACGATGGATCTGAAGCGGCGGCTGGGAATGATGAGCTGTATCTGGCGTCATAGGTAGGTCATCATGATTCTATTTACATATATGCAACAAAATATGTCTACTTTTGAATATTCCAGCGGCGGTTGGCACGACATTGAGGTGCAGGCGTAATTCACGCCGGTTCGAGGCGGGGGTACATGAACAAAATTCCCGAATAGAACTATGCATGGTTGATAAAGGATTCGGATGCAGCCGGGCAATATCAGAAAACAACTCTGGCTTCGAATCCCAAAAGGGATTACTACATTTGTACCTATATGGCTGTATAGCATGTGATTAAGTTACAAACTCTCTTTTTTCAATTTAACAACGCGATGTATCATTTTTACAGCTATTAAACAATAGATTGATGGACTATTTATGGTATAATTTAATATTTATTTTATGTTCAAACTATACAAATTATTCTTTAAATTAATAAGATCATATATCTGATAATGGAAATTCATTTGTTCCAAGTCAGAATTCAAATTTCATGAAAAAACGTATTTTAATTGTATTATGCTTATTGTATATATTAATTATTAATCCCACTTTTATTATTTTCCAAATGTGTTACCCTCTTGAAATAAAGAAATTAACTCACTGTGAGTTTGCTTACTTATTGACACTATCTTCTGAATTCAAGAAATAAATAAAATTATGTTCCATATTTAATGTGAAAAGTTCCATATTGAACTGGTAGCTATTAGATTCATTATTTTTTGGAATACTAATAAAAAATGTATTACTTCTTCTCTAGATTTTCAAAGACCAATTCGAAACTGAAACTATCTGCACACTCTCGATGACAATTTCTTATTTGGATTTTATAAAAAATAGAACCCTAAATTATAAATTTCCAACAGAATGTGGAAGATGACAAAATATAAATTTGTTTATATACATGTACTCAAAAAGTCGCTTTTTATGTGTCTTCCGAAGGATTGTGAGAGCGCGAAAAGTTGACATTGCACAATGTAATTGTATTGTTACGTTTTCTATTGTCATTTATGTAGACAATATATATTCGCTGAGAAACAGACCAGAAATGCTCACCAAAGATTCTCATTGGTTTTAATCGTTAGCGTGCTCACCTGGAGTGCGGTAGATCGTGGGTTCGAGTCCCGATCGGGTCAAACCAAAGATTATCAACTGGTATTTGTTGCTTATAATGCAAAGCACGCAGAATTAAGGAGAAAGAGCAAAGACAGGTTGGCTCGGAATCAGGATAATGTGTCCGAGTGGAGCGACATGTATATCAGCGGACTGTTGTTTCCGTTAGCTAATATTTTGAAGAAAAAAAAATAAGCGTGTTGGTCTAGAAAAAAACCGGACATCATCATCATCTCATTGCAAATTAACTTGTTCTCGCCATGATATAGCTATAAAATTGCTGAGTTGGCGTTAAACAACAATCGCTCACTCACTCACTCACTAAAGCTGTTACATACAGTTTTCATATTTCCCGACAATGTACGTATATTGTGTTTATTCCGCAATATCTTATATTTAAAAAAACCCAACAACTGCCAAATTGTCTAAAAAGAGCAGAAACAGACGTCGTTCTAAGCGTTTTAGCCGTCCGCGCTTATATTGTAAGTTTCTTGTCGTCGCTCGACATGAATCAAGTTCCAGAAAAACTATATCTGGGTCAAAATCTTAAGCAACATGTGATGAAAGAAGAAAGATCAGCTTACAAGTCTTATATAGGAAAAATTATACAGAACCTAGTTTTAAATTACCCTGACCAAAACATCACCAATCAATTTAAACCCAAGAAGCTGTTATATATAAAAATCCTTAGGTACAGACAAAAAGGTGTCACACCAATGAGAAGCGATGGATAGATCACAGCTGACACAAAGCAAAAATCCAACATCCCCATCAGTGTCAATCCGAATTCACCGTGGAATCACAAGACAACATCCCCGACTGCACCATAAACCCACACCATAAAAACAGCACTCCCAATATCTCTACCACGTGTAAATAAACTCCTACATAGCATCAATATTCATAAATATAGTGCTCCCAAAACTATTAAATTATTTAGCTTTCCAATCTTTTGATTTTGAGCTACCTTATGAAGGTAATTCCAGAAACGTTCATGTGCACTAAATTTGATATCTACGTTTTTATTACCTCTTTTTAGCAATATAGCTATCAGAATGTTTTCTTTGAAAACAAGATACACTCATTGTTTAATATGATATATACAAAATGTATGTACAATTTCCAGGTCAATTAGTTACCTGCATCTCTTATGAAAATTATGTGTACAGAACTAAGTCAGATTGATAAAAGGTGTATTCATGTTGGTACAGAACTAAGTCAGATCGATAAAAGGTGTATTCATGTTGGTACAGAACTAAGTCTGATTGATAAAAGGTGTTTTCATGTTGGTACAGAACTAAGTCAGATTGATAAAAGGTGTATTCATGTTGGTACAGAACTAAGTCAGATCGATAAAAGGTGTATTCATGTTGGTACAGAACTAAGTCAGATTGATAAAAGGTGTTTTCATGTTGGTACAGAACTAAGTCAGATTGATAAAAGGTGTATTCATGTTGGTACAGAACTAAGTCAGATCGATAAAAGGTGTATTCATGTTGGTACAGAACTAAGTCAGATTGATAAAAGGTGTATTCATGTTGGTACAGAACTAAGTCAGATAAAAGGTGTATTCATGTTGGTACAGAACTAAGTCAGATTGATAAAAGGTGTATTCATGTTGGTACAGAACTAAGTCAGATAAAAGGTGTATTCATGTTGGTACAGAACTAAGTCAGATAAAAGGTGTATTCATGTTGGTACAGAACTAAGTCAGATTGATAAAAGGTGTATTCATGTTGGTACAGAACTAAGTCAGATTGATAAAAGGTGTATTCATGTTGGTACAGAACTAAGTCAGATCGATAAAAGGTGTATTCATGTTGATACAGAACTAAGTCAGATCGATAACAGGTGTATTCATGTTGGTACAGAACTAAGTCAGATTGATAAAAGGTGTATTCATGTTGGTACAGAACTAAGTCAGATCGATAAAAGGTGTATTCATGTTGGTACAGAACTAAGTCAGATAAAAGGTGTATTCATGTTGGTACAGAACTAAGTCAGATTGATAAAAGGTGTATTCATGTTGGTACAGAACTAAGTCAGATCGATAAAAGGTGTATTCATGTTGGTACAGAACTAAGTCAGATAAAAGGTGTATTCATGTTGGTACAGAACTAAGTCAGATTGATAAAAGGTGTATTCATGTTGGTACAGAACTAAGTCAGATTGATAAAAGGTGTATTCATGTTGGTACAGAACTAAGTCAGATAAAAGGTGTATTCATGTTGGTACAGAACTAAGTCAGATAAAAGGTGTATTCATGTTGGTACAGAACTAAGTCAGATTGATAAAAGGTGTATTCATGTTGGTACAGAACTAAGTCAGATCGATAAAAGGTGTATTCATGTTGGTACAGAACTAAGTCAGATAAAAGGTGTATTCATGTTGGTACAGAACTAAGTCAGATTGATAAAAGGTGTATTCATGTTGGTACAGAACTAAGTCAGATTGATAAAAGGTGTATTCATGTTGGTACAGAACTAAGTCAGATCGATAAAAGGTGTATTCATGTTGGTACAGAACTAAGTCAGATCGATAAAAGGTGTATTCATGTTGGTACAGAACTAAGTCAGATCGATAAAAGGTGTATTCATGTTGGTACAGAACTAAGTCAGATCGATAAAAGGTGTATTCATGTTGGTACAGAACTAAGTCAGATCGATAAAAGGTGTATTCATGTTGGTACAGAACTAAGTCAGATTGATAAAAGGTGTATTCATGTTGGTACAGAACTAAGTCAGATTGATAAAAGGTGTATTCATGTTGGTACAGAACTAAGTCAGATCGATAAAAGGTGTATTCATGTTGGTACAGAACTATGTCAGATAAAAGGTGTATTCATGTTGGTACAGAACTAAGTCAGATCGATAAAAGGTGTATTCATGTTGGTACAGAACTAAGTCAGATTGATAAAAGGTGTATTCATGTTGGTACAGAACTAAGTCAGATCGATAAAAGGTGTATTCATGTTGGTACAGAACTAAGTCAGATTGATTAAAGGTGTATTCATGTTGGTACAGAACTATGTCAGATAAAAGGTGTATTCATGTTGGTACAGAACTAAGTCAGATAAAAGGTGTATTCATGTTGGTACAGAACTAAGTCAGATCGATAAAAGGTGTATTCATGTTGGTACAGAACTAAATCAGATTGATGAAAGGTGTATTCATGTTGGTACAGAACTAAGTCAGATCGATAAAAGGTGTATTCATGTTGGTACAGAACTAAGTCAGATTGATAAAAGGTGTATTCATGTTGGTACAGAACTAAGTCAGATCGATAAAAGGTGTATTCATGTTGGTACAGAACTAAGTCAGATCGATAAAAGGTGTATTCATGTTGGTACAGAACTAAGTCAGATCGATAAAAGGTGTATTCATGTTGGTAAAGAACTAAGTCAGATTGATAAAAGGTGTATTCATGTTGGTACAGAACTAAGTCAGATTGATAAAAGGTGTATTCATGTTGGTACAGAACTAAGTCAGATCGATAAAAGGTGTATTCATGTTGGTACAGAACTATGTCAGATAAAAGGTGTATTCATGTTGGTACAGAACTAAGTCAGATCGATAAAAGGTGTATTCATGTTGGTACAGAACTAAGTCAGATTGATAAAAGGTGTATTCATGTTGGTACAGAACTAAGTCAGATCGATAAAAGGTGTATTCATGTTGGTACAGAACTAAGTCAGATTGATAAAAGGTGTATTCATGTTGGTACAGAACTATGTCAGATAAAAGGTGTATTCATGTTGGTACAGAACTAAGTCAGATAAAAGGTGTATTCATGTTGGTACAGAACTAAGTCAGATCGATAAAAGGTGTATTCATGTTGGTACAGAACTAAGTCAGATTGATAAAAGGTGTATTCATGTTGGTACAGAACTAAGTCAGATCGATAAAAGGTGTATTCATGTTGGTACAGAACTAAGTCAGATTGATAAAAGGTGTATTCATGTTGGTACAGAACTAAGTCAGATCGATAAAAGGTGTATTCATGTTGGTACAGAACTAAGTCAGATCGATAAAAGGTGTATTCATGTTGGTACAGAACTAAGTCAGATCGATAAAAGGTGTATTCATGTTGGTACAGAACTAAGTCAGATTGATAAAAGGTGTATTCATGTTGGTACAGAACTAAGTCAGATCGATAAAAGGTGTATTCATGTTGGTACAGAACTATGTCAGATAAAAGGTGTATTCATGTTGGTACAGAACTAAGCCAGATCGATAAAAGGTGTATTCATGTTGGTACAGAACTAAGTCAGATTGATAAAAGGTGTATTCATGTTGGTACAGAACTAAGTCAGATCGATAAAAGGTGTATTCATGTTGGTACAGAACTATGTCAGATAAAAGGTGTATTCATGTTGGTACAGAACTAAGTCAGATCGATAAAAGGTGTATTCATGTTGGTACAGAACTAAGTCAGATAAAAGGTGTATTCATGTTGGTACAGAACTATGTCAGATAAAAGGTGTATTCATGTTGGTACAGAACTAAGTCAGATCGATAAAAGGTGTATTCATGTTGGTACAGAACTAAGTCAGATAAAAGGTGTATTCATGTTGGTACAGAACTAAGTCAGATCGATAAAAGGTGTATTCATGTTGGTACAGAACTAAGTCAGATTGATAAAAGGTGTACTCATGTTGGTACAGAACTAAGTCAGATTGATAAAAGGTGTATTCATGTTGGTACAGAACTAAGTCAGATTGATAAAAGGTGTATTCATGTTGGTACAGAACTAAGTCAGATTGATAAAAGGTGTATTCATGTTGGTACAGAACTAAGTCAGATCGATAAAAGGTGTATTCATGTTGGTACAGAACTAAGTCAGATTGATAAAAGGTGTATTCATGTTGGTACAGAACTAAGTCAGATAAAAGGTGTATTCATGTTGGTACAGAACTAAGTCAGTTCGATAAAGGGTGTATTCATGTTGGTACAGAACTAAGTCAGATTGATAAAAGGTGTATTCATGTTGGTACAGAACTAAGTCAGATCGATAAAAGGTGTATTCATGTTGGTACAGAACTATGTCAGATAAAAGGTGTATTCATGTTGGTACAGAACTAAGTCAGATCGATAAAAGGTGTATTCATGTTGGTACAGAACTAAGTCAGATAAAAGGTGTATTCATGTTGGTACAGAACTAAGTCAGATCGATAAAAGGTGTATTCATGTTGGTACAGAACTAAGTCAGATAAAAGGTGTATTCATGTTGGTACAGAACTATGTCAGATAAAAGGTGTATTCATGTTGGTACAGAACTAAGTCAGATCGATAAAAGGTGTATTCATGTTGGTACAGAACTAAGTCAGATAGATAAAAGGTGTATTCATGTTGGTACAGAACTAAGTCAGATCGATAAAAGGTGTATTCATGTTGGTACAGAACTAAGTCAGATTGATAAAATGTGTATTCATGTTGGTACAGAACTAAGTCAGATCGATAAAAGGTGTATTCATGTTGGTACAGAACTAAGTCAGATCGATAAAAGGTGTATTCATGTTGGTACAGAACTAAGTCAGATCGATAAAAGGTGTATTCATGTTGGTACAGAACTAAGTCAGATTGATAAAAGGTGTATTCATGTTGGTACAGAACTAAGTCAGATCGATAAAAGGTGTATTCATGTTGGTACAGAAATATGTCAGATAAAAGGTGTATTCATGTTGGTACAGAACTAAGTCAGATCGATAAAAGGTGTATTCATGTTGGTACAGAACTAAGTCAGATTGATAAAAGGTGTATTCATGTTGGTACAGAACTAAGTCAGATCGATAAAAGGTGTATTCATGTTGGTACAGAACTATGTCAGATAAAAGGTGTATTCATGTTGGTACAGAACTAAGTCAGATCGATAAAAGGTGTATTCATGTTGGTACAGAACTAAGTCAGATAAAAGGTGTATTCATGTTGGTACAGAACTATGTCAGATAAAAGGTGTATTCATGTTGGTACAGAACTAAGTCAGATCGATAAAAGGTGTATTCATGTTGGTACAGAACTAAGTCAGATAAAAGGTGTATTCATGTTGGTACAGAACTAAGTCAGATCGATAAAAGGTGTATTCATGTTGGTACAGACCTAAGTCAGATTGATAAAAGGTGTACTCATGTTGGTACAGAACTAAGTCAGATTGATAAAAGGTGTATTCATGTTGGTACAGAACTAAGTCAGATTGATAAAAGGTGTATTCATGTTGGTACAGAACTAAGTCAGATTGATAAAAGGTGTATTCATGTTGGTACAGAACTAAGTCAGATCGATAAAAGGTGTATTCATGTTGGTACAGAACTAAGTCAGATTGATAAAAGGTGTATTCATGTTGGTACAGAACTAAGTCAGATAAAAGGTGCATTCATGTTGGTACAGAACTAAGTCAGATCGATAAAAGGTGTATTCATGTTGGTACAGAACTAAGTCAGATCGATAAAAGGTGTATTCATGTTGGTACAGAACTAAGTCAGATTGATAAAAGGTGTATTCATGTTGGTACAGAACTAAGTCAGATTGATAAAAGGTGTATTCATGTTGGTACAGAACTAAGTCAGATTGATAAAAGGTGTATTCATGTTGGTACAGAACTAAGTCAGATCGATAAAAGGTGTATTCATGTTGGTACAGAACTAAGTCAGATTGATAAAAGGTGTATTCATGTTGGTACAGAACTTAGTCAGATTGATAAAAGGTGTATTCATGTTGGTACAGAACTATGTCAGATAAAAGGTGTATTCATGTTGGAACAGAACTAAGTCAGATCGATAAAAGGTGTATTCATGTTGGTACAGAACTAAGTCAGATCGATAAAAGGTGTATTCATGTTGGTACAGAACTAAGTCAGATCGATAAAAGGTGTATTCATGTTGGTACAGAACTAAGTCAGATTGATAAAAGGTGTATTCATGTTGGTACAGAACTAAGTCAGATCGATTAAAGGTGTATTCATGTTGGTACAGAACTAAGTCAGATTGATAAAAGGTGTATTCATGTTGGTACAGAACTAAGTCAGATTGATAAAAGGTGTATTCATGTTGGTACAGAACTAAGTCAGATTGATAAAAGGTGTATTCATGTTGGTACAGAACTAAGTCAGATTGATAAAAGGTGTATTCATGTTGGTACAGAACTAAGTCAGATTGATAAAAGGTGTATTCATGTTGGTACAGAACTAAGTCAGATAAAAGGTGTATTCATGTTGGTACAGAACTAAGTCAGATAAAAGGTGTATACATGTTGGTACAGAACTAAGTCAGATAAAAGGTGTATTCATGTTGGTACAGAACTAAGTCAGATTGATAAAAGGTGTATTCATGTTGGTACAGAACTAAGTCAGATTGATAAAAGATGTATTCATGTTGGTACAGAACTAAGTCAGATCGATAAAAGGTGTATTCATGTTGGTACAGAACTAAGTCAGATCGATAAAAGGTGTATTCATGTTGGTACAGAACTAAGTCAGATCGATAAACGGTGTATTCATGTTGGTACAGAACTATGTCAGATAAAAGGTGTATTCATGTTGGTACAGAACTAAATCAGATCAATAAAAGGTGTATTCATGTTGGTACAGAACTAAGTCAGATCGATAAAAGGTGTATTCATGTTGGTACAGAACTATGTCAGATAAAAGGTGTATTCATGTTGGTACAGAACTAAGTCAGATCGATAAAAGATGTATTCATGTTGGTACAGAACTAAGTCAGATCGATAAAAGGTGTATTCATGTTGGTACAGAACTAAGTCAGATCGATAAAAGGTGTATTCATGTTGGTACAGAACTATGTCAGATAAAAAGTGTATTCATATTGGTACAGAACTAAGTCAGATCGATAAAAGGTGTATTCATGTTGGTACAGAACTAAGTCAGATTGATAAAAGGTGTATTCATGTTGGTACAGAACTAAGTCAGATCGATAAAAGGTGTATTCATGTTGGTACAGAACTAAGTCAGATTGATAAAAGGTGTATTCATGTTGGTACAGAACTATGTCAGATAAAAGGTGTATTCATGTTGGTACAGAACTAAGTCAGATAAAAGGTGTATTCATGTTGGTACAGAACTAAGTCAGATCGATAAAAGGTGTATTCATGTTGGTACAGAACTAAGTCAGATTGATAAAAGGTGTATTCATGTTGGTACAGAACTAAGTCAGATCGATAAAAGGTGTATTCATGTTGGTACAGAACTAAGTCAGATTGATAAAAGGTGTATTCATGTTGGTACAGAACTAAGTCAGATCGATAAAAGGTGTATTCATGTTGGTACAGAACTAAGTCAGATCGATAAAAGGTGTATTCATGTTGGTACAGAACTAAGTCAGATCGATAAAAGGTGTATTCATGTTGGTACAGAACTAAGTCAGATTGATAAAAGGTGTATTCATGTTGGTACAGAACTAAGTCAGATCGATAAAAGGTGTATTCATGTTGGTACAGAACTATTTCAGATAAAAGGTGTATTCATGTTGGTACAGAACTAAGTCAGATCGATAAAAGGTGTATTCATGTTGGTACAGAACTAAGTCAGATTGATAAAAGGTGTATTCATGTTGGTACAGAACTAAGTCAGATCGATAAAAGGTGTATTCATGTTGGTACAGAACTATGTCAGATTAAAGGTGTATTCATGTTGGTACAGAACTAAGTCAGATCGATAAAAGGTATATTCATGTTGGTACAGAACTAAGTCAGATAAAAGGTGTATTCATGTTGGTACAGAACTATGTCAGATAAAAGGTGTATTCATGTTGGTACAGAACTAAGTCAGATCGATAAAAGGTGTATTCATGTTGGTACAGAACTAAGTCAGATAAAAGGTGTATTCATGTTGGTACAGAACTAAGTCAGATCGATAAAAGGTGTATTCATGTTGGTACAGAACTAAGTCAGATTGATAAAAGGTGTACTCATGTTGGTACAGAACTAAGTCAGATTGATAAAAGGTGTATTCATGTTGGTACAGAACTAAGTCAGATTGATAAAAGGTGTATTCATGTTGGTACAGAACTAAGTCAGATTGATAAAAGGTGTATTCATGTTGGTACAGAACTAAGTCAGATTGATAAAAGGTGTATTCATGTTGGTACAGAACTAAGTCAGATTGATAAAAGATGTATTCATGTTGGTACAGAACTAAGTCAGATCGATAAAAGGTGTATTCATGTTGGTACAGAACTAAGTCAGATCGATAAAAGGTGTATTCATGTTGGTACAGAACTAAGTCAGATCGATAAAAGGTGTATTCATGTTGGTACAGAACTATGTCAGATAAAAGGTGTATTCATGTTGGTACAGAACTAAATCAGATCAATAAAAGGTGTATTCATGTTGGTACAGAACTAAGTCAGATCGATAAAAGGTGTATTCATGTTGGTACAGAACTATGTCAGATAAAAGGTGTAATCATGTTGGTACAGAACTAAGTCAGATCGATAAAAGATGTATTCATGTTGGTACAGAACTAAGTCAGATCGATAAAAGGTGTATTCATGTTGGTACAGAACTAAGTCAGATCGATAAAAGGTGTATTCATGTTGGTACAGAACTATGTCAGATAAAAGGTGTATTCATGTTGGTACAGAACTAAGTCAGATCGATAAAAGGTGTATTCATGTTGGTACAGAACTAAGTCAGATTGATAAAAGGTGTATTCATGTTGGTACAGAACTAAGTCAGATCGATAAAAGGTGTATTCATGTTGGTACATAACTAAGTCAGATTGATAAAAGGTGTATTCATGTTGGTACAGAACTATGTCAGATAAAAGGTGTATTCATGTTGGTACAGAACTAAGTCAGATAAAAGGTGTATTCATGTTGGTACAGAACTAAGTCAGATCGATAAAAGGTGTATTCATGTTGGTACAGAACTAAGTCAGATTGATAAAAGGTGTATTCATGTTGGTACAGAACTAAGTCAGATCGATAAAAGGTGTATTCATGTTGGTACAGAACTAAGTCAGATTGATAAAAGGTGTATTCATGTTGGTACAGAACTAAGTCAGATCGATAAAAGGTGTATTCATGTTGGTACAGAACTAAGTCAGATCGATAAAAGGTGTATTCATGTTGGTACAGAACTAAGTCAGATCGATAAAAGGTGTATTCATGTTGGTACAGAACTAAGTCAGATTGATAAAAGGTGTATTCATGTTGGTACAGAACTAAGTCAGATCGATAAAAGGTGTATTCATGTTGGTACAGAACTATGTCAGATAAAAGGTGTATTCATGTTGGTACAGAACTAAGTCAGATCGATAAAAGGTGTATTCATGTTGGTACAGAACTAAGTCAGATTGATAAAAGGTGTATTCATGTTGGTACAGAACTAAGTCAGATCGATAAAAGGTGTATTCATGTTGGTACAGAACTATGTCAGATAAAAGGTGTATTCATGTTGGTACAGAACTAAGTCAGATCGATAAAAGGTGTATTCATGTTGGTACAGAACTAAGTCAGATCGATAAAAGGTGTATTCATGTTGGTACAGAACTATGTCAGATAAAAGGTGTATTCATGTTGGTACAGAACTAAATCAGATCAATAAAAGGTGTATTCATGTTGGTACAGAACTAAGTCAGATCGATAAAAGGTGTATTCATGTTGGTACAGAACTATGTCAGATAAAAGGTGTAATCATGTTGGTACAGAACTAAGTCAGATCGATAAAAGATGTATTCATGTTGGTACAGAACTAAGTCAGATCGATAAAAGGTGTATTCATGTTGGTACAGAACTAAGTCAGATCGATAAAAGGTGTATTCATGTTGGTACAGAACTATGTCAGATAAAAGGTGTATTCATGTTGGTACAGAACTAAGTCAGATCGATAAAAGGTGTATTCATGTTGGTACAGAACTAAGTCAGATTGATAAAAGGTGTATTCATGTTGGTACAGAACTAAGTCAGATCGATAAAAGGTGTATTCATGTTGGTACATAACTAAGTCAGATTGATAAAAGGTGTATTCATGTTGGTACAGAACTATGTCAGATAAAAGGTGTATTCATGTTGGTACAGAACTAAGTCAGATAAAAGGTGTATTCATGTTGGTACAGAACTAAGTCAGATCGATAAAAGGTGTATTCATGTTGGTACAGAACTAAGTCAGATTGATAAAAGGTGTATTCATGTTGGTACAGAACTAAGTCAGATCGATAAAAGGTGTATTCATGTTGGTACAGAACTAAGTCAGATTGATAAAAGGTGTATTCATGTTGGTACAGAACTAAGTCAGATCGATAAAAGGTGTATTCATGTTGGTACAGAACTAAGTCAGATCGATAAAAGGTGTATTCATGTTGGTACAGAACTAAGTCAGATCGATAAAAGGTGTATTCATGTTGGTACAGAACTAAGTCAGATTGATAAAAGGTGTATTCATGTTGGTACAGAACTAAGTCAGATCGATAAAAGGTGTATTCATGTTGGTACAGAACTATGTCAGATAAAAGGTGTATTCATGTTGGTACAGAACTAAGTCAGATCGATAAAAGGTGTATTCATGTTGGTACAGAACTAAGTCAGATTGATAAAAGGTGTATTCATGTTGGTACAGAACTAAGTCAGATCGATAAAAGGTGTATTCATGTTGGTACAGAACTATGTCAGATAAAAGGTGTATTCATGTTGGTACAGAACTAAGTCAGATCGATAAAAGGTGTATTCATGTTGGTACAGAACTAAGTCAGATAAAAGGTGTATTCATGTTGGTACAGAACTATGTCAGATAAAAGGTGTATTCATGTTGGTACAGAACTAAGTCAGATCGATAAAAGGTGTATTCATGTTGGTACAGAACTAAGTCAGATAAAAGGTGTATTCATGTTGGTACAGAACTAAGTCAGATCGATAAAAGGTGTATTCATGTTGGTACAGAACTAAGTCAGATTGATAAAAGGTGTACTCATGTTGGTACAGAACTAAGTCAGATTGATAAAAGGTGTATTCATGTTGGTACAGAACTAAGTCAGATTGATAAAAGGTGTATTCATGTTGGTACAGAACTAAGTCAGATTGATAAAAGGTGTATTCATGTTGGTACAGAACTAAGTCAGATCGATAAAAGGTGTATTCATGTTGGTACAGAACTAAGTCAGATAAAAGGTGCATTCATGTTGGTACAGAACTAAGTCAGATTGATAAAAGGTGTATTCATGTTGGTACAGAACTAAGTCAGATTGATAAAAGGTGTATTCATGTTGGTAGAGAACTATGTCAGATAAAAGGTGTATTCATGTTGGTACAGAACTAAGTCAGATCGATAAAAGGTGTATTCATGTTGGTACAGAACTAAGTCAGATCGATAAAAGGTGTATTCATGTTGGTACAGAACTAAGTCAGATCGATAAAAGGTGTATTCATGTTGGTACAGAACTAAGTCAGATCGATAAAAGGTGGATTCATGTTGGTACAGAACTAAGTCAGATCGATTAAAGGTGTATTCATGTTGGTACAGAACTATGTCAGATCGATAAAAGGTGTATTCATGTTGGTACAGAACTAAGTCAGATTGATAAAAGGTGTATTCATGTTGGTACAGAACTAAGTCAGATTGATAAAAGGTGTATTCATGTTGGTACAGAACTAAGTCAGATTGATAAAAGGTGTATTCATGTTGGTACAGAACTAAGTCAGATTGATAAAAGGTGTATTCATGTTGGTACAGAACTAAGTCAGATAAAAGGTGTATTCATGTTGGTACAGAACTAAGTCAGATAAAAGGTGTATACATGTTGGTACAGAACTAAGTCAGATAAAAGGTGTATTCATGTTGGTACAGAACTAAGTCAGATTGATAAAAGGTGTATTCATGTTGGTACAGAACTAAGTTAGATTGATTAAAGATGTATTCATGTTGGTACAGAACTAAGTCAGATCGATAAAAGGTGTATTCATGTTGGTACAGAACTAAGTTAGATCGATAAAAGGTGTATTCATGTTGGTACAGAACTAAGTCAGATCGATAAAAGGTGTATTCATGTAGGTACAGAACTATGTCAGATAAAAGGTGTATTCATGTTGGTACAGAACTAAATCAGATCAATAAAAGGTGTATTCATGTTGGTACAGAACTAAGTCAGATCGATAAAAGGTGTATTCATGTTGGTACAGAACTATGTCAGATAAAAGGTGTATTCATGTTGGTACAGAACTAAGTCAGATCGATAAAAGATGTATTCATGTTGGTACAGAACTAAGTCAGATCGATAAAAGGTGTATTCATGTTGGTACAGAACTAAGTCAGAACGATAAAAGGTGTATTCATGTTGGTACAGAACTATGTCAGATAAAAGGTGTATTCATATTGATACAGAACTAAGTCAGATCGATAAAAGGTGTATTCATGTTGGTACAGAACTAAGTCAGATTGATAAAAGGTGTATTCATGTTGGTACAGAACTAAGTCAGATCGATAAAAGGTGTATTCATGTTGGTACAGAACTAAGTCAGATTGATAAAAGGTGTATTCATGTTGGTACAGAACTATGTCAGATAAAAGGTGTATTCATGTTGGTACAGAACTAAGTCAGATAAAAGGTGTATTCATGTTGGTACAGAACTAAGTCAGATCGATAAAAGGTGTATTCATGTTGGTACAGAACTAAGTCAGATTGATAAAAGGTGTATTCATGTTGGTACAGAACTAAGTCAGATCGATAAAAGGTGTATTTATGTTGGTACAGAACTAAGTCAGATTGATAAAAGGTGTATTCATGTTGGTACAGAACTAAGTCAGATCGATAAAAGGTGTATTCATGTTGGTACAGAACTAAGTCAGATCGATAAAAGGTGTATTCATGTTGGTACAGAACTAAGTCAGATCGATAAAAGGTGTATTCATGTTGGTACAGAACTAAGTCAGATTGATAAAAGTGTATTCATGTTGGTACAGAACTAAGTCAGATCGATAAAAGGTGTATTCATGTTGGTACAGAACTATGTCAGATAAAAGGTGTATTCATGTTGGTACAGAACTAAGTCAGATCGATAAAAGGTGTATTCATGTTGGTACAGAACTAAGTCAGATCGATAAAAGGTGTATTCATGTTGGTACAGAACTAAGTCAGATCGATTAAAGGTGTATTCATGTTGGTACAGAACTAAGTCAGATCGATTAAAGGTGTATTCATGTTGGTACAGAACTAAGTCAGATCGATAAAAGGTGTATTCATGTTGGTACAGAACTAAGTCAGATTGATAAAAGGTGTATTCATGTTGGTACAGAACTAAGTCAGATTGATAAAAGGTGTATTCATGTTGGTACAGAACTAAGTCAGATTGATAAAAGGTGTATTCATGTTGGTACAGAACTAAGTCAGATTGATAAAAGGTGTATTCATGTTGGTACAGAACTAAGTCAGATAAAAGGTGTATTCATGTTGGTACAGAACTAAGTCATATAAAAGGTGTATACATGTTGGTACAGAACTAAGTCAGATAAAAGGTGTATTCATGTTGGTACAGAACTAAGTCAGATTGATAAAAGGTGTATTCATGTTGGTACAGAACTAAGTTAGATTGATTAAAGATGTATTCATGTTGGTACAGAACTAAGTCAGATCGATAATAGGTGTATTCATGTTGGTACAGAACTAAGTCAGATCGATAAAAGGTGTATTCATGTTGGTACAGAACTAAGTCAGATCGATAAAAGGTGTATTCATGTTGGTACAGAACTATGTCAGATAAAAGGTGTATTCATGTTGGTACAGAACTAAATCAGATCAATAAAAGGTGTATTCATGTTGGTACAGAACTAAGTCAGATCGATAAAAGGTGTATTCATGTTGGTACAGAACTAAGTCAGATCGATTAAAGGTGTATTCATGTTGGTACAGAACTAAGTCAGATCGATTAAAGGTGTATTCATGTTGGTACAGAACTAAGTCAGATCGATAAAAGGTGTATTCATGTTGGTACAGAACTAAGTCAGATTGATAAAAGGTGTATTCATGTTGGTACAGAACTAAGTCAGATTGATAAAAGGTGTATTCATGTTGGTACAGAACTAAGTCAGATTGATAAAAGGTGTATTCATGTTGGTACAGAACTAAGTCAGATTGATAAAAGGTGTATTCATGTTGGTACAGAACTAAGTCAGATAAAAGGTGTATTCATGTTGGTACAGAACTAAGTCAGATAAAAGGTGTATACATGTTGGTACAGAACTAAGTCAGATAAAAGGTGTATTCATGTTGGTACAGAACTAAGTCAGATTGATAAAAGGTGTATTCATGTTGGTACAGAACTAAGTTAGATTGATTAAAGATGTATTCATGTTGGTACAGAACTAAGTCAGATCGATAAAAGGTGTATTCATGTTGGTACAGAACTAAGTCAGATCGATAAAAGGTGTATTCATGTTGGTACAGAACTAAGTCAGATCGATAAAAGGTGTATTCATGTTGGTACAGAACTATGTCAGATAAAAGGTGTATTCATGTTGGTACAGAACTAAATCAGATCAATAAAAGGTGTATTCATGTTGGTACAGAACTAAGTCAGATCGATAAAAGGTGTATTCATGTTGGTACAGAACTATGTCAGATAAAAGGTGTATTCATGTTGGTACAGAACTAAGTCAGATCGATAAAAGATGTATTCATGTTGGTACAGAACTAAGTCAGATCGATAAAAGGTGTATTCATGTTGGTACAGAACTAAGTCAGAACGATAAAAGGTGTATTCATGTTGGTACAGAACTATGTCAGATAAAAGGTGTATTCATATTGGTACAGAACTAAGTCAGATCGATAAAAGGTGTATTCATGTTGGTACAGAACTAAGTCAGATCGATAAAAGGTGTATTCATGTTGGTACAGAACTAAGTCAGATTGATAAAAGGTGTATTCATGTTGGTACAGAACTATGTCAGATAAAAGGTGTATTCATGTTGGTACAGAACTAAGTCAGATAAAAGGTGTATTCATGTTGGTACAGAACTAAGTCAGATCGATAAAAGGTGTATTCATGTTGGTACAGAACTAAGTCAGATTGATAAAAGGTGTATTCATGTTGGTACAGAACTAAGTCAGATCGATAAAAGGTGTATTCATGTTGGTACAGAACTAAGTCAGATTGATAAAAGGTGTATTCATGTTGGTATAGAACTAAGTCAGATCGATAAAAGGTGTATTCATGTTGGTACAGAACTAAGTCAGATCGATAAAAGGTGTATTCATGTTGGTACAGAACTAAGTCAGATCGATAAAAGGTGTATTCATGTTGGTACAGAACTATGTCAGATAAAAGGTGTATTCATGTTGGTACAGAACTAAGTCAGATCGATAAAAGGTGTATTCATGTTGGTACAGAACTAAGTCAGATTGATAAAAGGTGTATTCATGTTGGTACAGAACTAAGTCAGATCGATAAAAGGTGTATTCATGTTGGTACAGAACTATGTCAGATTAAAGGTGTATTCATGTTGGTACAGAACTAAGTCAGATCGATAAAAGGTATATTCATGTTGGTACAGAACTAAGTCAGATAAAAGGTGTATTCATGTTGGTACAGAACTATGTCAGATAAAAGGTGTATTCATGTTGGTACAGAACTAAGTCAGATCGATAAAAGGTGTATTCATGTTGGTACAGAACTAAGTCAGATAAAAGGTGTATTCATGTTGGTACAGAACTAAGTCAGATCGATAAAAGGTGTATTCATGTTGGTACAGAACTAAGTCAGATTGATAAAAGGTGTACTCATGTTGGTACAGAACTAAGTCAGATTGATAAAAGGTGTATTCATGTTGGTACAGAACTAAGTCAGATTGATAAAAGGTGTATTCATGTTGGTACAGAACTAAGTCAGATTGATAAAAGGTGTATTCATGTTGGTACAGAACTAAGTCAGATTGATAAAAGGTGTATTCATGTTGGTACAGAACTAAGTCAGATTGATAAAAGATGTATTCATGTTGGTACAGAACTAAGTCAGATCGATAAAAGGTATATTCATGTTGGTACAGAACTAAGTCAGATAAAAGGTGTATTCATGTTGGTACAGAACTATGTCAGATAAAAGGTGTATTCATGTTGGTACAGAACTAAGTCAGATCGATAAAAGGTGTATTCATGTTGGTACAGAACTAAGTCAGATAAAAGGTGTATTCATGTTGGTACAGAACTAAGTCAGATCGATAAAAGGTGTATTCATGTTGGTACAGAACTAAGTCAGATTGATAAAAGGTGTACTCATGTTGGTACAGAACTAAGTCAGATTGATAAAAGGTGTATTCATGTTGGTACAGAACTAAGTCAGATTGATAAAAGGTGTATTCATGTTGGTACAGAACTAAGTCAGATTGATAAAAGGTGTATTCATGTTGGTACAGAACTAAGTCAGATTGATAAAAGGTGTATTCATGTTGGTACAGAACTAAGTCAGATTGATAAAAGATGTATTCATGTTGGTACAGAACTAAGTCAGATCGATAAAAGGTGTATTCATGTTGGTACAGAACTAAGTCAGATCGATAAAAGGTGTATTCATGTTGGTACAGAACTAAGTCAGATCGATAAAAGGTGTATTCATGTTGGTACAGAACTATGTCAGATAAAAGGTGTATTCATGTTGGTACAGAACTAAATCAGATCAATAAAAGGTGTATTCATGTTGGTACAGAACTAAGTCAGATCGATAAAAGGTGTATTCATGTTGGTACAGAACTATGTCAGATAAAAGGTGTAATCATGTTGGTACAGAACTAAGTCAGATCGATTAAAGATGTATTCATGTTGGTACAGAACTAAGTCAGATCGATAAAAGGTGTATTCATGTTGGTACAGAACTAAGTCAGATCGATAAAAGGTGTATTCATGTTGGTACAGAACTATGTCAGATAAAAGGTGTATTCATGTTGGTACAGAACTAAGTCAGATCGATAAAAGGTGTATTCATGTTGGTACAGAACTAAGTCAGATTGATAAAAGGTGTATTCATGTTGGTACAGAACTAAGTCAGATCGATAAAAGGTGTATTCATGTTGGTACATAACTAAGTCAGATTGATAAAAGGTGTATTCATGTTGGTACAGAACTATGTCAGATAAAAGGTGTATTCATGTTGGTACAGAACTAAGTCAGATAAAAGGTGTATTCATGTTGGTACAGAACTAAGTCAGATCGATAAAAGGTGTATTCATGTTGGTACAGAACTAAGTCAGATTGATAAAAGGTGTATTCATGTTGGTACAGAACTAAGTCAGATCGATAAAAGGTGTATTCATGTTGGTACAGAACTAAGTCAGATTGATAAAAGGTGTATTCATGTTGGTACAGAACTAAGTCAGATCGATAAAAGGTGTATTCATGTTGGTACAGAACTAAGTCAGATCGATAAAAGGTGTATTCATGTTGGTACAGAACTAAGTCAGATCGATAAAAGGTGTATTCATGTTGGTACAGAACTAAGTCAGATTGATAAAAGGTGTATTCATGTTGGTACAGAACTAAGTCAGATCGATAAAAGGTGTATTCATGTTGGTACAGAACTATGTCAGATAAAAGGTGTATTCATGTTGGTACAGAACTAAGTCAGATCGATAAAAGGTGTATTCATGTTGGTACAGAACTAAGTCAGATTGATAAAAGGTGTATTCATGTTGGTACAGAACTAAGTCAGATCGATAAAAGGTGTATTCATGTTGGTACAGAACTATGTCAGATAAAAGGTGTATTCATGTTGGTACAGAACTAAGTCAGATCGATAAAAGGTGTATTCATGTTGGTACAGAACTAAGTCAGATAAAAGGTGTATTCATGTTGGTACAGAACTATGTCAGATAAAAGGTGTATTCATGTTGGTACAGAACTAAGTCAGATCGATAAAAGGTGTATTCATGTTGGTACAGAACTAAGTCAGATAAAAGGTGTATTCATGTTGGTACAGAACTAAGTCAGATCGATAAAAGGTGTATTCATGTTGGTACAGAACTAAGTCAGATTGATAAAAGGTGTACTCATGTTGGTACAGAACTAAGTCAGATTGATAAAAGGTGTATTCATGTTGGTACAGAACTAAGTCAGATTGATAAAAGGTGTATTCATGTTGGTACAGAACTAAGTCAGATTGATAAAAGGTGTATTCATGTTGGTACAGAACTAAGTCAGATCGATAAAAGGTGTATTCATGTTGGTACAGAACTAAGTCAGATAAAAGGTGCATTCATGTTGGTACAGAACTAAGTCAGATTGATAAAAGGTGTATTCATGTTGGTACAGAACTAAGTCAGATTGATAAAAGGTGTATTCATGTTGGTAGAGAACTATGTCAGATAAAAGGTGTATTCATGTTGGTACAGAACTAAGTCAGATCGATAAAAGGTGTATTCATGTTGGTACAGAACTAAGTCAGATCGATAAAAGGTGTATTCATGTTGGTACAGAACTAAGTCAGATCGATAAAAGGTGTATTCATGTTGGTACAGAACTAAGTCAGATCGATAAAAGGTGTATTCATGTTGGTACAGAACTAAGTCAGATCGATTAAAGGTGTATTCATGTTGGTACAGAACTATGTCAGATCGATAAAAGGTGTATTCATGTTGGTACAGAACTAAGTCAGATTGATAAAAGGTGTATTCATGTTGGTACAGAACTAAGTCAGATTGATAAAAGGTGTATTCATGTTGGTACAGAACTAAGTCAGATTGATAAAAGGTGTATTCATGTTGGTACAGACCTAAGTCAGATTGATAAAAGGTGTATTCATGTTGGTACAGAACTAAGTCAGATAAAAGGTGTATTCATGTTGGTACAGAACTAAGTCAGATAAAAGGTGTATACATGTTGGTACAGAACTAAGTCAGATAAAAGGTGTATTCATGTTGGTACAGAACTAAGTCAGATTGATAAAAGGTGTATTCATGTTGGTACAGAACTAAGTTAGATTGATTAAAGATGTATTCATGTTGGTACAGAACTAAGTCAGATCGATAAAAGGTGTATTCATGTTGGTACAGAACTAAGTCAGATCGATAAAAGGTGTATTCATGTTGGTACAGAACTAAGTCAGATCGATAAAAGGTGTATTCATGTTGGTACAGAACTATGTCAGATAAAAGGTGTATTCATGTTGGTACAGAACTAAATCAGATCAATAAAAGGTGTATTCATGTTGGTACAGAACTAAGTCAGATCGATAAAAGGTGTATTCATGTTGGTACAGAACTATGTCAGATAAAAGGTGTATTCATGTTGGTACAGAACTAAGTCAGATCGATAAAAGATGTATTCATGTTGGTACAGAACTAAGTCAGATCGATAAAAGGTGTATTCATGTTGGTACAGAACTAAGTCAGAACGATAAAAGGTGTATTCATGTTGGTACAGAACTATGTCAGATAAAAGGTGTATTCATATTGGTACAGAACTAAGTCAGATCGATAAAAGGTGTATTCATGTTGGTACAGAACTAAGTCAGATTGATAAAAGGTGTATTCATGTTGGTACAGAACTAAGTCAGATCGATAAAAGGTGTATTCATGTTGGTACAGAACTAAGTCAGATTGATAAAAGGTGTATTCATGTTGGTACAGAACTATGTCAGATAAAAGGTGTATTCATGTTGGTACAGAACTAAGTCAGATAAAAGGTGTATTCATGTTGGTACAGAACTAAGTCAGATCGATAAAAGGTGTATTCATGTTGGTACAGAACTAAGTCAGATTGATAAAAGGTGTATTCATGTTGGTACAGAACTAAGTCAGATCGATAAAAGGTGTATTCATGTTGGTACAGAACTAAGTCAGATTGATAAAAGGTGTATTCATGTTGGTACAGAACTAAGTCAGATCGATAAAAGGTGTATTCATGTTGGTACAGAACTAAGTCAGATCGATAAAAGGTGTATTCATGTTGGTACAGAACTAAGTCAGATCGATAAAAGGTGTATTCATGTTGGTACAGAACTAAGTCAGATTGATAAAAGGTGTATTCATGTTGGTACAGAACTAAGTCAGATCGATAAAAGGTGTATTCATGTTGGTACAGAACTATGTCAGATAAAAGGTGTATTCATGTTGGTACAGAACTAAGTCAGATCGATAAAAGGTGTATTCATGTTGGTACAGAACTAAGTCAGATCGATAAAAGGTGTATTCATGTTGGTACAGAACTAAGTCAGATCGATTAAAGGTGTATTCATGTTGGTACAGAACTAAGTCAGATCGATTAAAGGTGTATTCATGTTGGTACAGAACTAAGTCAGATCGATAAAAGGTGTATTCATGTTGGTACAGAACTAAGTCAGATTGATAAAAGGTGTATTCATGTTGGTACAGAACTAAGTCAGATTGATAAAAGGTGTATTCATGTTGGTACAGAACTAAGTCAGATTGATAAAAGGTGTATTCATGTTGGTACAGAACTAAGTCAGATTGATAAAAGGTGTATTCATGTTGGTACAGAACTAAGTCAGATAAAAGGTGTATTCATGTTGGTACAGAACTAAGTCAGATAAAAGGTGTATACATGTTGGTACAGAACTAAGTCAGATAAAAGGTGTATTCATGTTGGTACAGAACTAAGTCAGATTGATAAAAGGTGTATTCATGTTGGTACAGAACTAAGTTAGATTGATTAAAGATGTATTCATGTTGGTACAGAACTAAGTCAGATCGATAAAAGGTGTATTCATGTTGGTACAGAACTAAGTCAGATCGATAAAAGGTGTATTCATGTTGGTACAGAACTAAGTCAGATCGATAAAAGGTGTATTCATGTTGGTACAGAACTATGTCAGATAAAAGGTGTATTCATGTTGGTACAGAACTAAATCAGATCAATAAAAGGTGTATTCATGTTGGTACAGAACTAAGTCAGATCGATAAAAGGTGTATTCATGTTGGTACAGAACTATGTCAGATAAAAGGTGTATTCATGTTGGTACAGAACTAAGTCAGATCGATAAAAGATGTATTCATGTTGGTACAGAACTAAGTCAGATCGATAAAAGGTGTATTCATGTTGGTACAGAACTAAGTCAGAACGATAAAAGGTGTATTCATGTTGGTACAGAACTATGTCAGATAAAAGGTGTATTCATATTGGTACAGAACTAAGTCAGATCGATAAAAGGTGTATTCATGTTGGTACAGAACTAAGTCAGATCGATAAAAGGTGTATTCATGTTGGTACAGAACTAAGTCAGATTGATAAAAGGTGTATTCATGTTGGTACAGAACTATGTCAGATAAAAGGTGTATTCATGTTGGTACAGAACTAAGTCAGATAAAAGGTGTATTCATGTTGGTACAGAACTAAGTCAGATCGATAAAAGGTGTATTCATGTTGGTACAGAACTAAGTCAGATCGATAAAAGGTGTATTCATGTTGGTACAGAACTAAGTCAGATTGATAAAAGGTGTATTCATGTTGGTACAGAACTAAGTCAGATCGATAAAAGGTGTATTCATGTTGGTACAGAACTAAGTCAGATCGATAAAAGGTGTATTCATGTTGGTACAGAACTAAGTCAGATCGATAAAAGGTGTATTCATGTTGGTACAGAACTAAGTCAGATAAAAGGTGTATTCATGTTGGTACAGAACTATGTCAGATAAAAGGTGTATTCATGTTGGTACAGAACTAAGTCAGATCGATAAAAGGTGTATTCATGTTGGTACAGAACTAAGTCAGATAAAAGGTGTATTCATGTTGGTACAGAACTAAGTCAGATCGATAAAAGGTGTATTCATGTTGGTACAGAACTAAGTCAGATTGATAAAAGGTGTACTCATGTTGGTACAGAACTAAGTCAGATTGATAAAAGGTGTATTCATGTTGGTACAGAACTAAGTCAGATTGATAAAAGGTGTATTCATGTTGGTACAGAACTAAGTCAGATTGATAAAAGGTGTATTCATGTTGGTACAGAACTAAGTCAGATTGATAAAAGGTGTATTCATGTTGGTACAGAACTAAGTCTGATTGATAAAAGATGTATTCATGTTGGTACAGAACTAAGTCAGATCGATAAAAGGTGTATTCATGTTGGTACAGAACTAAGTCAGATCGATAAAAGGTGTATTCATGTTGGTACAGAACTAAGTCAGATCGATAAAAGGTGTATTCATGTTGGTACAGAACTATGTCAGATAAAAGGTGTATTCATGTTGGTACAGAACTAAATCAGATCAATAAAAGGTGTATTCATGTTGGTACAGAACTAAGTCAGATCGATAAAAGGTGTATTCATGTTGGTACAGAACTATGTCAGATAAAAGGTGTATTCATGTTGGTACAGAACTAAGTCAGATCGATAAAAGATGTATTCATGTTGGTACAGAACTAAGTCAGATCGATAAAAGGTGTATTCATGTTGGTACAGAACTAAGTCAGATCGATAAAAGGTGTATTCATGTTGGTACAGAACTATGTCAGATAAAAGGTGTATTCATGTTGGTACAGAACTAAGTCAGATTGATAAAAGGTGTATTCCTGTTGGTACAGAACTAAGTCAGATTGATAAAAGATGTATTCATGTTGGTACAGAACTAAGTCAGATCGATAAAAGGTGTATTCATGTTGGTACAGAACTAAGTCAGATCGATAAAAGGTGTATTCATGTTGGTACAGAACTAAGTCAGATCGATAAAAGGTGTATTCATGTTGGTACAGAACTATGTCAGATAAAAGGTGTATTCATGTTGGTACAGAACTAAATCAGATCAATAAAAGGTGTATTCATGTTGGTACAGAACTAAGTCAGATCGATAAAAGGTGTATTCATGTTGGTACAGAACTATGTCAGATAAAAGGTGTATTCATGTTGGTACAGAACTAAGTCAGATCGATAAAAGATGTATTCATGTTGGTACAGAACTAAGTCAGATCGATAAAAGGTGTATTCATGTTGGTACAGAACTAAGTCAGATCGATAAAAGGTGTATTCATGTTGGTACAGAGCTATGTCAGATAAAAGGTGTATTCATGTTGGTACAGAACTAAGTCAGATCGATAAAAGGTGTATTCATGTTGGTACAGAACTAAGTCAGATTGATAAAAGGTGTATTCATGTTGGTACAGAACTAAGTCAGATCGATAAAAGGTGTATTCATGTTGGTACAGAACTAAGTCAGATTGATAAAAGGTGTATTCATGTTGGTACAGAACTATGTCAGATAAAAGGTGTATTCATGTTGGTACAGAACTAAGTCAGATAAAAGGTGTATTCATGTTGGTACAGAACTAAGTCAGATCGATAAAAGGTGTATTCATGTTGGTACAGAACTAAGTCAGATTGATAAAAGGTGTATTCATGTTGGTACAGAACTAAGTCAGATCGATAAAAGGTGTATTCATGTTGGTACAGAACTAAGTCAGATTGATAAAAGGTGTATTCATGTTGGTACAGAACTAAGTCAGATCGATAAAAGGTGTATTCATGTTGGTACAGAACTAAGTCAGATCGATAAAAGGTGTATTCATGTTGGTACAGAACTAAGTCAGATCGATAAAAGGTGTATTCATGTTGGTACAGAACTAAGTCAGATTGATAAAAGGTGTATTCATGTTGGTACAGAACTAAGTCAGATCGATAAAAGGTGTATTCATGTTGGTACAGAACTATGTCAGATAAAAGGTGTATTCATGTTGGTACAGAACTAAGTCAGATCGATAAAAGGTGTATTCATGTTGGTACAGAACTAAGTCAGATTGATAAAAGGTGTATTCATGTTGGTACAGAACTAAGTCAGATCGATAAAAGGTGTATTCATGTTGGTACAGAACTATGTCAGATAAAAGGTGTATTCATGTTGGTACAGAACTAAGTCAGATCGATAAAAGGTGTATTCATGTTGGTACAGAACTAAGTCAGATAAAAGGTGTATTCATGTTGGTACAGAACTATGTCAGATAAAAGGTGTATTCATGTTGGTACAGAACTAAGTCAGATCGATAAAAGGTGTATTCATGTTGGTACAGAACTAAGTCAGATAAAAGGTGTATTCATGTTGGTACAGAACTAAGTCAGATCGATAAAAGGTGTATTCATGTTGGTACAGAACTAAGTCAGATTGATAAAAGGTGTACTCATGTTGGTACAGAACTAAGTCAGATTGATAAAAGGTGTATTCATGTTGGTACAGAACTAAGTCAGATTGATAAAAGGTGTATTCATGTTGGTACAGAACTAAGTCAGATTGATAAAAGGTGTATTCATGTTGGTACAGAACTAAGTCAGATCGATAAAAGGTGTATTCATGTTGGTACAGAACTAAGTCAGATTGATAAAAGGTGTATTCATGTTGGTACAGAACTATGTCAGATAAAAGGTGCATTCATGTTGGTACAGAACTAAGTCAGATCGATAAAAGGTGTATTCATATTGTTACAGAACTAAGTCAGATAAAAGGTGCATTCATGTTGGTACAGAACTAAGTCAGATTGATAAAAGGTGTATTCATGTTGGTACAGAACTAAGTCAGATTGATAAAAGGTGTATTCATGTTGGTAGAGAACTATGTCAGATAAAAGGTGTATTCATGTTGGTACAGAACTAAGTCAGATCGATAAAAGGTGTATTCATGTTGGTACAGAACTAAGTCAGATCGATAAAAGGTGTATTCATGTTGGTACAGAACTAAGTCAGATCGATAAAAGGTGTATTCATGTTGGTACAGAACTAAGTCAGATCGATAAAAGGTGTATTCATGTTGGTACAGAACTAAGTCAGATCGATTAAAGGTGTATTCATGTTGGTACAGAACTAAGTCAGATCGATAAAAGGTGTATTCATGTTGGTACAGAACTAAGTCAGATTGATAAAAGGTGTATTCATGTTGGTACAGAACTAAGTCAGATTGATAAAAGGTGTATTCATGTTGGTACAGAACTAAGTCAGATTGATAAAAGGTGTATTCATGTTGGTACAGAACTAAGTCAGATTGATAAAAGGTGTATTCATGTTGGTACAGAACTACGTCAGATAAAAGGTGTATTCATGTTGGTACAGAACTAAGTCAGATAAAAGGTGTATACATGTTGGTACAGAACTAAGTCAGATAAAAGGTGTATTCATGTTGGTACAGAACTAAGTCAGATTGATAAAAGGTGTATTCATGTTGGTACAGAACTAAGTTAGATTGATTAAAGATGTATTCATGTTGGTACAGAACTAAGTCAGATCGATAAAAGGTGTATTCATGTTGGTACAGAACTAAGTCAGATCGATAAAAGGTGTATTCATGTTGGTACAGAACTAAGTCAGATCGATAAAAGGTGTATTCATGTTGGTACAGAACTATGTCAGATAAAAGGTGTATTCATGTTGGTACAGAACTAAATCAGATCAATAAAAGGTGTATTCATGTTGGTACAGAACTAAGTCAGATCGACAAAAGGTGTATTCATGTTGGTACAGAACTATGTCAGATAAAAGGTGTATTCATGTTGGTACAGAACTAAGTCAGATCGATAGAAGATGTATTCATGTTGGTACAGAACTAAGTCAGATCGATAAAAGGTGTATTCATGTTGGTACAGAACTAAGTCAGATCGATAAAAGGTGTATTCATGTTGGTACAGAACTAAGTCAGATAAAAGGTGTATTCATGTTGTTACAGAACTAAGTCAGATTGATAAAAGATGTATTCATGTTGGTACAGAACTAAGTCAGATCGATAAAAGGTGTATTCATGTTGGTACAGAACTAAGTCAGATAAAAGGTGTATTCATGTTGTTACAGAACTAAGTCAGATTGATAAAAGGTGTATTCATGTTGGTACAGAACTAAGTCAGATCGATAAAAGGTGTATTCATGTTGGTACAGAACTAAGTCAGATTGATAAAAGATGTATTCATGTTGGTACAGAACTAAGTCAGATCGATAAAAGGTGTATTCATGTTGGTACAGAACTAAGTCAGATCGATAAAAGGTGTATTCATGTTGGTACAGAACTATGTCAGATAAAAGGTGTATTCATGTTGATACAGAACTAAGTCAGATAAAAGGTGTATTCATGTTGGTACAGAACTAAGTCAGATAAAAGGTGTATTCATGTTGTTACAGAACTAAGTCAGATTGATAAAAGGTGTATTCATGTTGGTACAGAACTAAGTCAGATTGATAAAAGGTGTATTCATGTTGGTACAGAACTAAGTCAGATTGATAAAAGGTGTATTCATGTTGGTACAGAACTAAGTCAGATAAAAGGTGTATTCATGTTGGTACAGAACTAAGTCAGATCGATAAAAGGTGTATTCATGTTGGTACAGAACTAAGTCAGATTGATAAAAGGTGTACTCATGTTGGTACAGAACTAAGTCAGATTGATAAAAGGTGTATTCATGTTGGTACAGAACTAAGTCAGATTGATAAAAGGTGTATTCATGTTGGTACAGAACTAAGTCAGATTGATAAAAGGTGTATTCATGTTGGTACAGAACTAAGTCAGATCGATAAAAGGTGTATTCATGTTGGTACAGAACTAAGTCAGATTGATAAAAGGTGTATTCATGTTGGTACAGAACTATGTCAGATAAAAGGTGCATTCATGTTGGTACAGAACTAAGTCAGATCGATAAAAGGTGTATTCATGTTGTTACAGAACTAAGTCAGATAAAAGGTGCATTCATGTTGGTACAGAACTAAGTCAGATTGATAAAAGGTGTATTCATGTTGGTACAGAACTAAGTCAGATTGATAAAAGGTGTATTCATGTTGGTAGAGAACTATGTCAGATAAAAGGTGTATTCATGTTGGTACAGAACTAAGTCAGATCGATAAAAGGTGTATTTATGTTGGTACAGAACTAAGTCAGATCGATAAAAGGTGTATTCATGTTGGTACAGAACTAAGTCAGATCGATAAAAGGTGTATTCATGTTGGTACAGAACTAAGTCAGATCGATAAAAGGTGTATTCATGTTGGTACAGAACTAAGTCAGATCGATTAAAGGTGTATTCATGTTGGTACAGAACTAAGTCAGATCGATAAAAGGTGTATTCATGTTGGTACAGAACTAAGTCAGATTGATAAAAGGTGTATTCATGTTGGTACAGAACTAAATCAGATTGATAAAAGGTGTATTCATGTTGGTACAGAACTAAGTCAGATTGATAAAAGGTGTATTCATGTTGGTACAGAACTAAGTCAGATTGATAAAAGGTGTATTCATGTTGGTACAGAACTAAGTCAGATAAAAGGTGTATACATGTTGGTACAGAACTAAGTCAGATAAAAGGTGTATTCATGTTGGTACAGAACTAAGTCAGATTGATAAAAGGTGTATTCATGTTGGTACAGAACTAAGTTAGATTGATTAAAGATGTATTCATGTTGGTACAGAACTAAGTCAGATCGATAAAAGAGGTATTCATGTTGGTACAGAACTAAGTCAGATCGATAAAAGGTGTATTCATGTTGGTACAGAACTAAGTCAGATCGATAAAAGGTGTATTCATGTTGGTACAGAACTATGTCAGATAAAAGGTGTATTCATGTTGGTACAGAACTAAATCAGATCAATAAAAGGTGTATTCATGTTGGTACAGAACTAAGTCAGATCGATAAAAGGTGTATTCATGTTGGTACAGAACTATGTCAGATAAAAGGTGTATTCATGTTGGTACAGAACTAAGTCAGATCGATAAAAGATGTATTCATGTTGGTACAGAACTAAGTCAGATCGATAAAAGGTGTATTCATGTTGGTACAGAACTAAGTCAGATCGATAAAAGGTGTATTCATGTTGGTACAGAACTAAGTCAGATAAAAGGTGTATTCATGTTGTTACAGAACTAAGTCAGATTGATAAAAGATGTATTCATGTTGGTACAGAACTAAGTCAGATCGATAAAAGGTGTATTCATGTTGGTACAGAACTAAGTCAGATAAAAGGTGTATTCATGTTGTTACAGAACTAAGTCAGATTGATAAAAGGTGTATTCATGTTGGTACAGAACTAAGTCAGATCGATAAAAGGTGTATTCATGTTGGTACAGAACTAAGTCAGATTGATAAAAGATGTATTCATGTTGGTACAGAACTAAGTCAGATCGATAAAAGGTGTATTCATGTTGGTACAGAACTAAGTCAGATCGATAAAAGGTGTATTCATGTTGGTACAGAACTATGTCAGATAAAAGGTGTATTCATGTTGATACAGAACTAAGTCAGATAAAAGGTGTATTCATGTTGGTACAGAACTAAGTCAGATAAAAGGTGTATTCATGTTGTTACAGAACTAAGTCAGATTGATAAAAGGTGTATTCATGTTGGTACAGAACTAAGTCAGATTGATAAAAGGTGTATTCATGTTGGTACAGAACTAAGTCAGATTGATAAAAGGTGTATTCATGTTGGTACAGAACTAAGTCAGATAAAAGGTGTATTCATGTTGGTACAGAACTAAGTCAGATCGATAAAAGATGTATTCATGTTGGTACAGAACTAAGTCAGATCGATAAAAGGTGTATTCATGTTGGTACAGAACTAAGTCAGATCGATAAAAGGTGTATTCATGTTGGTACAGAACTAAGTCAGATAAAAGGTGTATTCATGTTGTTACAGAACTAAGTCAGATTGATAAAAGGTGTATTCATGTTGGTACAGAACTAAGTCAGATCGATAAAAGGTGTATTCATGTTGGTACAGAACTAAGTCAGATTGATAAAAGATGTATTCATGTTGGTACAGAACTAAGTCAGATCGATAAAAGGTGTATTCATGTTGGTACAGAACTAAGTCAGATCGATAAAAGGTGTATTCATGTTGGTACAGAACTATGTCAGATAAAAGGTGTATTCATGTTGATACAGAACTAAGTCAGATAAAAGGTGTATTCATGTTGGTACAGAACTAAGTCAGATAAAAGGTGTATTCATGTTGTTACAGAACTAAGTCAGATTGATAAAAGGTGTATTCATGTTGGTACAGAACTAAGTCAGATTGATAAAAGGTGTATTCATGTTGGTACAGAACTAAGTCAGATTGATAAAAGGTGTATTCATGTTGGTACAGAACTAAGTCAGATAAAAGGTGTATTCATGTTGGTACAGAACTAAGTCAGATTGATAAAAGGTGTATTCATGTTGGTACAGAACTAAGTCAGATTGATAAAAGGTGTATTCATGTTGGTACAGAACTAAGTCAGATTGATAAAAGGTGTATTCATGTTGGTACAGAACTAAGTCAGATTGATTAAAGGTGTATTCATGTTGGTACAGAACTAAGTCAGATAAAAGGTGTATTCATGTTGGTACAGAACTAAGTCAGATAAAAGGTGTATTCATGTTGGTACAGAACTAAGTCAGATAAAAGGTGTATTCATGTTGGTACAGAACTAAGTCAGATTGATAAAAGGTGTATTCATGTTGGTACAGAACTAAGTCAGATTGATAAAAGGTGTATTCATGTTGGTACAAAATTAAGTCAGATAAAAGGTGTATTCATGTTGGTACAGAACTAAGTCAGATCGATAAAAGGTGTATTCATGTTGGTACAGAACTAAGTCAGATCGATAAAAGGTGTATTCATGTTGGTACAGAACTATGTCAGATAAAAGGTGTATTCATGTTGGTACAGAACTAAGTCAGATCAATAAAAGGTGTATTCATGTTGGTACAGAACTAAATCAGATTGATAAAAGGTGTATTCATGTTGGTACAGAACTAAGTCAGATTGATAAAAGGTGTATTCATGTTGGTACAGAACTAAGTCAGATTGATAAAAGGTGTATTCATGTTGGTACAGAACTAAGTCAGATAAAAGGTGTATACATGTTGGTACAGAACTAAGTCAGATAAAAGGTGTATTCATGTTGGTACAGAACTAAGTCAGATCGATAAAAGATGTATTCATGTTGGTACAGAACTAAGTCAGATCGATAAAAGGTGTATTCATGTTGGTACAGAACTAAGTCAGATCGATAAAAGGTGTATTCATGTTGGTACAGAACTAAGTCAGATAAAAGGTGTATTCATGTTGTTACAGAACTAAGTCAGATTGATAAAAGATGTATTCATGTTGGTACAGAACTAAGTCAGATCGATAAAAGGTGTATTCATGTTGGTACAGAACTAAGTCAGATAAAAGGTGTATTCATGTTGTTACAGAACTAAGTCAGATTGATAAAAGGTGTATTCATGTTGGTACAGAACTAAGTCAGATCGATAAAAGGTGTATTCATGTTGGTACAGAACTAAGTCAGATTGATAAAAGATGTATTCATGTTGGTACAGAACTAAGTCAGATCGATAAAAGGTGTATTCATGTTGGTACAGAACTAAGTCAGATCGATAAAAGGTGTATTCATGTTGGTACAGAACTATGTCAGATAAAAGGTGTATTCATGTTGATACAGAACTAAGTCAGATAAAAGGTGTATTCATGTTGGTACAGAACTAAGTCAGATAAAAGGTGTATTCATGTTGTTACAGAACTAAGTCAGATTGATAAAAGGTGTATTCATGTTGGTACAGAACTAAGTCAGATTGATAAAAGGTGTATTCATGTTGGTACAGAACAAAGTCAGATTGATAAAAGGTGTATTCATGTTGGTACAGAACTAAGTCAGATAAAAGGTGTATTCTTGTTGGTACAGAACTAAGTCAGATCGATAAAAGATGTATTCATGTTGGTACAGAACTAAGTCAGATCGATAAAAGGTGTATTCATGTTGGTACAGAACTAAGTCAGATCGATAAAAGGTGTATTCATGTTGGTACAGAACTAAGTCAGATAAAAGGTGTATTCATGTTGTTACAGAACTAAGTCAGATTGATAAAAGGTGTATTCATGTTGGTACAGAACTAAGTCAGATCGATAAAAGGTGTATTCATGTTGGTACAGAACTAAGTCAGATTGATAAAAGATGTATTCATGTTGGTACAGAACTAAGTCAGATCGATAAAAGGTGTATTCATGTTGGTACAGAACTAAGTCAGATCGATAAAAGGTGTATTCATGTTGGTACAGAACTATGTCAGATAAAAGGTGTATTCATGTTGATACAGAACTAAGTCAGATAAAAGGTGTATTCATGTTGGTACAGAACTAAGTCAGATAAAAGGTGTATTCATGTTGTTACAGAACTAAGTCAGATTGATAAAAGGTGTATTCATGTTGGTACAGAACTAAGTCAGATTGATAAAAGGTGTATTCATGTTGGTACAGAACTAAGTCAGATTGATAAAAGGTGTATTCATGTTGGTACAGAACTAAGTCAGATAAAAGGTGTATTCATGTTGGTACAGAACTAAGTCAGATTGATAAAAGGTGTATTCATGTTGGTACAGAACTAAGTCAGATTGATAAAAGGTGTATTCATGTTGGTACAGAACTAAGTCAGATTTATAAAAGGTGTATTCATGTTGGTACAGAACTAAGTCAGATTGATTAAAGGTGTATTCATGTTGGTACAGAACTAAGTCAGATAAAAGGTGTATTCATGTTGGTACAGAACTAAGTCAGATAAAAGGTGTATTCATGTTGGTACAGAACTAAGTCAGATAAAAGGTGTATTCATGTTGGTACAGAACTAAGTCAGATTGATAAAAGGTGTATTCATGTTGGTACAGAACTAAGTCAGATTGATAAAAGGTGTATTCATGTTGGTACAAAATTAAGTCAGATAAAAGGTGTATTCATGTTGGTACAGAACTAAGTCAGATCGATAAAAGGTGTATTCATGTTGGTACAGAACTAAGTCAGATCGATAAAAGGTGTATTCATGTTGGTACAGAACTATGTCAGATAAAAGGTGTATTCATGTTGGTACAGAACTAAGTCAGATCAATAAAAGGTGTATTCATGTTGGTACAGAACTAAATCAGATTGATAAAAGGTGTATTCATGTTGGTACAGAACTAAGTCAGATTGATAAAAGGTGTATTCATGTTGGTACAGAACTAAGTCAGATTGATAAAAGGTGTATTCATGTTGGTACAGAACTAAGTCAGATAAAAGGTGTATACATGTTGGTACAGAACTAAGTCAGATAAAAGGTGTATTCATGTTGGTACAGAACTAAGTCAGATTGATAAAAGGTGTATTTATGTTGGTACAGAACTAAGTTAGATTGATTAAAGATGTATTCATGTTGGTACAGAACTAAGTCAGATCGATAAAAGGTGTATTCATGTTGGTACAGAACTAAGTCAGATCGATAAAAGGTGTATTCATGTTGGTACAGAACTAAGTCAGATCGATAAAAGGTGTATTCATGTTGGTACAGAACTATGTCAGATAAAAGGTGTATTCATGTTGGTACAGAACTAAATCAGATCAATAAAAGGTGTATTCATGTTGGTACAGAACTAAGTCAGATCGATAAAAGGTGTATTCATGTTGGTACAGAACTATGTCAGATAAAAGGTGTATTCATGTTGGTACAGAACTAAGTCAGATCGATAAAAGATGTATTCATGTTGGTACAGAACTAAGTCAGATCGATAAAAGGTGTATTCATGTTGGTACAGAACTAAGTCAGATCGATAAAAGGTGTATTCATGTTGGTACAGAACTAAGTCAGATAAAAGGTGTATTCATGTTGTTACAGAACTAAGTTAGATTGATAAAAGATGTATTCATGTTGGTACAGAACTAAGTCAGATCGATAAAAGGTGTATTCATGTTGGTACAGAACTAAGTCAGATAAAAGGTGTATTCATGTTGTTACAGAACTAAGTCAGATTGATAAAAGGTGTATTCATGTTGGTACAGAACTAAGTCAGATCGATAAAAGGTGTATTCATGTTGGTACAGAACTAAGTCAGATTGATAAAAGATGTATTCATGTTGGTACAGAACTAAGTCAGATCGATAAAAGGTGTATTCATGTTGGTACAGAACTAAGTCAGATCGATAAAAGGTGTATTCATGTTGGTACAGAACTATGTCAGATAAAAGGTGTATTCATGTTGATACAGAACTAAGTCAGATAAAAGGTGTATTCATGTTGGTACAGAACTAAGTCAGATAAAAGGTGTATTCATGTTGTTACAGAACTAAGTCAGATTGATAAAAGGTGTATTCATGTTGGTACAGAACTAAGTCAGATTGATAAAAGGTGTATTCATGTTGGTACAGAACTAAGTCAGATTGATAAAAGGTGTATTCATGTTGGTACAGAACTAAGTCAGATAAAAGGTGTATTCATGTTGGTACAGAACTAAGTCAGATCGATAAAAGATGTATTCATGTTGGTACAGAACTAAGTCAGATCGATAAAAGGTGTATTCATGTTGGTACAGAACTAAGTCAGATCGATAAAAGGTGTATTCATGTTGGTACAGAACTAAGTCAGATAAAAGGTGTATTCATGTTGTTACAGAACTAAGTCAGATTGATAAAAGGTGTATTCATGTTGGTACAGAACTAAGTCAGATCGATAAAAGGTGTATTCATGTTGGTACAGAACTAAGTCAGATTGATAAAAGATGTATTCATGTTGGTACAGAACTAAGTCAGATCGATAAAAGGTGTATTCATGTTGGTACAGAACTAAGTCAGATCGATAAAAGGTGTATTCATGTTGGTACAGAACTATGTCAGATAAAAGGTGTATTCATGTTGATACAGAACTAAGTCAGATAAAAGGTGTATTCATGTTGGTACAGAACTAAGTCAGATAAAAGGTGTATTCATGTTGTTACAGAACTAAGTCAGATTGATAAAAGGTGTATTCATGTTGGTACAGAACTAAGTCAGATTGATAAAAGGTGTATTCATGTTGGTACAGAACTAAGTCAGATTGATAAAAGGTGTATTCATGTTGGTACAGAACTAAGTCAGATAAAAGGTGTATTCATGTTGGTACAGAACTAAGTCAGATTGATAAAAGGTGTATTCATGTTGGTACAGAACTAAGTCAGATTGATAAAAGGTGTATTCATGTTGGCACAGAACTAAGTCAGATAAAAGGTGTATTCATGTTGGGTTTTATCTTTCTTTTTCATATTTTGTTACGATTTGTTTGCTTTGTTTTGTATTTGTTTGTTTTTGATAACTGATTAATATCTAATTATTTCGTTTTTTTTTCTCTTTTGAGGATATAACTTCAGAAGGGCCTACAAATTTATACATCTTGGAATAACGGTTGTACTTTAGGAGTATTCCCACAGAACAATCCATGTGTTTGGTATTTCACTCTAGATTTATAATTTGTAAATTTAAAGCAAAAACCACCATTTCAGCTCAAAGATAGGTATAGTAGTTTTAGCGCCTGCATCCTAATTACGTATGTATCCCTATTCTTTATCAATAAATGTTTAGAGGCTTGCGTTTGTATTGAATCGGGGCCTTGATGGGAGAGAGGTTTAGCGAGCTGCCTACACCTCATTTATCTTTCACTGCACTCGTCATCACTTGGATAATGTACTCGGTCTTTACGAAAGTAGATTGCCAGACGCTGGTACAACATATGAAAATGTCTGTAATGTCATTGAATATAGCTCAAATAAATATTTTGCATCATGGTGGTATGTTTTGTAAGTACAGATAGTTTTATCACACATACTTGTCAATTAAATAATTATGGTCTGATGGAACATTAGCATACATATAATACAATACAATATATAGACTAGAGGCTGATTGGGCTGAGCCTGTGTCACTCACCTTTCATTCTGCTTTGAGGAAATTTAATACAGAACCTTCCATAGATGCTTCCTACCAAATTTCGGTTCATTTGGCGAAGCAGTTTTTGAGAAGATTTTTAGAAATCGATCAACCAGAATCAATAACTGCCTATGGCTTCTCGGTTTCAGAGAAGATTTTTTAGAAATCAACCAATCAGCAATAAGAATTGCCTGTGCCGGCCATGTTTGTTAACGGAACCAAAATGAGCAATCGGTATAGAGGGCCTTCCATAGATGCTACCTACCAAGTTACGGTTCATTTTGCCAAGCGGTTTCAGAGTAGACGATTTTTTAGGAATCGACCAATCAGCAACAATAATTGTCTGTGCCGGCCATGTTTGTTAACGGATCGAGAAGAAATTAGCAATCTTTATCGAGGACCTTCCATAGATGCTATCTACCACGTTTCGGTTCATTTGACCAAGCGGTTTCAGAGGAGAAGTCTTTTTAGAAATCAACCAATCAGAAACAAGAATTGCCTCTGTTTGCTTGATCATGCTTGTTAAGGGATCGTGACTATTGGAGCAATCTTTACATAGGGCCTGCCATAGATACTTCCTACCAAGTTAGGTTCATTTGGCCAAGCGGTTTCAGAGTAGAAGAATTGTTTAGGAATCGACAAAATCGGCATCAAGAACTGCCTGTGGCGGCCATGTTTGTTAAGGGATCGGGACTAAATGAGCCATCGTTATAGAGGGCTTTATATAGATGCTCCCTACCAAGTTACGTTCATTTGGCCAAGCGGTTTCAGAGTAGACTCATGACTCCTATCCCATGCAATGAAGAAAGGTCAGGTAGCTAATTTTCATGGACCATGCAATGAAGGAATGTCAGGTAGCTAGTTTTCATGGGCAAGCTTCTGATGCTTATGCTTATGTTTGAATGGTGCAAGGTAGTTTATTTTCATGGATAGCACTTTGAAACATGTGTCATACATTGAACAGATGCAAGGTAGCTTATTTCATGGAACACTTCATGACTCCTATGCCATGCAATGAAGAAAGGTCAGGTAGCTAATTTTCATGGACCAGACAATGAAGGAATGCGAGGTAACTAATTTCATGGACAAGCTTCTAATGCTTATGCTTATGTTTGAATGGTGTAAGGGAGCTTATGTTCATGGAAAACGTCATGACTCATATCCCATGCCAATATAAATTTCATAGTCTTTGGTTTGATCAGATCGTTGATCGAAACCACGATCTACCGCACATAATGCGAGTACTCTCTAACTATTTCACCACAGGAGCGTTATTGCTTGTTATAACTAAGCGTCTTATTTCTTTGGAATAGATATACATTTTGTATATGCAAAACAGAAAATGCATTATCTACAGATAAATAATATGGAGATTGATATATACATAGAAACTTGTTCATTTCATATAAATTATGCATTGTTATTAATGTGTAAGGACGGGTTTCATTTGTAATAACTTGTACCCAATGCATTCCAACTTTTGATGTATAAAATAAAGTCAAAATATATTCCTTGTAATGTGACAGTACGTCAAGTTGAAAATTTAAACTTTCTTATGCTTAAATGGTTTAGAACAATAAATATTATTTAAAGAAATGATTAAATTGTATATCAGATGAAATAGATATTTTTGATATAGATTAATAAATGAACTTTTCCATATCAGCCCGTGTATCATCCCGAGACCCCTATATCAACACGAGGTCGAGGGATGATATTGAAAAGGTCATATATTAATCTTATTATCACATACTTCCGACAAATTGTTTTATGAGGCAAATAAAAATATGAAATAATTAAATGACTTTATATGGAAGTTTAATTGTGTATTCAACAGATAAATAATTTTTCAGAACACTGTTGTCAATATTTTCATTTAAAATCAGTTTACGTAGATAGAACGTGATCATCTATCATCTAACTCTTTTATGATTTTTTCAATGTCATCTTCTTGACGACAATTGTTTTCCCTCTCAACTCGATTCGTCAATAGTACACGCATGCTTACTGGTCACCTTCACTGATTCTTGTTGACACGATTAGTAGGGATGTAACCAGGATAAAAATTACTTTTAAATAATTTACGTTGAGTTTCATATTTTGTTCAAGAATTGTGATCATCAGAATTTACTTCCCGTGAAAAGTGATTAGTAAAAAGTATTTTTCGTGAACCGTGATGAGAACCCTATCTCCCATTCATCTTTATGGGTCAGCTATAAATTTTGATTCGTTTTCAAATATATATTTTTTTAAATATTATTAGACTTGAATTTATTTATATTTTATATCGAAATAACTGATTTTCATCCAGCTTTTGTTCCATGTAAATGAATAGGAGATTGCTATCCATTTCTAGGATAAATCTATCTAATTAAAATAGATCTCCTCGCCTACATTCACCCCCCCCCCCCCCCCCCGCCTTTTTTCGTTCAAAAATACTAATTATCAAGAATATATCAAAACCTGGTAAAAGGGGAATAACTGGAACAGTATTTTTTAATGTATTGGTAGCAAATTGTCATGGCTATCATTTGGAACACCTTTGTGGTTTACCTAAATCTCGTTCCGAACGTCAAAAAGTGCTAATAATATATAAATCAATATCGTATGGTAGTTTTCATTAGTTACGTATTGATGCTTGCCGAGGAGTTCCAAAAGTAATAACTGATAGATCACATACGGCACCTATTAGCGAAAAATCATAGGTGGACCCCATTATAGGACACCGTAATGAACCTTATATACGTCACTATCATATTTATCATGTGATCGGGGTGGCAACTTATCGACCAAGAACGATACAAATGAAATAGATAATTGTATAACTCAAAGGTAAGAATAACATTTATAACGTGTCCAAATAATAAAAAAAAAACATTAAAAATATATTTATGTTCAACATAGGTATAAAACACTATAAATAGAAACATAATATAAATACAATGTTCAACATAGTTATTTTACTTCCTTGTTTTCAAATAGAAAAATCAACATTCTACAATAAGAAAATCATTGTTGACACTCGGTACAATTGTCTTCCTTCAATAAAAAGACATTTGTTGTGTTTTTGTTCAATTAATTCAACTAAGAAGAATAATAACTTATGTATTGCACAATCAGAAACATCACAAATATTGTATTGAAATACAATCGGATGCCTAAATATTCTGATGAATAAAATGAAGCAAATGAAAAAAAAAATAATAATAATAATCTCAGATAGTCAAAATGCATATCACCGACACTTAGATACATGTCAGCTGACTTGTTGTATTGCTACACAATCGGAAAACTGTTCATTAAAAGTGATTGCAATATCTAATCACTAAAAAAGTTTAAACAGTTATGGCAAACAATTAAACAGCCATAGTCAGCTATTAGTAGTAGATAGCTACGATTTTTATAAAAAAAAAATCATATGTTTTGGAAATAGGTAAATAGCTTTAAAATGATGGAATAAAGGTAAATATTTCATATTAAGCAGCTTATCGTACCACTTTTCACCTTTTGAGAACGAAAATTATCATCGATTTATTATTTCCTTGCAAGCAAATAATTTGACCTCGCTTTCTCCGTCTGCAACTGACCTTACTAGTGACAGGTAAAAACGAATAATTTGTATTTTGTCGCTTATTAACTGCAAACTTGCATGGTTCTTTGTCCGTAATTAACGCCGACTAATAGCAGATTCACAGAAAATAAGAAATAAGTGCATTGTTGTACTGATAAGTTTAATGACGATTCGGCAAACTCCGTAAACAATGCCGATAATTAATAAGATGGCGTCCATTTCTTGATCGATCTCAAAACACGAGTAGTTGCACCTTTTTTCCCCGATGCGCGTACATTTCATAACATTTATAAGTTACAGAAACACGTTTTATTAAAGCATCAATCATATCTGATAGTTTTTATGTGCAACACAAATTTATAATTTTGGCAGATAATGCCCCTTTAAACAGTCACGGTCAACAATTAAAACAGTGATGGCCAACAATTATGAAGTGATGGATTACTATTAAACAGTCATGGTCAACAATTAATCAGTGATGGCCAAAAATTAAACATTGATGGTCAACAATTAATCAGTGATGGCCAAACATTAAACATTGATGGTCAACAATTAATCAGTGATGGCCAAACATTAAACATTGATGGTTAACAATTAATCAGTGATGGCAAGCAAATAAACAGTGATGGTCAACAATTAATCAGTGATGGCCAACACATATACATTGATGGTCTACAAATAGACAGTCATGGTCAACAATTAAACAGCCATTGTCAACAATTAAACAGTGTTGGTCAACAAATAAACATTGATGATCTACAATTAAAAGGGGCCCGGGTAGCTCAATGAGTTAGGTCGTTGGATCTAACAACTCATACAAGGCTATCACCAATACGGCGTGGTTCGCGCCCTGCTTTGTAAATTACAAAAAGGGTGCATTCGACTCGCAGCCGCAAGTGATAAAGTTTACCAGTCGACATGATATAGCTGAAATATTGTTGAAAGAGGTGTTCAAACACCAAAAATCAAAATCAAATCAATCTACAATTAAACAATCATGGGCAACAATTAAACAGTGATGGTCAACAATTAAACAGTGATGGTAATCAAATAAACAGTAATGGTAAACAATTAAACAGTCATGGTCAACAATTAAACTGTCATGTTCAGCAATTAAACAGTCAGGGTCAACAATTAAACAGTCATGGTTAACAATTAAACAGTGATGGTAATCAAATAAACAGTGATGGTAAACAATTAAACAGTCATGGTCAACAATTAAACTGTCATGGTCAGCAATTAAACAGTTAAGGTTAACAATTAAACAATGGTCATGGTAAACAATTAAACAGTGATGGTCAACAACTAAGCAGTCATGGCTAACAATTAAACAATAGTCATGGTAAGCAATTAAACAGTGATGGTCAACAATTAAACAGTGATGGTCAACAATTAAACAGTCATGGTAAACAATTAAAGTCAAGGTCAACAACTAAGCAGTCATGGTTAACAATTAAACAATAGTCATGGTAAACAATTAAACAGTGATGGTCAACAATTAAACATTGACGGTCAACAATTAAACAGTGTTGGCTAACAATTAAATAGTGATGGTCAACAATTAAACATTAATGGTCAACAATTAAACAGTGATGGTCAACAATTAAACAGTGATGGTCAACAATTAAAAATTGATGGTCAACAATTAAACAGTGATAGTCAAGAATTAAACAGTGATGGTCAACAGTCATTGTCAACAATTCAACAGCGATGGTCAACAATCAAACAGTGATGGTCATCAAATAAACAGTGATGGTCAACACTTAAGCAGTCATGGTCAACAACTAAACAGTCATGGTTAACAATTAAACAATAAAACAGTGATGGTCGACAATTAAACAGTGATAGTCAACAAATAAACAGTGATGGTCAACACTTAAGCAGTCATGGTCAACAACTAAACAGTCATGGTTAACAATTAAACAATAAAACAGTGATGGTCGACAATTAAACAGTGATGGTCATCAAATAAACAGTGATGGTCAACACTTAAGCAGTCATGGTCAACACTTAAGCAGTCATGGTCAACAATTAAACAGTCATGGTTAACAATTAAACAATAAAACAGTGATGGTCGACAATTAAACAGTGATAGTCAACAAATAAACAGTGATGGTCAACATTTAAGCAGTCATGGTCAACACTTAAGCAGTCATGGTCAACAACTAAACAGTCATGGTTAACAATTAAACAATAAAACAGTGATGGTCGACAATTAAACAGTGATAGTCAACAAATAAACATTGATGGTCAACAATTAAACAGTGATGGTCAACAATTAAACAGTGATAGTCAACAATTAAACAGTAATGGTAATCAAATAAACATTGATGGTCTACAATTAAACAGTCATGGTCAACAATTAAACATTGATGGTCAACAATTAAACAGGGATGGTCAACAATTAAACAGTGATAGTCAACAAATAAACATTGATGGTCAACAATTAAACAGTGATGGTCAACAATTAAACAGTGATGGTAATCAAATAAACATTGATGGTCAACAATTAAACAGACATGGTCAACAATTAAACAGTGATGGTCAACAATTAAACTGTCATGGTTAACAATTAAACAATAGTCATGGTAAACAATTAAACAGTGATGGTCAACAATTAAACATTGATGGTCAACAATTAAACAGTGATGGTCAACAATTAAACAGTGATAGTCAACAAATAAACATTGATGGTCAACAATTAAACATTGATGGTCAATATTTAAACAGTCATGGACAACAATTAAGCAGTGATGGTCAGCAATTTAACTGTCATGGTCAACAATTAAACAGTGATGGTCAGCAATTAAACTGTGATAGTCAAGAATTAAACAGTCATGGTCAACAATTAAACTGTCATGGTCGGCAATTAAACAGTCAGGGTCAACAATTAAATAGTAATGGTCAGCAATTAAACAGTCATGGGCAACAATTAAACAGTCATGGTCAACAATTAAACATTGATGGTCAACATTTAAACAGTCATGGTCAACAATTAAACAGTGATGGTCAGCAATTAAACAGTCATGGTCAACAATTAAACAGTGATGGTCAGCAATTAAACTGTGATAGTCAAGAATTAAACAGTCATGGTCAACAATTCAACAGTCATTGTCAACAAATAAACAGTGATGGTCATCAAATAAACAGTGATGGTCAACACTTAAACAGTCATGGTCAACAATTAAACAGTCATGGTCAACAATTAAACAGTCATGGTTAACAATTAAACAGTCATGGTCAACAATTCAACAGGCATTGTCAACAATTAAACTGATGGTCATCAAATAAACAGTGATGGTCAACACTTAAACAGTCATGGTCAACAATTAAACAGTCATGGTCAACAATTAAATATTGACGGTCAACAATTAAACAGTCATGGGCAACAATTAAACATTGATGGTCAACAATTAAACAGTGTTGGCTAACAATTAAATAGTGATGGTCAACAATTAAACATTGATGGTCAACAATTAAACAGTGATGGTCAACAATTAAACAGTGATGGTCAACAATTAAAAATTGATGGTCAACAATTAAACAGTGATAGTCAAGAATTAAACTGTGATGGTCAACAATTCAACAGTCATTGTCAACAATTCAACAGTGATGGTCAACAATCAAACAGTGATGGTCATCAAATAAACAGTGATGGTCAACACTTAAGCAGTCATGGTCAACAACTAAACAGTCATGGTTAACAATTATACAATAAAACAGTGATGGTCGACAATTAAACAGTGATAGTCAACAAATAAACAGTGATGGTCAACAATTAAACATTGATGGTCAACAATTAAACAGTGATGGTCAACAATTAAACATTGATGGTCAACAATTAAACAGTGATGGTCAACAATTAAATAGTGATAGTCAACAAATAAACAGTGATGGTCAACAATTAAACATTGATGGTCAACAATTAAACATTGATGGTCAACATTTAGACAGTCATGGTCAACAGTTAAACAGTCATGATCAGCAATTAAACTGTGATTGCCAACAGATAATCAGTCATGGTCAACAATTAAACGGTGATAGTCAACAATTAAACAGTGATGGTCAACAATTCAAGTCATTGTCAACAATTAAACATTGATGGTCAACAATTAAACAGTCATTGTCATAAAATAAAACAGTGATGACCAACAGATAAACAGTCATGGTCAACAATTAAACATTGATTGTCAACAATTAAGCAAAGATGGTCAACAAATAAACAGTGATGGTCAACAATTAAACATTGATGGTCAACAATTACACAGTCATGGTCAGCAATTAGTCTGTCATGGTCAACAATTAAACAGTGATGTTCAGCAATTAAACAGTCATTGTCAACAGTTAAAGAGTCATGGTAAACAATTAAACAGTGATGGTCAACAATTACACAGTGATGGTCAACAATTAAACATTGATCATCAAGAATTAAATAGTGATGGTCAACAAATGAAACAGTGATGGGCAATAATTACAATCATGGTCAACAACTAAACAGTGATGACTAACAATTCGACAGTCATTGTCAACAATTAAACAGTGATGGTCAACAATTAAATATTGACGGTCAACAATTAAACAGTCATGGGCAACAATTAAGCATTGATGGTCAACAATTAAACAGTGTTGGCTAACAATTAAATAGTGATGGTCAACAATTAAACATTGATGGTCAACAATTAAACAGTGATGGTCAACAATTAAACAGTGATGGTCAACAATTAAAAATTGATGGTCTACAATTAAATAGTGATGGTCAACAATTACACAGTGATGGTCAACAATTAAACAGTGATGGTCAACAATTAAACAGTGATGGTCAACAATTTAACATTGATGGTTAACAATTAAACAGTGATGGTCAATAATTAAACATTGATGGTCAACAATTAAAGGCATACAGTAGCTCAAATTGATTTTTTTTGTTCATATTAAAAGTTGGCAATATTCGATGTTTTATACTAATAAAATGTTCTGAACAAGAAGCCAGGTTTAAAAAATATGCTATAATGTCGTAATTAGTGAAAAGAATTCGAATGTCTGTTGGTAAAATCGCCATTAGCACCCCTAATTATAAGTCAGTTGATTTTCCGAAGTTTGCCGGACACTGATAACTGCTATGAATAACCAGGAAGCATGCATTTCATGTAAATTCGTTATAATTAATATAATTTAAGAAATATATATATATATGAAATTGGATCTGGGGTAATCAGTTAATATAATGGTAGTTAGTAAGAATGACACTTAACATCTTAAATACGTGATGTAATAAAAAAACAAAAAAAAACAAACCCAAACTCTGCAAAGGGGCCTGATAATGGGAAAATTGTAAACAAATTGTATTGCATAGTATTGACAACACATCAGTGGTCTTGATTATATTTTTTCGAAAAAAAAAAACAGTCATGAAGTTCATTATTTTAGTCTAATTTAACAGAGATATTACCTAGCGTTTCCTACTGAAAAAAACAAGAATAATATGAAAAACGACGATGGAATTCTACTGTCAAAATACGATTCGGCCGTGAAAAGATACTAAATTATGCTTACCGTATACGTGTTGAAAAATGGAGTAGGTCGGTATAACACCTTTTTTTTTATTTTTACACGAAGTTTGCTAAATACTCATAATTGTGTCGTTTTCGTCAATATTTTTGTTTGTGTCATACATGTGCTTTTCCTTCCGCAAATAATTTCGCAAATGCGCAAACGCTTTACCGAATAGATTCACTTTGTAGGTCACGGAATATATGAATAATACAATAATGATATGCGGGTATACAATGAATATTTTACTGGAAGCAAGAAAATCAAACAGCAACGTGTTTCCTTCGTTCTAGCAGAGAATTCCCTGGTTCTACACTATTTACGTATGATATAATGAAAAATGTCAACTGCAATTAGTATAAAACATCGAATATTGGCAACTTTTAATAAAAAATCAAAAAAAAAATCAATTTAAGCTACTGTATGCCTTTAAACAGTCATGGTCAACAATTAAACAGTCATGGTCAACAATTAAAGTCATGGTCAACAATTAAACATTGATGGTTAATAATTAAACATCGATGGTCAGCAATTAAATATTGATTGTCAACAACTAAACAGTAATGGTTAACAATTTAACAATTGTATGGTCAACAATTCCACAAACACCAACAAATTGATTAAGTTATTGTACTCAAAACGACCACGACATTTACTGATAGAAATGTAAGTATTGGTGTGGGACAGGCAGAACGATATGGCAGGGTTGTCCGATCCCTCTTGATGATTGGGTCTCCAACACCAAAATAGATATAAACAAACAATAAAAAGACCTGCACAGACCACATGTTATCACAAAACTGACATCACCGTGTATTTGTCCTTTTTCTTTTGGCCATTGTGTTGTCTGTTCTTCTTCGATTTATGGATTCTGATTACCCCTTTAGTATCTTCGAACTCTTGTTACAGTAGTAGTGTCAGTGAATGCTTGTAATGACTCAGAAGGTAGAATTTGTTGGTTAAAGATAATTACTCTTAGAACCCCCCCCAAAAAAACCCAATCATAATTGATACTTCCAACAGATTTAATATCTAAAATTATTAATGGTTTTCGAGGGAGACAATTTGTTGTAATTGAATTTTGAATATAACAGGTTGATTGATTGATGGATTTTATTGTGCTTTACACCACTTTCAGCAATATTTCAGCTATATTATGGCGACCAGTTTTAGTGGTGGAAGAACTCGGAGTACCCGGAGAGAACCACCGACAATGGGCAAGCAACTGGTAAACTTTATCACTGGCGGCTGCGAGTCGAGTGCACCTTTTTTGTAATTTGCAAAGCCGGGCGCTAACCCACATCGTATTGGTGATAGGCTTGTACGAGTTGTTAGGTAATGCAACTACCTAATTCATTGAGCCACCCGGGCTCTCAATATCAAATAGTAATGTTTTATAGTAAGTAACCAGAAACCTGCAGATCCCGTTGATACCATATCAGAAAGTTTAAAGATGCCAAAGGGGAAATCAGAAACCTTAATTTGTGTGTATCTTTTGTAGATCGTTGTTTGTCCTTTTGTACTTTTTACTTTTGCCATTGTGTTGTTTTTTCGTCTTCGATATACGGATTCTGATTACCTCTTTGGTATCTTCAAACTGTTCTTGAATAAGACAGACAGTACAATGGTCAAAAGAAAAAGTCCAAAAGGACACTTGAAATGCTAATATGGTTTGGTGCATAAATGCAACAATTGACCCTGTGGTAGTGATTTAAAAAGACCTTCACTGTCCATTTATATCTTATTTCATACAGATGTTTAATGGCTAGCGTGATCGACCCGAGTGTAACAAGTCTTTGAGATTCTCTGTTATATACACAGGATTAAGATGAAATAAAACAGACACTTTGTGCACAGAGTCGTGATAATGTATTAAATAGTATTTTCGAATATTGATGTAGTATACTAATAACCTAGATATGAACGTTAGTGGGAATGACTATATTAACATCCTAACAATTACTGTGGATGCTGTCATATGTCTTTATCTGTATCTCAGTTTTCCATTTTCCGTGTTTAATTTTAAGTTGATTTTGTTTTTATAATTTCAGGTATGTCGTTAATCACTTGTTGTGATCCATGTTCCAGGGTCGATGAAAGTTCCTCTGCTACCAGATGGTGTGTAGATTGTGAAGATGCTCTGTGTATAAATTGTGTAAAAGCACACAAAGGCCACAAAGCATCTACCAACCATCATGTCATCGACATTGGTGTTATATCAACGTTACCTACTGAGGCACTGAAAACACAGACAACATGTTCAAGACATCCAGACTATATCATGGACTTTTTCTGTACCCATCATCAGATTAGTTGCTGTGGTAACTGCATACTGGAAGAGCACCGCTCCTGTGATAAAGTCATGCCACTTGAAAAGGCATCCGAGAACGCAAAAACATCCTCCCTTTTTCACGATATCTCAGACGGAATGAAGTATGTCCAGTTAACGTTAAAGAAAGTTGTACAAAACAGACAGGAAAATAAAGACAGGATGAAAATAGAGGAGAAAGCCATGGTAAGAAACATATCAGCATTCAAAGCGTCCGTAATAAAGAAACTTGATGAACTAGAAAAGTCGGCTCTGTTAGAGCTGCAAACCGTCAGTCAAGATTCTATTGGTCAAATGGTAAAAGAAGAAACCGAGGTAAGCAATTCAGTTTCACTGATCGACAAACATCTACAACAACTTGACTTCTTGACAAAGAATGGTTCCAATCAGCACGTGTTTCTCCTTCTACACCAGCTGTTGCCAATACTTAGTAAAGAACACGCCCATTTAGAGGAGATGATAACTAATCACCTGGATGTCAGCTTAGTCTATGAACAACCAGAACACTTGTTATCTGATATAAACACTTTAGGTACAATACGGTTACAGAAAACACAATGCACAGTTAAATTTAAACCTTTAAAACACACGCAAGCCCAAGAAGTATCTGTCCAGTCTAAAACTCCAAAATCATTCACATTTTGCTACAGAATAGACAGAACATTTGGTGAAGTAAGTGGTATGGTTGTTGATAATGATGATAACCTGATACTAGCAGATAAATCATTTCTTCGAATGTACAGTCAGGATGGTAAATACATCAAAGAATGCAGATTAGGGGGAGACGCATGGGATATTTCCTACCACAAACAGTCTGGTAGAATTGTTGTTGCATTGAAGTCGTCCAATGGTATTCAGTTCGTAGACAGCTTTACTGCACAAAAGAAGATAATTGTCCAGAATATGAAGTATTGTAGAGGAGTTACGTGGGTAGATGACAACGTTTACGTCAGTGATTATAATGAACATGGTAGTTGTGGTAGGATAAACATGTTAGATTCTCACGGACGTCACATTAGTAGTATAGGTATACGTAGTAGTAGTAGTAGTAATATATACTACCTCCATCACAGAGACAACAATATATATTATACAGACTTGAACATCAAAGTCTACTGTATAAAGAAAGATGGATCAAACCTATTTACTTTTAGTTCTCCAGACTTAAGAGATACACTTGGTATTGATACTGACCGACCAGGAAACGTTTACGTGGCAGGGTGGGGGTCAGACCACATTGTGCGCCTGTCTCCTGATGGACAGAACAGTGAAATAGTCCTGAAAAATGAGGATGGTATTAAAAGGCCGCACACACTTTGCTTCAGTAGAGATTTTAAGAAATTATTTGTGTCAAATGAAGATGGAAAGCGAGTTGATGTTTATAACTGTCAATATTAAGGATGTGATTATTGCTCTAATGGTGGAGGCAAAGAAAACAAATAACACAACAGAAAAAAATAAAAAGATGTGAAACAAAGTAAATGTGAATGTTTTAAAACACAACAGTTATAATTCTGATCATTAATGTAATACTGTAATAAAATGAAAAACCAAAAATTAAAAAGATGTGAAACAAAATAAATGTAAATGTTTTAAAACACAACAGTTATAATTCTGATCATTAATGTAATACTGTAATCAAATGAAAAACCAAAAATTAAAGATGGACAACAAAATAAATGTGAATGTTTTAAAACACAACAGTTATAATTCTGATCATTAATGTAATACTGTAATAAAATGAAAAACCAAAAATTAAAAGGAGAGACAACAAAATAAATGTAAATGTTTTAAAACACAACAATTATAATTCTGATCATTAATGTATTACTGTAATAAAATGGAAAACCAAAAATTAAAAAGCACTACATTGTGGGGTTCGTGTTACTCGATCTTAAATTTTCTGTGTAGTGTTTTGTAGATCGTTGTTTGTCCTTTTGTCAGTTTTATTTGGCCATTGTATTGTCTATCCTTCGATTTACGGATTCTGATTACCCCTTTAGAATCTTCAAACTCTTTTCCAAAAATAAATAGAAAAATACTAAATTTACTGGGTTTCCTTTGAACTATTTTGTATGGAAAAGAGTCTAAATGGGACCAAAATCTCGCAATTAGGAAGATATACACAATTTATATTTTTCATTTAATTTTAACATGTTTGATGAATTGTTTTCTTTGAATAGAATGAAAAACAAAAAATACCAGACTGTCAGAACAGAAAAAAACCCAGACTGTCAGAACAGACAAAATACCAGACTGTCAGAACAGACAACAAACCAGACTGTCAGAACAGACAAAATACCAGACTTTCAGAACAGACAAAATACCAGACTGTCAGAACAGACAAAATACCAGACTGTCAGAACAGACACAATACCAGAATGTCAGAACAGACAAAATACCAGACTGTCAGAACAGACAAAATACCAGACTGTCAAAACAAACAAAATACCAGACTGTCAAAACAGACAAAATACCAGACTGTCAGAACACAAAATATCAGACTGTCAGAACAGACAAAATACCAGACTGTCAGAACAGACAAAATACCAGACTGTCAGAACACAAAATACCAGACTGTCAGAACAGACAAAATACCAGATTGTCAGAACAGACAACATACCACACTGTCAGAACAGACAAAATACCAGACTTTCAGAACAGACACAATACCAGACTGTCAGAACAGACAAAATACCAGACTGTCAGAACAGACAAAATACCAGACTGTCAAAAGACAAAATACCAGACTGTCAAAACAGACAAAATACCAGACTATCAGAACAGACAAAATACCAGACTGTCAGAACAGACAAAATACCAGACTTTCAGAACACAAAATACCAGACTGTCAGAACAGACAAAATACCAGATTGTCAGAACAGACAACATACCAGACTGTCAGAACAGACAAAATACCAGACTGTCAGAACAGAAAACAAACCAGACTGTCAGAACAGACAAAATACCAGACTGTCAGAACAGACAAAATACCAGATTGTCAGAACAGACAACATACCAGACTGTGAGAACAGACAAAATATCAGATTGTCAGAACAGACAAAATACCAGATTGTCAGAACAGACAAAATACCAGACTGTCAGAACAGAAAAAAATACCTGACTGTCAGAACAGAAAAAATACCATTCAGAACAGACAAAATACCAGACTGTCAGAACACAAAATACCAGACTGTCAGAACAGACAAAATACCAGACTGTCAGAACAGACAACAAACCAGACTGTCAGAACAGACAAAATACCAGACTTTCAGAAGACAAAATACCAGACTGTCAGAACAGACAAAATATCAGATTGTCAGAACAGACAAAATACCAGATTGTCAGAACAGACAAAATACCACTGTCAGAACAGACAAAATACCAGACTGTCAGAACAGACAAAATACCAGACTGTCAGAACAGACAAAATACCAGACTGTCAGAACAGAAAAAATACCAGACTGTCAGAACACAAAATACCAGACTGTCAGAACAGAAAAAATACCAGACTGTCAGAACAGACAAAATACCAGACTTTCAGAACAGACAAAATACCAGACTGTCAGAACAGACAACAAACCAGACTGTCAGAACAGACAAAATACCAGACTTTCAGAACAGACAAAATACCAGACCGTCAGAACAGACAAAATACCAGACTGTCAGAACAGACACAATACCAGACTGTCAGAACAGACAAAATACCAGACTGTCAGAACAGAAAACAAACCAGACTGTCAGAACAGACAAAATACCACACTTTCAGAACAGACAAAATACCAGACTGTCAGAACAGACAAAATACCAGACTGTCAGAACAGACACAATACTCGACTGTCAGAACAGAAAAAATACCAGACTGTCAGAACAGGTAACATACCAGACTGTTAGAACAGACAACATACCAGACTGTCAGAATAAACAAAATACCAGACTGTCAGAACAGACAAAATATCAGTCATTCAGAACAGACAAAATACCAGACTGTCAGAAGAGACAAAATATCAGACTGTCAGAACAGACAAAATACCAGACTGTCAGAACAGACAAAATACCAGAATGTCAGAACAGACAAAATACCAGACTGTCAGAACAGACACAATTGGTACACCTAACACACAAATTGATTATTTTATTATTTTCAATTATATTCTCAAAATTTCATGCATGTCTTCCAATCAGATTTGACCTAGCTAGTGCTAATGGTTTCTAATATTTAAGGGTGGATAAAGGATATCAACGCTTAAAAAAGAAGACTTTGAAGATACCACAGGGGTAATCAGAATCCGTAAATAGAAAGACAGACAGACAACACAATATTACAATAGTAAAATGAGACAAATACCCAAATTACAATGGGTGTAGCACATTACTGTGTACAACACATTTTTGTGTCAAGTCAAAATTGTGTCCGCACTTCCTGTTGATATACGCTTGTTCAAGTTTCCATTGTTGACGTGCGTGCTGAGGTTGTATCATGATAAGCTCGGTAGCCCTTTATTATACAATGTTGAAAGTTTTTTTTGTACATGACAAACAATCGTCATATTTCAAATATGATATTCATGTTTTATAAACTCACCTCGTTTAAATTATTATTCATTTAAGAAGAGTTTGATGATATCAAAGGGGTAATCGGAATCTGTAAATAGAAGGACTGACAACACAAAAGAAAAAAGACAAAATGACAAACACACTACATAGAAAACAAAACATCGAGCAACACTAACCTCACTAAAACAGAGGATGAACTCTGGTGTTCCGGAAAGGTAAGCAGTTCCTGTTCCAGCAATATCACTCGTCCTGTTACTATGATTACAAACCCGGAGATAATTCATGAATGAGGAAATGACCAGGAAGTGCTCACGACAAGTGGAACATATATATGGTCATGTGTGACAAGGTTTGGTTTATGGTGTTTAACGCCACTTTCAACAATATTTCAGTTGTATCGTGGCGGTCAGTTTTATTGGTGGAGGAAACCGGAGTACTCCGAGAAAACCACCGACCTGTGGCAAGTCACTGACAAACTTTATCACATAATGTTGTACACCTCGCACTGATCGAGATTCGAACTCAAAACATCAGTGGTGATAGGCACTTATTGCATAGGTAGTGGTAAATCCAATTACTATGCAATGACGGCCACGATGGCCACTTATTTGTGACAAAGATATTCTATAGCGGTTAACCATCTCATTAAATAATAGGAACAATTAGTTTAGTAGCTGCCTTGTTAGCTGCAACCCTTACAAGGAAATCCTGATAGGAACCACATGCTCTGGAACATCGGAACAACTGAGAGATATATACTCCTTATACAGGTGCTGCTGGAATGTTGCTACATATAAATGGAAAGTTCACAATGGGAATATTGTAATCATCGTCAAGTTTCATCTTTAACCGGCCTTTACTGTTAATTTCGAAGTGTAGGAAGAGTTTGAAGATACCAAAAGGGTAATCATAATCCTTATATCGAAGAACAGACAACACAATGGCCAAAAGGACAAACAACGATCTACAAAACATACACATAAAACTAAAGATCGATTAACACTTGTACGAACCCCACTAAAAACTGGGGATGTACTCAGGTGCTCCGGAAGGGTTGGCACTTCCTGCTCCACTAGTGGCAACAGTCATGTTAATATAGTTAAAAATCCGGCTACAAGTCAAGAATGAGGAAATGACCGGGAAGTGTTTACAAGTGGAACATATCCGTGGTCATTTGCGACACAGATATTCCATAACGGTCATGGTGGCGACTGTAAAAGTGATGACTTCAACTTAATCAAGAGGAAGCCTTGGTTCAGTAGCTTCCTTGTTAGCAGCAACTCTCTATCTAGGAAATCCTGATAGGAACCACAAGCTCTGGAATATCTTATCAACTGAGAGATATATACTCCATATGCAGGTGCTGCTCGAATGTTTCTACTTATAAATGGAAAGTTCACCATGGGAAAATTGAAATCATCTCTTTTGTCATAAAGCTTCGTTCTTAACCGCCCCTCACTGTCAATTTCTATCAAGGTATGAAGCAGACATATCTGTATCTGTGGCATCCTTTATTTCAAACTCAATGGGATAGATGCGATCAACAAAATCTTAAAATTTAGAATCATTTAGTGATAGCTGGACATCATCTATATAGCGGAACGTGCAATTCAAGGATCAGGATAGCTTCTCTGAGTTTTTCTTGAAAATCCCCGTATATGAAGTGAAATTCATACCAATAAAGAAACAAGTCGGCGAGAAGAGGGGCACAGTTTGTATCCATAGGTATAACAAATATGTTGTCAATCCAAAACTCGAACATTTTGATGGTATTAGATTCAGAGAATATTTCGACAGAATCAGTTTTTTATTTTTTCATTACAAAATAAGATTTGTCTCTTCTAATCTTAAGACAAGGTGCTTGTATCTAAGTTGGCCATTCATCTTTATGAAACACGGTTGGACTAATTGTGTTATTGTGTCTTTTAGTTTTGAATGGGGAATAGTTGTGTAAAAGGTAAAGAAGTCAAATGTGTTAATGCTATTGCAGGGACCTTGCTGCATGTATATAATCTAAAAGATCTTTAGAGTTTTTCAGATTCCACATCTGATTCACACCCCCCCCCCCCCCCCCCCCCCTCAAGTAGCTAGTGTCCCAGTAACTCTGAAACCCAGTAGTGACCGCTGATAGAATAGATGTTAATAACTTGGAAAGCATTTCGTGGAGCATTTGACAGACCCAGCAATATAATACTGTTTGTAACACTTGTGTAATTTAGGAATCCAGTAGAGTGACGTTAGATTCAGTTTAAACACCAAAGGAATACAAACAGATCTATTATTGTCCAGGATTTCATAGGAACACAAAACAGACCAATGATTGTCCTCTTTCATATGTGCTGTCCCGGGATAGGTAAGGTTGGGAAGTGAATTATCAATACCAAATTCCTTTACAATTCGATGACAACCCTGTGATGTTTTCTTGATTGTATTCTTATAGTGATATTAAGCATAATGATAACAATGTATTATATATCTACTCTATTTAATCGTGTTTGTGACACCCCACATTTGTATTATATATCTACTCTATTTAATCGTGTTTGTGAAACCCCACATTTGTATTATATATCTACTCTATTTAATCGTGTTTGTGACACCCCACATTTGTATTATATATCTACTCTATTTAATCATGTTTGTGACACCCCACATTTGTATTATATATCTACTCTATTTAATCGTGTTTGTGACACCCCACATTTGTATTATATATCTACTCTATGTAATCGTGTTTGTGACACCCCACATTTGTATTATATATCTACTCTATTTAATCGTGTTTGTGACACCCCACATTTGTATTATATATCTACTCTATTTAATCGTGTTTGTGACACCCCACATTTGTATTATATATCTACTCTATTTAATCATGTTTGTGACACCCCACATTTGTATTATATATCTACTCTATTTAATCGTGTTTGTGACACCCCACATTTGTATTATATATCTACTCTATGTAATCGTGTTTGTGACACCCCACATTTGTATTATATATCTACTCTATTTAATCGTGTTTGTGACACCCCACATTTGTATTATATATCTACTCTATTTAATCATGTTTGTGACACCCCACATTTGTATTATATATCTACTCTATTTAATCGTGTTTGTGACACCCCACATTTGTATTATATATCTACTCTATGTAATCGTGTTTGTGACACCCCACATTTGTATTATATATCTACTCTATTTAATCGTGTTTGTGACACCCCACATTTGTATTATATATCTACTCTATGTAATCGTGTTTGTGACACCCCACATTTGTATTATATATCTACTCTATTTAATCATGTTTGTGACACCCCACATTTGTATTATATATCTACTCTATTTAATCGTGTTTGTGACACCCCACATTTGTATTATATATCTACTCTATTTAATCGTGTTTGTGACACCCCACATTTGTATTATATATCTACTCTATTTAATCGTGTTTGTGACACCCCACATTTGTATTATATATCTACTCTATTTAATCGTGTTTGTGACACCCCACATTTGTATTATATATCTACTCTATTTAATCGTGTTTGTGACACCCCACATTTGTATTATATATCTACTCTATTTAATCGTGTTTGTGACACCCCAACAACCGGGGGTGAAATCAAGTGCTCTAGAAGTAGTTCCTGCTCCACTAGAGGCACCCGTCGTGTTTGTTTGATAATTCAACTGTTTCTACTGTGTTTTCCTCTTAATTCATATTCATCAAGTGTGGATTTCACCAGTTGTCGCCTCTTTTGTATTCTCTGATTTTTTTAAATCATTTTCTGTAAGTGCTCGACCTTCTTTATGAACTCTAACCATGATCTTCGTAACCCATTTGGTATCGATACTTTTCATAGACTTATCGATAGCAGCCAAGAGAAAAGTAAACATGTTGCTTTGCTCTTGTGTCTCCTGTAATTCAAGCCAATGTTGAAGTAATTTATGAATGAATCCAGTGGTGTGTAATTTGAATTCTTCCTCGAATTTGATGATCGTAGCAGTAGATATTCTAAGTTCTCTACCAAACTGTCCAACTTCATGTAGTAGGGTAGAAAGGTTTCTAGAAAGAACAATCAAACTGCTGTCTGCAAAAAACTCAGAATCACCTTCTGAAACAAGAATAAAAGACGAGTACTACCTTGATGAGTAAAACTTGTGTATGAAGAAAGTGCATCAGGTTAATAAAATGGAAAAAAAATGCCACACAAAGCATAAATAATAAAATGATTTTTTTTTTTACAATATTAAAACATAGAAAATAGCATGAAAAGAAAAAAATAATACCATATTAAAACATAGATGACAACATGAAAAACAGAAACATACCACACTGTCGGAATAATTAGAAAATCAAATATCAAAATCGTAGAAAGAGACAAAATCGATACTCCTAACACACAAATACATTGTTTTTGTACAATACCGCTCACTTTCCTGTCATGACACAGGCACTTCAATAAGAAGTGGCTGGGTCAAACAGTTTCATGGGCCAAAACTCCTCTCTTAGTGAAATGGTGCAGTGATGCAAGTGCTTTCCACATATGAGTAAAATCCTAACTCTCGCATATAACATGGTGAGTAACGTTATTATTCAGAACAATATAATCTTGAACGTCATCAATATAAAAGTTGTCATGTGCATAATATTAGTTCTACAAAAGAGACCTGATGGCCTCAACCATATAATATGATGGGTGCCACCAGTGGAGCAGGAACTCGGATTACCCTTCCAGAGAATCTGAGTTCACATCCAGTTTCAAGTGGGGTTTGTCTTGGACATCTCATCCAATTACTTTGTATACAGTTGAAATTCTATGTTGTGATGTAAAGCTGTGATTGCCGTGTAATAATAATGTTTGGTTTGTCATTACTATTTGTTTTGTAGGAAGTTCATGTTTTATCTGTGTTATTTGTATTTATTTACGTATCCTGGTGTCCAACACGATTTCCATTTTTTTTTCATCAATTCTCCCGCATATTTGCATTAACTGCGGATGTATAATTAGTGCGTTTGATCCGTTTCTGGAATCACCTTTATCAGACACTCAAAGTCAAAAGATGAATATGAAAACATTTCAAAATCACTTTCGAGCCAGAAAGCCAAAGGGCTAAAACATGAATGATAGCCAACTGTGACTTGTCACCTATGTCTGAGAGAGATAAACCTTACCATATTTAGTCATCTATGTCTGAGAGAGATGAACCTAACCATATTTAGTCATCTATGTCGGAGAGAGATGAACCTAACCATATTTAGTCATCTATGTCTGAGAGATATGAACCTAACCATATTTAGTCATCTATGTCGGAGAGAGATGAACCTAACCATATTTAGTCATCTATGTCTGAGAAATATGAACCTAACCATATTTAGTCATCTATGTCTGAGAGAGATGAACCTAACCATATTTAGTCATCTATGTCTGAAAGAGATGAACCTAACCATATTTAGTCATCTATGTCTGAGAGAGATGAACCTAACCATATTTAGTCATCTATGTCTGAGAGAGATGAACCTAACCATATTTAGTCATCTATGTCTGAGAGAGATGAACCTAACCATATTTAGTCATCTATGTCTGAGAGAGATGAACCTAACCATATTTAGTCATCTATGTCTGAGAGAGATGAACCTAACCATATTTAGTCACCCATGTCTGAGAGAGATGAACCTAACCATATTTAGTCATCTATGTCTGAGAGAGATGAACCTAACCATATTTAGGATCTTTAAATGTCAACAATAAATATATCTTCTTAACCATGTCAGAGCTGATATTGACTACTGGGCAAGTTTATTTATCTTATTAACCATGTCAGAGCTGATATTGACTACTGGGCAAGTTTATTTATCTTATTAACCATGTCAGAGCTGATATTAACTACTGGGCAAGTTTATTTATCTTATTAACCATGTCAGAGCTGATATTGACTACTGGGCAAGTTTATTTATCTTATTAACCATGTCAGAGCTGATATTGACTACTGGGCAAGTTTATTTATCTTATTAACCATGTCAGAGCTGATATTGACTACTGGGCAAGTTTATTTATCTTATTAACCATGTCAGAGCTGATATTAACTACTGGGCAAGTTTATTTATCTTATTAACCATGTCAGAGCTGATATTAACTACTGGGCAAGTTTATTTATCTTATTAACCATGTCAGAGCTGATATTAACAACTGGGCAAGTTTATTTATCTTATTAACCATGTCAGAGCTAATATTGACTACTGGGCAAGTTTATTTATCTTATTTACCATGTCAGAGCTAATATTGACTACTGGGCAAGTTTATTTATCTTATTAACCATGTCAGAGCTGATATTGACTACTGGGCAAGTTTATTTATCTTATTAACCATGTCAGAGCTGATATTGACTACTGGGCAAGTTTATTTATCTTATTAACCATGTCAGAGCTGATATTGACTACTGGGCAAGTTTATTTATCTTATTAACCATGTCAGAGCTGATATTGACTACTGGGCAAGTTTATTTATCTTATTAACCATGTCAGAGCTGATATTGACTACTGGGCAAGTTTATTTATCTTATTAACCATGTCAGAGCTGATATTGACTACTGGGCAAGTTTATTTATCTTATTAACCATGTCAGAGCTGATATTGACTACTGGGCAAGTTTATGTATCTTATTAACCATGTCAGAGCTGATATTGACTACTGGGCAAGTTTATTTATCTTATTAACCATGTCAGAGCTGATATTGACTACTGGGCAAGTTTATTTATCTTATTAACCATGTCAGAGCTGATATTGACTACTGGGCAAGTTTATTTATCTTATTAACCATGTCAGAGCTGATATTGACTACTGGGCAAGTTTATTTATCTTATTAACCATGTCAGAGCTGATATTGACTACTGGGCAAGTTTATTTATCTTATTAACCATGTCAGAGCTGATATTAACTACTGGGCAAGTTTATTTATCTTATTTACCATGTCAGAGCTGATATTGACTACTGGGCAAGTTTATTTATCTTATTAACCATGTCAGAGCTGATATTGACTACTGGGCAAGTTTATTTATCTTATTAACCATGTCAGAGCTGATATTGACTACTGGGCAAGTTTATTTATCTTATTAACCATGTCAGAGCTGATATTGACTACTGGGCAAGTTTATTTATCTTATTAACCATGTCAGAGCTGATATTGACTACTGGGCAAGTTTATTTATCTTATTAACCATGTCAGAGCTGATATTGACTACTGGGCAAGTATATGTATCTTATTAACCATGTCAGAGCTGATATTGACTACTGGGCAAGTTTATTTATCTTATTAACCATGTCAGAGCTGATATTGACTACTGGGCAAGTTTATTTATCTTATTAACCATGTCAGAGCTGATATTGACTACTGGGCAAGTTTATTTATCTTATTAACCATGTCAGAGCTGATATTGACTACTGGGCAAGTTTATTTATCTTATTAACCATGTCAGAGCTGATATTGACTACTGGGCAAGTTTATTTATCTTATTAACCATGTCAGAGCTGATATTAACTACTGGGCAAGTTTATTTATCTTATTTACCATGTCAGAGCTGATATTGACTACTGGGCAAGTTTATTTATCTTATTAACCATGTCAGAGCTGATATTGACTACTGGGCAAGTTTATTTATCTTATTAACCATGTCAGAGCTGATATTGACTACTGGGCAAGTTTATTTATCTTATTAACCATGTCAGAGCTGATATTGACTACTGGGCAAGTTTATTTATCTTATTAACCATGTCAGAGCTGATATTGACTACTGGGCAAGTTTATTTATCTTATTAACCATGTCAGAGCTGATATTGACTACTAGGCAAGTTTATTTATCTTATTAACCATGTCAGAGCTGATATTAACTACTGGGCAAGTTTATTTATCTTATTAACCATGTTAGAGCTGATATTAACTACTGGGCAAGTTTATTTATCTTATTAACCATGTCAGAGCTGATATTGACTACTAGGCAAGTTTATTTATCTTATTAACCATGTCAGAGCTGATATTAACTACTGGGCAGGTTTATTTATCTTATTAACCATGTCAGAGCTGATATTAACTACTGGGCAAGTTTATTTATCTTATTTTTATGAATGGTCGTTTTATATCATTAAATATAGCACAAACCCTTCGGGAGTACCAGGGTTTGCACCCCCCAGTTTCTGGTGGGGTCCGTGTTGTTCATCTATTTAATGTGCTGTGTCGTGTTGTTTTCTGTTTTGTTATGTTTGTCTTTGTTCTGTGATTTATGTCCGTTGTTGCCAATGTCTATGGATTGTCCATTCTTGATTACTCCTTCAGTATTTCCTTCTGTATATATATAAACATTTAACATATTGATAACTCACAAATAAATTAAACTGAAATAGATACCTTCAACAGGTTTACTGCGGATTTTCAGCTTGGACAGTTTCAGCAGAGGAAGGTTCGTTTGATGAACACGAGTCTTTGCATATTTGTCTGATGTTAGGTCAAACTGCATGTTCTCAAATGCCCCTATTCTTCCACCCTTTGGTAGATCGATTGCCAAAAGGGCAAAATTTGTGTCAAATGAGCCCTTGAATATAAATGTGTATTGTGGCTGCATTTCTGCTTTCACGACATAATTAAGACGAAGGCGCTCTTCTTCGTGGATACGAACGGTATTTGATCTACAATCGGTAATTTCCGTAAAATGGTGATCTCTGAGCCGTTTTTGCTTCATGGCTGATACTTTATATTCTGGTACACACTCTACACGGATAGCATATTTAAAATTGGATTCTTTCCTGGCAAAGATCATAACGTTACAAACATATTCAATGTTCATTAATATTTTTGCTTCAGTTTTCACATCACGGAAGTTTGTACCAGGTTTTATCCAAGCAATCTGAAATCTAAAAATATATATGACTACTAGTTTGTTGTTCACCAATAGTTCAATACTGACAGTTAGACTTTGACTCTGTTCGTACCATTTTCCAATTAGATTTTGCACCTGCTCCGACAGTGTGGTATATTTTTTTTTATTTTCAGTTTATTATCTCGAACTCGGATGAGCCATTTCCTGGATATTGTGAATTCATTAAATTCGTGCATACCAATTTTCGTAAATTTGAGGCTAAAATATATTTTCTTGGATTGGATAATTATTTCATAGATCCTCTTTAATAGTCAATGAATGTAAATATGATGACAACTATTCGTTGAATTCTTAATTCCATGGCTTGACACAATCAACGAAATCTACGAAAATTGAAATAGCACGAATAATAATGAAATCACAGTACCTAGAAGAAAATATAAAGTTCATTTTATCACCGCCAGCTGTGATTTGGATAGTGGGATACAAGTAAAATTATCGGTGTGTTCGGCTTCGAAATGAATTTACTTTATTTTAGCGTTTACTTTTTCTTTTTCTTTTAGAAATTCCCAAGATATTTAGCCAAATTTACTTCGAAAGTATTACAGTCGCTATTGTGACTTTGTTAACCGCTACAGAGTATCTGTGTCACAAATGACCACGAATATATTCCGTTTTGTCGGAACCACAATCCGATTCTTTCCTCATTCATGACTTATCATCGGCTTTGTAACAATATTAATACGACGGGTTCCACTAGTGGATCAGGGACTGCTTACCCTTCTGGAGTATTTGAGCCACTAGTGGATCAGGGACTACTTACCCTTCTGGAGTATTTGAGCCACTAGTGGATCAGGGACTGCTTACCCTTCTGGAGTATTTGAGCCACTAGTGGATCAGGGACTGCTTACCCTTCTGGAGTATTTGAGCCACTAGTGGATCAGGGACTGCTTACCCTTCTGGAGTATTTGAGCCACTAGTGGATCAGGGACTGCTTACCCTTCTGGAGTATTTGAGCCACTAGTGGATCAGGGACTGCTTACCCTTCTGGAGTATTTGAGCCATTAGTGGATCAGGGACTGCTTAACCTTCTGGAGTATTTGAGCTCACCCCGGGTTTTTAGAGTAGTTCGTGTTGCTCGATCTTTAGTTTTCTGTACAATGTTTTGTGGGTCATTGTTTGTCACTTTATCCCTTTTTCTTTTGGCTATTGTGTTGCCTGTCCTTTTTTGAATTACGGTTTCTGATTACCCTTTTGGTATCTTCAAAATTTTCTTACCAAATGTACAGGCATATAACATGACGTATTTCAATTATTTAATGCCACATATCGGGTTGTTTTCACGGGGGTGTAAATGTTAGTTATTTCGGCATCCTACTCGCCATATACAACATTTAGGCCGCTAACATCAATATGTAGCACTGTGTAATGGAGAAATGAAAGTAATCGTGAAAAAACAAACCACTTCATATTTTCGTAAATATTTTTGTACAACTGGTCAAAATTGTAATCCGCTGTATTGATTTGAAATGAATATGATGCTAATTTCTGTTCTTCAGATATCAATCTTAGCAAAACTTTCAACCCCGAGTAAAAATCTGTACCTTAAAGTGAGTGTGAAACGGTCTGTACCCAGAGAAAACCACCGACCAGTCGCAAGTCATTGACAAACGTTATCACATAATGTTGTATCGAGTACACCTCGCCTGATCGGGATTTGAACTGTTTAATCAGTAGTAGCTTAGAAGTTCAATATATTATCATCTCAAAAATTGTTATTAATACATGTAACATGAATTAACAAGATAAAACAACAAGGGCTTCCCCCTCTCAATTAAAATTAGGGTTAGGGTGGTTATGGTGGTTAATGCCATTTTTAGAAATATTTCAGTTATATCGTGGTGATCAGATTTATTGGCGGGGGAAACCGGAGTACCTGGATAGAACCACCGACCTATCGCAAGTCACTGACAAACTTTATCACATAATGTTATGTCGAGTACACCTCTCCATGAATGGAACTCGAACTCACAACGTCAGTGGTAATAGGCACTGATTGTACAGATAGTTATAAATCCAACTATCATATGATCATGACCACGACAGCCCCAATTAAAATTTGAGGGATATTTGTCATATCTTCTTTAATTTCATTTTTGACGATGCATAATTTTTTTTTATTAGATTGTCTCCATCTAAAATATTCATTGAACTCACCCTTCTTTTGCAAACTTTGTTCCTTGTTTTGGTTCCATCAATTTCCTGAAACATTATCGAACAGTTTACATATATATGTTATGGTACCCGTATACGTAGTGAATAATAACATTCTCGCTCACATGGGTTCACCATGGTTTTTGTGAAAGGTCCGTGTTGTGTTTATTTTTGTTTGTCTTCGTTCTGTATCTTGCACTCAATGTTTCCTCACAGTGTCTCTGGGTTGTCCATTCTTGATTGCCCTTTTAGTTTTATTGTACTCTTATTGTACCATGTGTGAGTTATTAAGTAAAAACAATTTGAAGAGACACTTTCAATAATAGCTGTCTACAAAGAAACACATTCAATTGTTGTCTACTACAAATCATACTCGCTTTATTATTGTTTCATTTGTTTTTAGGAGATAGAAAATTTGACAAAGAAAGAACAAAACACCATAATATTGCTAATAACATAATAGGAAGAATGAATGAAGATGAGAAACTATCCAATAAATGTTAGAGAAAACCGAAGGGGCAAATCAAGATGAGCAACAGCAAAATGTTGGACATCACTATATACAAAACAAACAACACAATAAGACATGAGCTCTCCTACAAACAACGGCGTATAAAGACGAACTGTAAATGCGGAAATCGCAACGGATATCTCAACACGGAACAAGATCGTAAAGACACATAACAGGACAACATAAAAAACTACAAATGTAAGTAACACGGACCCCATCAAAAATATACCGGGAGTGAACTCAAGTGATCGCAAAGGGTAAGCAGATCCTGCTTCTTATAAGACACCCACCATGCTACTCATATAATCAATATGTGTGTACACCACGATACACAACAAACACAAATAACATAAATAAGACATGACCCCCCCCCCCCCCCTCCTCATGAATCAAACATAGTTTTTAAATGGAAATCAATATCACATATAAGCACAAATATTAAGTAAAGGAACAGCGCTGTTATTGCTGTGCTATATTTTCACAGCCACATTAGGGTCTTCAATAATGGGCATAGCTCATATTTTATAATGAGTCGCTTTTGCTACTAATGCAATCAGTGACTATCACCACTAACGTTGTGAAATCGAACCCTGCGCAGGTGAGTTGTACTCGATACAACATTATGTGATAAAGTTTGTCAGTGACCTGCGACAGGTCAGTGTTTTTCTCCGGTACTTCGATTTCCTCCAACAATAAAACTTACCGCCAGGATATAACTGAAGTGGCATTAAACATGATAAACCCAAACCAAAGAAGGACAGACAATACCATGGGCGTACCATCAAATATTGTTACACATGTGTTGTCATAATAAAATAATAAAATATAACATAATAATATTTACCCTTCCTTTCCTTCTTTAGACATTACTTTTGTATCTCCAACACTTCTATAAAATGTAAATATTATTCTGTTTAAATACAAAATGATTTCTATAATAAAATGAAAAACAAGAACAGTTTGAAGATACCAAAGTGGTAAGATACTAAAGGGGTAAGATACTAAAGTGGTAAGATACTAAAGTGGTAGGATACTAAAGTGGTAAGATAACAAAGTGGCAAGATACTAAAGTGGTAAGATACTAAAGTGGTAAGATACCAAAGTGGTAAGATACTAAAGGGGTAAGATACCAACATTGTAAGATACCAAAGTGGTAAGATACTAAAGTGGTAAGATACTAAAGGGGTAACATACTAAAGTGGTAAGATACTGAAGTGGTAAGATACTAAAGTGGTAAGATAACAAAGTGGTAAGATACTGAAGTGGTAAGATACTAAAGTGGTAAGATACCAAAGTGGTAAGATAACAAAGTGGTAAGATACTAAAGTGGTAAGATACCAAAGTGGTAAGATACTAAAGGGGTAAGATACTAAAGTGGTAAGATAACAAAGGGGTAAGATACTAAAGTGGTAAGATACCAAAGTGGTAAGATACTAAAGGGGTAAGATACTAAAGGGGTAAGATACTAAAGTGGTAAGATACTAAAGTGGTAAGATACTAAAGTGGTAAGATACCAAAGCGGTAAGATACTAAAGGGGTAAGATACTAAAGGGGTAAGATACTAAAGTGGTAAGATACTAAAGGGGTAAGATACCAAAGTGGTAAGATAACAAAGTGGTAAGATACTGAAGTGGCAAGATACTAAAGTGGTAAGATAACAAATGGGTAAGATACTAAAGTGGCAAGATACTAAAGGGGTAAGATGCTAAAGTGGTAAGATACTAAAGGGGTAAGATGCTAAAGTGGTAAGATACTAAAGTGGTAAGATACTAAAGGGGTAAGATACCAAAGTGGTAAGATGCTAAAGTGGTAAGATACTAAAGTGGTAAGATACTAAAGTGGTAAGATACCAAAGTGGTAAGATACTAAAGTGGTAAGATACCAAAGTGGTAAGATACTAAAGGGGTAAGATACTAAAGTGGCAAGATACTAAAGGGGTAAGATGCTAAAGTGGTAAGATACTAAAGTGGTAAGATGAAGCCATCAATTGATCGAAGGACAGATAACACAATGGCCAAAAGAAAAAGGACAAACAACGATTTACCAAGCATTACACACTAAAGATTGAGCAGCACGAACCCCAGTTAAAACCTGGGGTGAAATCAGGTGCTCCGGAAGGGTACCCAGTTTCTGCTCCACATGTGGCATCCGTAGTGAAAAATATCTGTCGGGAAGAATTCAAATAGCAAATGTAAAACAAAATCGTAGAAAGAGACAAAATCGATAACCTTAACACACAAATACACAATCGCTCACCATCCTGGCTTGGTACAGGCTTGGTAACGATAACCTTAACACACAAATACACAATCGCTCACCATCCTGGCTTGGTACAGGCTTGGTAACGATAACCTTAACACACAAATACATGATCGCTCACCATCCTGGCTTGGTACAGGCTTGGTAACGATAACCTTAACACACAAATACATGATCGCTCACAATCCTGGCTTGGTACAGGCTTGGTAACGATAACCTAAACACACAAATACACGATTGCTCACCATCCTGACTTGGTACAGGCTTGGTAACGATAACCTAAACACACAAATACACGATCGCTCACCATCCTGGCTTGGTACAGGCTTGGTAACGATAACCTAAACACACAAATACACGATCGCTCACCATCCTGGCTTGGTACAGGCTTGGTAACGATAACCTAAACACACAAATACACGATTGCTCACCATCCTGGCTTGGTAACGATAACCTAAACACACAAATACATGATCGCTCACCATCCTGACTTGGTACAGGCTTGGTAACGATAACCTTAACACACAAATACACGATCGCTCACCATCCTGGCTTGGTACAGGCTTGGTAACGTTAACCTTAACACACAAATACACGATTGCTCACCATCCTGGCTTGGTACAGGCTGGGTAACGATAACCTTAACACACAAATACACGATCGCTCACCATCCTGACTTGGTACAGGCTTGGTAACGATAACCTAAACACACAAATACACGATCGCTCACCATCCTGACTTGGTACAGGCTTGGTAACGATAACCTTAACACACAAATACACGATCGCTCACCATCCTGGCTTGGTACAGGCTTGGTAACGATAACCTTAACACACAAATACACGATTGCTCACCATCCTGGCTTGGTACAGGCTGGGTAACGATAACCTTAACACACAAATACACGATCGCTCACCATCCTGACTTGGTACAGGCTTGGTAACGATAACCTAAACACACAAATACACGATCGCTCACCATCCTGACTTGGTACAGGCTTGGTAACGATAACCTTAACACACAAATACACGATCGCTCACCATCCTGGCTTGGTACAGGCTTGGTAACGATAACCTTAACACACAAATACACGATTGCTCACCATCCTGGCTTGGTACAGGCTGGGTAACAATAACCTAAACACACAAATACACGATCGCTCATCATCCTGGCTTGGTAACGATAACCTAAACACACAAATACACGATCGCTCACCATCCTGACTTGGTACAGGCTTGGTAATGATAACCTTAACACACAAATACACGATCACTCACCATCCTGACTTGGTACAAGCTTGGTAACGATAACCTAAACACACAAATACACGATCGCTCACCATCCTGACTTGGTACAGGCTTGGTAACGATAACCTTAACACACAAATACACGATCGCTCACCATCCTGGCTTGGTACAGGTTTGGTAACGATAACCTAAACACACCAATACACGTTTGCTCACCATCCTGACTTGGTACAGGCTTGGTAACGATAACATTAACACACAAATACACGATCGCTCACCATCCTGACTTGGTACAGGCTTGGTAACGATAACCTAAACACACAAATACATGATTGCTCACCATCTTGGCTTGGTAACGATAACCTTAACACACAAATACACGGTCGCTCACCATCCTGGCTTGGCACAGGCTTGGTAACGATAACGTTAACACACAAATACATGATCGCTCACCATCTTGGCTTGGTACAGGCTTGGTAAAGATAACCTAAACACACAAATACATGATCGTTCACATCCTGGCTTGGTACAGGCTTGGTAACGATAACCTTAACACACAAATACATGATCGCTCACCATCCTGGCTTGGTACAGGCTTGGTAACGATAACATTAACACACAAATACACGATCGCTCACCATCCTGGCTTGGTACAGGCTTGGTAATGATAACCTAAACACACAAATACACGATCGCTCACCATCCTGACTTGGTACAGGCTTGGTAACGATAACTTTAAACACACAAATTAATACACGATCGCTCACCATCCTGGCTTGGTACATGCTTGGCAACGATAACCTTAACACAAATACACGATCGCTCACCATCCTGGCTTGGTACAGACTTGGTAACGATAACCTTAACACACAAATACACAATCGCTCACCATCCTGACTTGGTACAGGCTTGGTAACGATAACCTTAACACACAAATACACGATCGCTCACAATCCTGGCTTGGTACAGGCTTGGTAACGATAACCTAAACACACAAATACACGATCGCTCACCATCCTGGCTTGGTACAGGCTTGGTAACGATAACATTAACACGCAAATACATGATCGTACACCATCCTGGCTTGGTACAGGCTTGGTAACGATAACCTAAACACACAAATTAATACACGATCGCTCACCATCCTGACTTGGTACAGGCTTGGTAACGATAACCTAAACACACAAATACACGATCGCTCACCATCCTGGCTTGGTACAGGCTTGGTAACGATAACCTAAACACACAAATACACGATCGCTCACCATCCTGGCTTGGTACAGGCTTGGTAACGATAACCTAAACACACAAATACACGATCGCTCACCATCCTGGCTTGGTACAGGCTTGGTAACGATAACCTTAACACACAAATACACGATTGCTCACCATCCTGGCTTGGTACAGGCTTGGTAACGATAACCTTAACACACAAATACACGATCGCTCACCATCCTGGCTTGGTACAGGCTTGGTAACGATAACCTAAACACACAAATACACGATCGCTCACCATCCTGGCTTGGTACAGGCTTGGTAACGATAACCTAAACACACAAATACACGATCGATCACCATCCTGGCTTGGTACAGGCTTGGTAACAATAACCTAAACATACAAATACACGATCGCTCACCATCCTGGCTTGGTACAGGTTTGGTAACGATAACCTTAACACGCAAATACATGATTGCTCAACATCCTGGCTTGGTACAGGCTTGGTAACGATAACCTAAACACACAAATACACGATTGCTCACCATGCTGGCTTGGTACAGGCTTGGTAACGATAACCTAAACACACAAATATACGATCGCTCACCATGCTGGCTTGGTACAGGCTTGGTAACGATAACCTTAACACACAAATACACGGTCGCTCACCATTCTGGCTTGGTACAGGCTTGGTAACGATAACCTTAACACACAAATACACAATCGCTCACCATTCTGGCTTGGTACAGGCTTGATACACGATAACCTTAACACACAAATACATGATCGCTCATCATCCTGGCTTAGAATAGGCTTGGTAACGATAACCTTAACACACAAATACATGATTGCTCACCATCTTGGCTTGGTAACGATAACCTTAACACACAAATACACGGTCGCTCACCATCCTGGCTTGGTACAGGCTTGGTAACGATAACGTTAACACACAAATACATGATCGCTCACCATCTTGGCTTGGTACAGGCTTGGTAAAGATAACCTAAACACACAAATACATGATCGTTCACATCCTGGCTTGGTACAGGCTTGGTAACGATAACCTTAACACACAAATACATGATCGCTCACCATCCTGGCTTGGTACAGGCTTGGTAACGATAACATTAACACACAAATACACGATCGCTCACCATCCTGGCTTGGTACAGGCTTGGTAATGATAACCTAAACACACAAATACACGATCGCTCACCATCCTGACTTGGTACAGGCTTGGTAACGATAACCTTAAACACACAAATTAATACACGATCGCTCACCATCCTGGCTTGGTACATGCTTGGCAACGATAACCTTAACACAAATACACGATCGCTCACCATCCTGGCTTGGTACAGACTTGGTAACGATAACCTTAACACACAAATACACAATCGCTCACCATCCTGGCTTGGTACAGGCTTGGTAACGATAACCTTAACACACAAATACACGATCGCTCACAATCCTGGCTTGGTACAGGCTTGGTAACGATAACCTAAACACACAAATACACGATCGCTCACCATCCTGGCTTGGTACAGGCTTGGTAACGATAACATTAACACGCAAATACATGATCGTTCACCATCCTGGCTTGGTACAGGCTTGGTAACGATAACCTAAACACACAAATTAATACACGATCGCTCACCATCCTGACTTGGTACAGGCTTGGTAACGATAACCTAAACACACAAATACACGATCGCTCACCATCCTGGCTTGGTACAGGCTTGGTAACGATAACCTAAACACACAAATACACGATCGCTCACCATCCTGGCTTGGTACAGGCTTGGTAACGATAACCTAAACACACAAATACACGATCGCTCACCATCCTGGCTTGGTACAGGCTTGGTAACGATAACCTTAACACACAAATACACCATTGCTCACCATCCTGGCTTGGTACAGGCTTGGTAACGATAACCTTAACACACAAATACACGATCGCTCACCATCCTGGCTTGGTACAGGCTTGGTAACGATAACCTAAACACACAAATACACGATCGCTCACCATCCTGGCTTGGTACAGGCTTGGTAACGATAACCTAAACACACAAATACACGATCGATCACCATCCTGGCTTGGTACAGGCTTGGTAACAATAACCTAAACACACAAATACACGATCGCTCACCATCCTGGCTTGGTACAGGTTTGGTAACGATAACCTCAACACGCAAATACATGATTGCTCACCATTCTGGCTTGGTACAGGCTTGGTAACGATAACCTTAACACACAAATACACGATTGCTCACCATCCTGGCTTGGTACAGGCTTGGTAACGATAACCTAAACACACAAATACACGATCGCTCACCATCCTGGCTTGGTACAGGCTTGGTAACGATAACCTTAACACGCAAATACACGATCGCTCACCATCCTGGCTTGGTACAGGCTTGGTAACGATAACATTAACACACAAATACACGATCGCTCACTATCCTGGCTTGGTACAGGCTGGGTAACGATAACCTAAGCACACAAATACACGATCGCTCACCATCCTGGCTTGGTACAGGCTTGGTAACGATAACCTAAACACACAAATTAATACACGATCGCTCACCATCCTGGCTTGGTACAGGCTTGGTAACGATAACATTAACACACAAATACACGATCGCTCACCATCCTGGCTTGGTACAGGCTTGGTAACGATAACCTAAACACATAAACACACGATCGCTCACCATCCTGGCTTGGTACAGGCTTGGTAACGATAACCTAAACACACAAATTAATACACGATCGCTCACCATCCTGGCTTGGTACAGGCTTGGTAACGATAACATTAACACACAAATACATAATCACTCACCATCCTGGCTTGGTAACGATAACCTTAACACACACATACATAATCACTCACCATCCTGGCTTGGTACAGGCTTGGTAACGATAACCTAAACACACAAATTAATACACGATCGCTCACCATCCTGGCTTGGTACAGGCTTGGTAACGATAACCTTAACACACAAATACACGATCGCTCACCATCCTGGCTTGGTACAGGCTTGGTAACGATAACCTAAACACACAAATTAATACACGATCGCTCACCATCCTGGCTTGGTACAGGCTTGGTAACGATAACATTAACACACAAATACATAATCACTCACCATCCTGGCTTGGTAACGATAACCTTAACACACAAATACACGATCGCTCACCATCCTGGCTTGGTACAGGCTTGGTAACGATAACCTTAACACACAAATACACGATCGCTCACCATCCTGACTTGGTACAGGCTTGGTAACGATAACCTTAACACACAAATACACGATCGCTCACCATCCTGACTTGGTACAGGCTTGGTAACGATAACCTTAACACACAAATACACGATCGCTCACCATCCTGGCTTGGTACAGGCTTGGTAACGATAACATTAACACACAAATACACGATCGCTCACCATCCTGGCTTGGTACAGGCTTGGTAACGATAACCTTAACACACAAATACACGATCGCTCACCATCCTGGCTTGGTACAGGCTTGGTAACGATAACATTAACACACAAATACACGATCGCTCACCATCCTGGCTTGGTACAGGCTTGGTAACGATAACCTTAACACACAAATACATGATCGCTCACCATCCTGGCTTGGAACAGGCTTGGTAACGATAACCTTAACACGCAAATACACGATCGCTCACCATCCTGGCTTGGTACAGGCTTGGTAACGATAACCTTAACACACAAATACATGATCGCTCACCATCCTGGCTTGGTACAGGCTTGGTAACGATACCCTTAACACACAAATACATGATCGCTCACCATCCTGGCTTGGTACAGGCTTGGTAACGATAACCTTAACACGCAAATACACGATCGCTCACCATCCTGGCTTGGTACAGGCTTGGTAACGATAACCTTAACACACAAATACACGATCGCTCACCATCCTGGCTTGGTACAGGCTTGGTAACGATAACCTAAACACACAAATTAATACACGATCGCTCACCATCCTGGCTTGGTACAGGCTTGGTAACGATAACATTAACACACAAATACATAATCACTCACCATCCTGGCTTGGTAACGATAACCTTAACACACAAATACACGATCGCTCACCATCCTGGCTTGGTACAGGCTTGGTAACGATAACCTTAACACACAAATACACGATCGCTCACCATCCTGACTTGGTACAGGCTTGGTAACGATAACCTAAACACACAAATACACGATCGCTCACCATCCTGACTTGGTACAGGCTTGGTAACGATAACCTTAACACACAAATACAAGATCGCTCACCATCCTGGCTTGGTACAGGCTTGGTAACGATAACATTAACACACAAATACACGATCGCTCACCATCCTGGCTTGGTACAGGCTTGGTAACGATAACCTTAACACACAAATACACGATCGCTCACCATCCTGGCTTGGTACAGGCTTGGTAACGATAACATTAACACACAAATACACGATCGCTCACCATCCTGGCTTGGTACAGGCTTGGTAACGATAACCTTAACACACAAATACACGATCGCTCACCATCCTGGCTTGGTACAGGCTTGGTAACGATAACATTAACACACAAATACACGATCGCTCACCATCCTGGCTTGGTACAGGCTTGGTAACGATAACCTTAACACACAAATACACGATCGCTCACCATCCTGGCTTGGTACAGGCTTGGTAACGATAACCTTAACACGCAAATACACGATCGCTCACCATCCTGGCTTGGTACAGGCATTTAAATAAAGTGTCAAGGTTAATCTAGTGGAATGATGCGGTCATGCAAGTGCTTTCCACATGTGAGTAAATTGTCAACCGTCACATATAACCTGGAGAATATATTATAAGCAGTCATATACACCTATATGTTCTATTGTTATATATTATACTTTACGTTTTTATTTTCCTTATTTGTCTTTGTTAGCGCAGCTGGTCAATGTTTTCGTATATGGACCGACCAGGTACCTGCATTATTTTAGATAAAAAGTATAATATAGCAAATAGTTCATCTCACTTCGGGTCATGAACTATTTGCTATGTATTGAACATGTAGAGGGGAAAGGACACATGCTAGTAGCTGAAAATATGTACATTCCAAACACATCGATTGGTACTCTATATACACATTGGAAATCTTTAAATTTATATGAGTTTTATCTATTCTCTACAACTAGGTTGCTCACCCATATCTATGTAACATTCAGCCTTTTACTCACATGTTAGAAACACTTTCATGACCCTATCATTTAACTAATATAGGTTGTTTCATACTAGTTTAACCCTGCCACTCTTTATTGAAGTGTCTGTAACAAGGTAGTAGAGTCAGCGGTTATGCTTATGTGTTAAGGGGATTCTGGTTTTTTTATATTTTGTGATATTTTTTGTTTTTCATTATAATTATTTTGTCATAATAAATTTAAAATAGAATGAAACAAAACTATGATATATCTACACCTAATGACATCTACATGTATGGAAGACTTATCTTGACATTAAACATTTATTTTACATAGTATTCTGCTATTTTAATTTCTATTGTATTAATGTGTTCCGATGTGTTCCATGTTACACTTACCCTGCAGAATGTTCTGACTTGACTGTAGATGACTTCCTAAGAAAAGAAGAAAACCAAATGTTAGATTAATGTATAAATTTGTTTTTCAATATGAATGCCAAAACTTTCTTTCCTCCTAAATGTTGCTGACATACTGTTCACGTGAGATTAACAAACATGACATTAAACGACACCAATCCACGTGATCAATCAATACTGCTCACATGACTCATGGCAAGAACACAAAATATGGGTGATGTGATCTTACAAATACTGTCATCATTGTTCATTATTTACCCAGATATTTACTTAGAATTATAATAGTGATGATAACGTAGGTACGTACCTCTTGGTTGTATCATCTTTAGATTCTGTTCCCTTTCTGAGAGATGGGCCACTTGTCATTTGAAAATCTAGCCTATAGACAAAAATTCCCGACATTTTAAAACAACACATGTATATATCATACATCTAAGATAGCATTTGTAGGAAGTATTACATATACTTGAGAAAATATAAATAGATCGATCTAGTGGAAATAAATATAACATACAAGAGTAATACGATGGGCGCCATCGTGTTGCTCGATCTTTAGTTTTCTATGTAATGTTTTGTTGTATGTACATTTACCTTTTATTAGACTTCCAAACCTCCCAAAATATCAAACATGGTGGAGCTATTTAAGAGGGGAGACTTGGGCACATAAAACTAGTTTAACATTGTATCAGATACAAAATATCAAACATAGTGGAGCTATTTAAGAGGGGAGACTTGGGCACATAAAACTAGTTTAACATTGTATCAGATACAAAATATCAAACATAGTGGATCTATTTAAGAGGGGAGACTTGGGCACATAAAAGGGGAGACTACTCAGACTTGGGCACATAAAACTAGGTTAACCTCATCACTTTTTATGTTAGTGTCTGTACCAAGCCAGGAAAGTGACCGGTCATGCATTTGTGTGCTAAGGGATTCGATTTTGTCTCTTTTGACGATTTATCTCTCGGTTTTTGGTATTGCTTCGAAAATATGGTAGACAGCAGTAATTGTAACCAATATTATATATAGAATAACATGATCAATTATTATATAATAAAAACATTGATATCTAATTAAACGTGCATGAGTGTTCCTGCAATAACTTTCACTAGCAGTAGGTTTATTTTTGTTTGAAATATACAGTTTCCATACAATGGAATTTATCAAAAATAAGGTCAGTTTCCTTCATGAATAGGTAACCTAGCTGATTTTTGGCTATTCTTTTTAGGTCCATTGGTTTACTTGCTCCTAAAAACTTTCAAATTGTATAACTATGAGTGTCATTCCAGAAACTCGCCGTGTGCACTAATAAAAAAACCGTACCCTATCAAATTGTATTCTGAAAAAACGTCCATGAGGCATGTTCAAAGCCAACAGACAGGAAAACCATTAAATTAACAACAGACAGGAAAACAATTTATAAATTAAATATCTACGATTCTATTAACCTTTTATGAAATCAAGAAAAACAGAGGATTATAAATATAACATACAAGAGTAATACAATGGGCGCCATCATGTTGCTCGATCTTTAGTTTTCTATGTAATGTTTTGTAGATCGTTGTTTGTGCTGTTGTCCTTTTTTCTTTTAGCCATTGTGTTGTCTGTCATTCGATTTACGGTCTCTAATTACCCATTCGGTATCGTCAAACAATTCTTACCGAAAGTGGATAACATAATATACATGTTGTACGTTAGATATACATTGTAAAACGTGGTCTATTAAAGATCATGTCTCTAGAAGGCTTCCATACAATTAGAATCAAAACAACTTAAGTATGGCGGATTTCAAGAAACAATGTTATTGCAGACTGTTAAATTTATTTTTTAGGTCAAATACATTATTATTAGACTTCCTAAAAGAAGCAATTAAAATAAGAATTTATTTAAGCAAAATTTATAATGTTCTTTTTTGGAATGAGTGCAATATAGTTTTGGGTATTAAACCGTTATTGTCATGGGTGACAATCAGAAATATGTAAACTTACCCAGCATGTTCTTGTTTGATTGTAGACTGTTTCCTAAAAACAAAAATGAAAAATACTTTAAAAGTCTTAAATTAATTATTTTTAAATATACAATGTATATATACCCTGTTTAGTGCTTAAATGTCAGCTAATACAACATATTTATAGGTTCGCCACACAAAGATTACTCTACGACTATCTCTATATACTTTTTCGAACAAATACTGCACAATTCAATGAACATTTTTTTGTCATTTTGTCAAATACAACACCATAAAATATTTCTAAAATATAACTGAAAATAGTTAAAACCAGAGGTAAAATAGACATCCCTAGTACACATATACATAATCACTCAAATGCCTGACTTAGTACAGGCACTTCAATTAAAAGTGGAGGTACCAATCTAGTTTTGTGAGTCCAAACCCCCCCTCTAAGTGATATGATGTGCTAATTAAAACACTCCAAACACACTGTGCAAAATGGTAACCCTGAAATATAACAGGGCGAACAGCGCTAACGCAAATAACAACGAGTAATAAAATGAAAACAAAGAATACCACACTGTCAGAACGATTCTAAAACAAATATCAATATCGTAGAAAGAGGAAAATTAAATACCCCTAACACACAAATACATGACCACCCAACAGTCCATGCTTGGCACAGACATCTCAACAAAAAGTGACGGTGCTAAACTAGCTTCATGTACCCAAACCCCCCATTTTAGTGAAATGATGCTGTCATGCAAGTGCTTTCCACATTGTGAGTAAGATGTCAACCCTCACATATAACAATGACGAATAGCGTTATTTCAAAGAACATTATAACCTTGACCTTTATATGATACAATAAATGGCTGTGAGCAACAAAGTTTCACTACACAGATAACTAGCCATATTTCTCTTCGACGAGGGTTTAAACAGTATAGTCAAAATGAAGAAAAACAGAGGGTTTAAACAGTTTAGTCAAAATGAAGAAAAACAGAGGATTTAAACAGTATAGTCTAAACCAAGAAAAACAGAGGATTTAAACAGTATAGTCAAAATGAAGAAAAACAGAGGGTTTAAACAGTAGTCAAAATGAAGAAAAACAGAGGGTTTAAACAGTATAGTCAAAATGAAGAAAAACAGAGGGTTTAAACTGTATGGTCAAAATGAAGAAAAACAGAGGATTTAAACAGTATTGTCAAAATCAAGAAAAACAGAGGGTTTAAACAGTTTAGTCAAAATGAAGAAAAACAGAGGGTTTAAACTGTATAGTCAAAATGAAGAAAAACAGAGGGTTTAAACAGTAGTCAAAATCAAGAAAAACAGAGGGTTTAAACAGTTTAGTCAAAATGAAGAAAAACAGAGGGTTTAAACAGTATAGTCAAAATGAAGAAAAACAGAGGGTTTAAACAGTATAGTCAAAATGAAGAAAAACAGAGGGTTTAAACTGTATAGTCAAAATGAAGAAAAACAGAGGATTTAAACAGTATAGTCAAAATCAAGAAAAACAGAGGGTTTAAACAGTTTAGTCAAAATGAAGAAAAACAGAGGGTTTAAACAGTACAGTCAAAATGAAGAAAAATAGAGGGTTTAAACTGTATAGTCAAAATGAAGAAAAACAGAGGGTTTAAACAGTAGTCAAAATCAAGAAAAACAGAGGGTTTAAACAGTATAGTCAAAATGAAGAAAAACAGAGGGTTTAAACTGTATGGTCAAAATGAAGAAAAACAGAGGATTTAAACAGTATAGTCAAAATGAAGAAAAACAGAGGGTTTAAACAGTATAGTCAAAATGAAGAAAAACAGAGGGTTTAAACTGTATAGTCAAAATGAAGAAAAACAGAGGGTTTAAACAGTTTGGTCAAAATCAAGAAAAACAGAGGGTTTAAACAGTTTAGTCAAAATGAAGAAAAACAGAGGGTTTAAACAGTATAGTCAAAATGAAGAAAAACAGAGGGTTTAAACAGTATAGTCAAAATGAAGAAAAACAGAGGGTTTAAACTGTATAGTCAAAATGAAGAAAAACAGAGGATTTAAACAGTATAGTCAAAATCAAGAAAAACAGAGGGTTTAAACAGTTTAGTCAAAATGAAGAAAAACAGAGGGTTTAAACAGTACAGTCAAAATGAAGAAAAACAGAGGGTTTAAACTGTTTAGTCAAAATGAAGAAAAACAGAGGGTTTAAACAATTTAGTCAAAATGAAGAAAAACAGAGGGTTTAAACAGTAGTCAAAATCAAGAAAAACAGAGGGTTTAAACTGTATAGTCAAAATGAAGAAAAACAGAGGGTTTAAACTGTATAGTCAAAATGAAGAAAAACAGAGGGTTTAAACAGCATAGTCAAAATCAAGAAAAACAGAGGGTTTAAACAGTTTAGTCAAAATGAAGAAAAACAGAGGGTTTAAACAGTTTAGTCAAAATGAAGAAAAACAGAGGGTTTAAACAGTTTAGTCAAAATGAAGAAAAACAGAGGGTTTAAACAGTAGTCAAAATCAAGAAAAACAGAGGGTTTAAACAGTATAGTCAAAATGAAGAAAAGCAGAGGGTTTAAACAGTTTAGTCAAAATGAAGAAAAACAGAGGGTTTAAACAGTATAGTCAAAATGAAGAAAAACAGAGGATTTAAACAGCATTGTCAAAATGAAGAAAAACAGAGGGTTTAAACAGCATAGTCAAAATGAAGAAAAACAGAGGGTTTAAACAGTATAGTCAAAACCAAGAAAAACAGAGGGTTTAAACAGCATAGTCAAAATGAAGAAAAACAGAGGGTTTAAACAGTATAGTCAAAATCAAGAAAAACAGAGGGTTTAAACAGTATAGTCAAAATCAAGAAAAACAGAGGATTTAAACAGTATAGTCAAAATGAAGAAAAACAGAGGGTTTAAACAGCATAGTCAAAATCAAGAAAAACAGAGGGTTTTAACAGCATAGTCAAAATCAAGAAAAACAGAGGGTTTAAACAGTATAGTCAAAATCAAGAAAAACAGAGGGTTTAAACAGTATAGTCAAAATCAAGAAAAACAGAGGGTTTAAACAGTATAGTCAAAATGAAGAAAAACAGAGGGTTTAAACAGTATAGTCAAAATCGACTAAGGCAATCTTTGACATGAGGAAGGAGAACCTTAGATTTAATAATAATTACATTATTTAGGAACTGTATATTACAAATACAGTCAAACCTGCTCATATGGTCACCACTATTAAGCAGTCACCTGTATTAGAAGGTCACCTTTTTCTTGTCCTGTCATAGAAAATTTCATATGAATTGAACCTCTTTTAAGAGGTCACCTCTCTTATAAGGCCACTTTTTCTTTGTCCCAAAGGTGACCTCTTAATACAGGTTTGACTGTATAGTTATATGTATTACTGTATTACACCAAGTCATTGCTGAAGTATTAATTACTAGGATGGATGATACACTTGGAGTGGCATACTTGATATCTTGCCAATACATCAAACACATTTGTTATCAGTTGATTCTGACTTAACATGAAGGTACAACAGAATCTTAGGTATGTAGAGATGTCAGTGTCTGTGTGTTCATGACGGTAGAAGTAGGAGTGTTGTATACATACCAGTAGAATATTCTGATACCAAGAACTGTATCCATAGGAAGATGGTAAAGATGATGTTTGCCTTCCTTAATATATATTGATAGGGTTATTGTGTTTAACGCCACTTTCAACAATATTTCAGTTATATCATGGTGGTCTGTTTTATTGGTGGAGGAAACGGGAGTACCCAGAAAAAACCACTGACCTGTCTCAAATAACTGACAAACTTTATCACATATTGTTGTATCAAGTACATTTCGCCATGAGCGGGATTCAAACTCACAAATTTAGTAGTAACAGGCACTGATTGCACAGGTAGTTGTAAATCAAACTATCACACTATCACCCAACTACCATGACCTCTCTGTAATTATTATATTGCTTTGCAATCGTGAATATGTCAATATTATTGTCATCTATTCAAGGAAATAAAATAAAAAATTGTTTTTAATACAACACTTACATTTTAAATTTACTGATTATCTTCAAAATCTTCTACAATAACGTCTCCCTTGTCTGGATCAAAAACTTGTGGTTCATCATCGAACCACCACAGTACCACCATCTTGTCTCCTGCTCTACCGGAAGGGTTCTGCTTGGGTAGTCTGACTTTAAATGGTTGTAAGATATTCGTCGGGTTAAAGCGGTCGACTGCTAATGATGGCGTCATGTTACTAATTATTTGTGCTTTGGGATTTTGAAACATCTTATAGGTCAAATGTTCAATATTTGGATCTTTTGTCTAAAATATAAAATATGTTATAGTTACCTAAGAGTGGGTATTAATATGATAAGAAAAGTTTGAAAATACCATAAGGATAATCAGAAGATGTAAATCAAAGGACATATAATACAGTGGCCAACAGAAATAGGACAAAAAGACAAACAATTATCTATAAAACATTATATAGAAAACTTAAGATTGGGTAACACGAACTACACGTGACAATCTACACTTTTTTCTATCTCCATATTAGAGAGCTCATGCAACGCGTTGTCTTTAAATCCTCCAGGGTGATAACATATCATAACCAACGTCATGTGTCCTTACATGTGCATTATTTACTCATACATGTACATGTAGCAAAATAAATTGGATGTAAGTAAAAAGAGGGGAAAATACCATACTGTCGTTGGTAACGATACCCCTAACACACATACGTGACTGCTCACTTTCCTGTGTTGGTGAAGATACCCCTAACACACATATACGTGACCGCTCACTTTCCTGTGTTGATAACGATACCCCTAACACACATATACCATACTGTCGGAACAGTTCCAAAATCCATAAGACCAATGGTAGAAAGAGAGGTAAAACTGATATTCCTAACACATATACGTGACCACTCACTTTCCTGTGTTGGTGACGATACCCCTAACACACATATACGTTACCGCTCACTTTCCTGTGTTGATAACGATACCCCTAACACACATATACGTGACCGCTCACTTTCCTGTGTTGGTAACGATACCCCTAAAACACATATACATGACCGCTCACTTTCCTGTGTTGGTAACGATACCCCTAACACACATATACACGACCGCTCACTTTCCTGTGTTGGTAACGATACCCCTAACACACATATACGTGACCGTTCACTTTCCTGTGTTGGCGACGATACCCCTAACACACATATACATGACCGTTCACTTTCCTGTGTTGGCGATGATACTCCTAACACATATATACGTGACCGCTCATTTTCCTGTGTTGGTGAAGATACCCCTAACACACATATATGTGACCGCTCACTTTCCTGTGTTGGTGACGATACCCCTAACACACATATACGTGACCGCTCACTTTCCTGTGTTGACAACGATACCCCTAACACACATATATACGTGACCACTCACTTTCCTGTGTTGATAACGATACCCCTAACACACATATACACGACCGCTCACTTTCCTGTGTAGATAACGATACCCCTAACACATATATACGTGACCGTTCACTTTCCTGTGTTGATAACGATACCCCTAACACACATATACGTGACCGCTCACTTTCCTGTGTTGGCAACGATACCCTTAACACACATATACATGACCGCTCACTTTCCTGTGTTGGTAACGATACCCCTAACACACATATACGTGACCGCTCACTTTCCTGTGTTGGTGAAGATACCCCTAACACACATATACGTGACTGCTCACTTTCCTGTGTTGGTAACGATACCCTTAACACACATATACGTGACCGCTCACTTTCCTGTGTTGGTAACGATACCCCTAACACACATACATGTATACGTGACTGCTCACTTTCCTGTGTTGGTAACGATACCCTTAACACACATATACGTGACCGCTCACTTTCCTGTGTTGGTAATGATACCCCTAACACACATATACGTGACCGCTCACTTTCCTGTGTTGGTAAATAGCAGAGGGGTGGAACTTTTTTATGAGCCCAAACACCCTCTTATTGAAATGATGCGTTCATGTAAGTGTTTTCCACATATCATTCTTTTAACAAGAAGTGTTTGAAGATATCAAAGGGGTAATCAGAATAGGTAAATCGATGAAGGCAGGAAAACACAATGTCCAAAATGAAAAAAGGACAAAAGGACACACAACCATCTACAAAACAATGTAATATGTCTTGCTAAAAGCCTACCTCTACCATCATAAACTCCTCATGTGTCAAGGCCATCTCAGGGACAAACATTTGAATTCTGTAGTCGTTATTTGCTGTGTAAATACCCCCACTTGGTCCACATGTAAACTCTGACTTCTGTGGATAAGACAGAATACAGCAGGTGTCGATTGCTGTTGCACTGAAGCAAACAAACCCCAACTGGAATAAAAAAAAAAACACTTAAACTTAGAGTTAATCAAATTTATTCTTGTTGTAATCCTCATTTCATTCTATTGATAACTTCCTAATATCCTTCTCGTCTAATTAATCATGAAATTTAAGGTTTAATATCTTTTAAATATAGAGAAACATAGCTCTTCGATCTTCGTTATTGTCAACATGCATTTGTTATTTTTTGCATTGTAAAGATCAAACAGCCAAGGAAAAGGCAAGCCATTCTCATGTCCCGTAAATAAGTATGATATTAGACAGAATGTTGCAATTTCCGTTATTCATTTCATACTTTATTTGTTTTCATATTAATGCGACATTTTCTTTGTAATCTATGACTCGGCCAACCTTGGACAGTGTATAATTCCACTGCTCTCTCGCCAACACCTCGGCTCTAGTAGGTATATCGATATGTTTCAAACTTAAGCATTTCAATTCTCCGGAAAATATATTACTCGTTTATTAATGCACATATAAAAAATGGTTGTGCCCAGTTTTGATATGGAGTTACGCTTTTCTATGGTAAACCTCCCGGTCCTGTCCTTGTTCATGACTTATCACCGGGTTTGTAACTGGATAAACATGACAGGTGTCACTAGTGGAGCAGGAACTACTTACCCTGCCGGATCGCCTGAGTTCACCCGCGGTTTTTAGTGGGGTTCATGTTACTCCATCTTTAGTTTTATATGCATGTTTTGTCGATCGTTGTTTGTCCTTTTGTACTTTTTCTTTTGGCCATTGTGTTTTCTGTTCTTCTTCGATATACGGATTCTGATACTCCTTTGGTATCTTCACTCTTCTTATAGATATGCTTTGATTTAAGACTAAAACAGTTGGATATTTTAAAGCGTAATACAATGGACGTGGCACGTTTTATGTTTTGTAATCCCATACCCACGGTTGTACCACGTTCGAGGTTAGCGTTGAGTAGCGAAATCTCTGAGGAGTTGTAAGTGGCAATTCCCAGTAACACAAAATACATACCTTTAGCCATGCCTTCTTGTACGTTGGTTGTTTATCAGCAATCACAACGGCTTTATAAACTCTATTTTCCTCGGCCTTTCCTTCGTCTAGTTTTATCTTAACCCATACCTTGTCAACCTCGCCATCAGGAAAACGAAAGGCTTGGTTACTGATGTCATATATGGAGCTGACTAAATAGTCATTCTCAGCTGGATGGAACACTCTACCTTCCCGGACTATTTTTCTTGCATCCCATTTAAACACACGGAAGTTGTGAATATCCTCTGTATACAGTCTTTTTGGAAGTTCTAATTCAAGACCTTCACCAATATTAATTTGTTTAATTGTATTCCTAAAAGGAAAATAAAAATGTGACCATAAGCACACGTGAATGTCAAATAAAAACGTATGTATCAATAGTGTGCACGACACGTTTCTGGAATAACCGTAATCAGGTACGCTCAACGTCGAAAGGTTGGAAAGCCAAATAATTTAAAAAGCTTTGGGAGCAAGTAAGCCAAAGGGCCTAAACAGGATAGACAACATCGGCTAAGCTCACCTGAGGGAGGAGAACCTTAAATTTTAATAATAATTACATTAATTAGGAAACGTAAATTTCAACAATTTTTTTGGTGTTTAACACCACTTTCAGCAATATTCCAGATATATCATGGCGACCATTTTCAATGGTGGAAGAAGCCGGAGTACCCGAAGAGAACCACCGATGATGGGCAAGCAACTGGTAAACTTTATCACTTGCGGCTGTGAGTCGAGTGCACCCTTTTTGTAATTGACAAAGCCGGGCGCGAACCCACGCCACATTGGTGATAGGCTTGTATGAGTTATTAGGTAATCCAACTACCTAACTCATTGAGCCACCCAGGCCTGGATTTTTTTAGTGCTAGCTCACTGAAACAACAGTCCGCGGGTACACATGTCGCTCCACTCAGACACATTATTCTGATTCCGAGCCAATAAATTTCAATAACAGATATATCTAATAAATCATGTCAATGCCGTAACAAATATAGACATATCTACCGAATATCACCAGTGTATCTCCTCGACACACCAAATATTACCGAAAGTGATAATGTGCATAACCTGAGGGTCATGGTTTAGTGTTGGGTAATGGCTATATCATAAATGCCAATATTCCGGGCAGGGGAACTAAAACTATTTTGCTAGTAAAAAGGAAGTACCCTTGGCAATAAGCATTTTCTTGTTAAATGGGTTATGTACGTTATGTGGCCAATGTGCTATTTTTTTACCTTTAATTACAAGAAAGCAGTCGGATTCTAAATCATTCTAAATAAATAACTTGTAAATATTGGGCTTTCGGATGCAATCAGGTCTAATCGGTCCTAAGTCAAATGAGCCCCAGATAAAATCGTCCCCAGTCAAATTGGCCCCAGTCAAATCGGCCCCAAGTCATATCGGCCCCAGGTCAAATCGTATAATATTGTTTATGCTTATGTTAAAAAAAATGGTATGTCATAAAAAAAAACAAAAAAAACAATGAGATATGATAAGGTTCACTTATTGTAATAGACCAACACGCTTTTGTTTGAAATTTTTTCATTGCAAAAATTTGCTATGTCTAAGAAAGGTACGTTTACATATACCTACCCTGTTTTTGTTTGTTTTTGTTTTCTTTTTTATCAGCGCTCGCGTTCTTAGTGCCAGCTACGCTTTTGTGTGCCTGAATACCCGGGGTGTTTATAGACAATAGATCAAAGAATGTGCCTAATCGATATAAAGTTTTTTTATTTTAAATAATTGTCGCCAATCACGTTTTATGTAAATTAGTAATCACTTATTAATTAGATCATAAATTAATCAACCTTTAATTCCAAAAAAAAAAAGAACACTTTCATCAATAAAAATAAGATTATACATTAATCTTTTAACCAAAAATATTCATTCATATTAATCATTTTTTTTTATTCAATTTGAAATATGAGGCCGATTTGAATTTCATTTTGAGGCCGTTTTGACTTGGGGCCGATTTGACTGAGGACGATTTGACCTGGGGGCCGATTTGACTGGAAATCCTTCGGACTATCGGACCTTCGGACTATCGGACTATATTGCCATTAGTCCGAGATTCCTCTGTCGTTTAACGGCTTTTATAAAGTTGCTGTAGCCGAGATTCCGTTAACGGCTACAGCAACTTTATAAAAGCCGTTAAACGACAGAGGAATCTCGGACTATATTGCCATGGGACTGTAGACATAGAAACTATTTTGAATACTAACCAAAGATCAGGGGTGTGTACTACTATCTTGTTTTTTGGGGTTCCCAACGATTGAATACAATGGATTCCTCGCGCATGTATATACTGAAGTCATAGTCACAGCACAGGGGCTTGTTACGATGTTTTTTCTTTTTTTTTTCACTCTACTCTAAAAAAAAATCGTAACAAGCCCCTGTGGTCACAGAACCGTGTTGTGAACAATATAACAATACATATATTGACCACGAGCACAATAGTAAGCTTACTTTTCCTGAGTGACCAACTAGTTACTATTTTCTGCATGACCAGTAAATATAACCCTTGGAGAGCACCTGGGTTCATCTCCGGTTTTTTGGTGAGGTCCGTGTTGCTCATCTTTTTAGTTTTTTGTGTTGTGCTACTTGTCTTTTCTTGTCTTGTCTTGTCTTGGTAGTATTTCCGTCCTATATAGGACCACCTCACAAATCTGAGTATGATTCAGTTCATATATCACTTAATTATTGCTGTACAGTTTAAAATCTAAAATGCTTTTGTAAGAAAAGCATGGGGTGGCTGCCTTTAAAGACCTTTACGCCTATTATTAGATAGTGTCTTTAATATGTTGTTTCTTTTAGTATTTAATGCAAAGCATAATCTACGGGTTACATGCTCAAAGGTATATAAGGTTTTTAAGCAGTTACAGTCACAACCACAACCACAACACACAGTGCTAGGATCTAGAATGCTATGTAAATTGAGTATAAATGTATTAGTAGTATTACATTCAACACAGGGATGACATTCTTTTATTAGAACATTGAGCTCTGAGATATATGGCTCACGTGTTTCAGCTAGGACATTACAATCAAGTAGAAAGTGTTCTAATGTTTCTGATTCCATCTGGCATACCAGGCAGGTTGGATCAATCCTATTTTGGTTAAATGCTGCCTTGTTGCTCTGCAGATAGTAGGTTTCTGTCATGAGACGCAGTTTGACAGGAAGTCTTGCTATATCTCTAGCTGACGTTTGGACACTAGTCAGGGCTGCATGTGCTTTTCCATTGGAATAATTGGAGGCATTCAAATAATCTAAGCTCTTGAAATAGGTTGACATTTTCTTAATATGGTCAATCCAGTATTCATTCACTGCTTTGTTGACCATTTTTTTCCGGGCGTTTTTTGTAGGTGGTAGATCCAGGATATAGTGACTTGACGGGAGTTCATATATAGCTAATATTTGTTTAAGTTTTGAAAACCAGCTATTATCATTTATTGCTTTCATTCCTAGTTGTCTTTCTGCTATTTCCCTTTCAATTGAATTTGATGTCCTACATATATTGGCGTACATGCCTAGAGCTAGTTTATGTATCCGGCTTTCTATCGGTATCACACCTGCCAGGATGTAAACGGCTGGATCTGCTGTATTTGTTGGGATTGAAAGTATCTGCTTTAGTATTTTTCGATAAAATATTTCCAAAGTTTGAAGCTCAGTTCTAGATGGAAGTAATATTTCTAGCCCATATGTCAGAATAGGAATTACGTAGACTTGCAATAGATGTAAACAAGCTATGTGTCTTTACGTTCTGAGTTCAGTGTTGTTATCGTCCCGGTATGTGTTTTCGTATGTCATATGTTTTCGTATTATCCATTTTATTTTGATTTCTACAGTGCACGCGTTATTTTTGACGTGTCTTCCGATTTCTATTTCTAGGACGTCAACAGGACTCCAACGTGACATCTGTCAAAAATGTTCAAGGTTGCTTTTAAGCTTTAAATTAAAGACGTAAGTACCAAAAATAGTGAACCTACCTACTGAACCATACTTTTTGTAATGCTAAAAATTTACTTCATTTATAAAGTAGCTGGAAAAAAATCCAGAAGGGCAATATAAAATTGAACTATGTCGTCAGCCTCTCAGACACCGGCTCTTCCTGTCATGTGACTGTCATGGGGTCACTGATTGTACTTGCAAACAAAAGAGCTGACTGAAATGTGCCTGTTTCTTATATAAAATACATGTCATCTTGCAGTGCATGTGGTTTAAGCACTAAAAGAAACATCAAAAGTAAACACAATTTTGAAAGTGGTCATTTTCAAACATTCTGTTATTTTATTTAGATGTAGTATGATTTGGTAGATGGCCAGAACCATGAAATTCTAAAACCAGCCATTTCCGGATTTTATATTCGTTTCCATCCCGTATATCGGCCCCGTTTTTACTTTATACGAAAACATATGACGCCATTTTACTGACAGCAAAAGTTGCCAGATAATCGAGAGTATATTACTATTTTACTGACAGCAAAAGTTGCCAGATAATCAAGAGTATATTAAAATACAAGAATGGCTTTTAAAACAATCTTATGTACAAAGAAATATTTAACTAGCCATTCTTTGAAAATTCCAATCGTCATATGAATTAAGGATTAACACTATTAATCACTATATCGGAAAATCGATAATAGTACGAAAACCCATTACACGATGCTATTTACGTTGTTTGTGCTTGTTTGCGTGTGGTGATGTCCGACAAGTGTTGTGTTGTTTTTCTTCGTATTGTGTGTCAGGGGTTGCCAGTTTATCTGCATTGTTCATTTTTGATTCCCCCTTCGGTATTCCCTAACGTTTATTTATTGCACCAAAGAGAATCTAAGAAATCTGAAATAATGTGGTAGTTAAAAAGACACAAACAGAAATTCTTGAAATATTATTAATACAAATGATAAACAATCAACTTGTTTTTAGAACAACAATTATAACCAGTTTAAAGGAATCACAATCATACAATATTTTATTCAACTCCCTGGAGAGTGGGGCAAATAGTGGCAATACGGTTGTTTCGAATCATGTCAATTCCGTCCACGTTCCGTCTTTTTCTTGTCTTGACGTCTGAACAAATCGGCAGGCGTCCTCCGGTGTTTACGCTATTACTGTGACAACGTCAGTATATCATAGTCGTAGATGCCGTAGATTATAAGTAATTGTAATATGGAGACGCCAAGGAAACCGCTGAATAAATACTGGTGTTGGGTACCCCACTATCTGTCTGATATCAGAAATATATACATAAAGGCAGATCGTTTTCCTTGTGATGATGCTGACAGCCTCAAATAAAGAATAGAAAACAAATTTAATTTTAAAGAAGTATTTGTCTCTGCATTGAAGTCTGATACAAATAAAATAGTTTAATTGATATCTGTCTTTTACAGAAAATGTTAAGACTTTTCTTAAGTTGAGGATCGAAAGTTAAAACGGCACATGGCGATTGGAGTTTTTGTTGTGTACATTGACACCGGAAGTTCAATGCCGATTAGTCCATCGAAATCACGTGATCTGGCGGACGAAAATAACAAAATGTTGACGGAATGGAAATAATTCGAAACAACCGTATTGTTTTCGTCTGGTAATCAAATATTCGTATACATCGGGTCTTTGTGTATAACTACGTTAAAACCAGAAAGATCCAAACCATAAAAAGTGCGGGGAAAGTGTTCTGTTTGAAGAAATTATTGTTAGTCATTAAAACTATTTCCGTAGGGATTCGTCATTAGGACAATGAGCCTAAGACTCACAAATTGATTTTTGTGACAAAATAGTCAGTTATGTTACATGAAACTATATACTAAATGTATCATAATTGCAAATACTGGAAGGACATTTACAATTTCCCCCCCCCCCCCCCCCCCCCCCCCCCCCCTCAAAATTACCCCTAACAATATTACTTTATTTTATATTAAATCTATATGTAATGAGAAATATTGGAATGTAGGGGAATGACCATTTAATTTTAGGGGGGTCCCTGAAAGAAAATTCCTGTCAGCAAATTTGAATGATAATGTTTTGCTACGATTTTAAGAAAACGAATTTTGATATACAGAAAAGAATATCTGATTATTTGTCTGTATTAAGCGCAATATCTGTCTCGGGGAAAAAAATACCGCTCCCTAAAAGTTAAACGATCGGTCCTAATTGATCCTGTTGCCAATGTAATAATTGCCTTCGTATGATGTTGCGCTCCCTAAAAGTTAAACGATCGGTCCTAATTGATAGCCGTCCTGTTGCCAATGTAATAATTGCCTTCGTATGATGTTACAAAAGTACAAATGGAAAATGGCGGTGTACAATTGGATATATCTAATAACAATGTATATTATTTCTTTGTCTTATTTTGCTTGATGTGAACATAAGTTGGACTTGTGAAATTGACATTTTACTTATGAACATTAGATACACTTAACGACCTGCACATTGTTTATCTTAATTTTTACTAAGAAGAGTTTGAAGATCCCAAAGGGAGGTAATCAGAATATATCGAAGAAGACCAGACAACACAATGGCCAACAGAAAAAATACAAAAGGACAAACAACGATCTACAAAACATACACCTAAAAGACTAAATATCGAGTAACACGAACTCTACCAATAACCGGAATGAACTTGTCAATTATTTTTTTTTTATCCAGAGAACTAGTTGTCCATCAATTGATGTAATTTAGAAATTAATAAAAAAAAAATCTTTCAATGAAGCAATACTAGTACTTACTCATTCGCCATACTTCAAAACTTTAAAATTTTGTTTTCATTTATTTATTTCAAAATGTTTACAAAACAAAGTGTTAATTTTCACTCTTGGATAGTTTTTAAAAGTTTGTTTTGTTTTTTTATTTAATTGTTTTGATTTTGACAAGAGACAACCAAAAAAGAAAATCATACAGCGGATCGTTTAACTATTAAAATGAACATAAAACTTAAATGCACTAGAGTACAAAAGAGGCTCTAGATGGGGATTTTTTTTATCGCGTTCTTGAAATACTTGTTAATTACAGACAAAGATGTATTAAATACAATATTAATAAAAATAAAAATGTACCACACTATGTAATGATTCCAGACAACTAACGAGTTCTTCTGGTCAAATTTCAATTTTTATTTCCCTAAAGCTTTGTCTACTAATTTTCTTCATATTACGTTCTTGTACAGTAGTATTTTAAGGTGTTACTGTTTGTATTATTTTATAGAGTAGTAAGATAATATAGCTCAATTCCGACATTTAATTGATAAACTAAGTCTCGTTTTACCGATAAGATATTTCGATTTACCAACCTGCGGAAGGTCGGTGATTTTCTCCAGTTTCCACCACTAATAACACTGGCCGCCACGATATAACTAAATATTGTTGAAAGTGGCGTTAAGCACCATAACACCTATCTTTTTCCAGTCGCATGCTACGTGCTCCTTATGACATGGTTGTTTGATTTACATCTTCTTTGCAATAAGTACCGTCTCGGTCTTGTAATGGTTAGCGTACTCTTCTCAGGCTACCCTGCAAATAACCTCGTATGCATTAGGCGTATAAATCGCACTACTTTTCACATGTCAGTTACATGAAAGTTTGATAATGTTATATTTTAAACAATTTTCTATATTTCAATTAAAGTTTTAATTAGTTTTGCATGATTAGATTTTACTTAGTATATATGTCTTCCATATTGGATTTTCGTGGACTATATTTTTGTGCGGCTTAACTTAACTTATCTTCCGGCAAACAATTTAAGAAGAATTCTACTATGTACGTACGAGGTTATTTGCAGGGTAGCGAGAATGGCCGAGTAGTTACGATTGCTTCTCAGATGCTGTAGATTGTAACCTACCAAGTTTCGGTTCATTTTGCCAAGCGGTTTCAGAGTAGACGATTTTTTAGGAATCGACCAATCAGCAACAAGAATTGCCTGTGCCGGCCATGTTTGTTAACGGATCGAGAAGAAATGAGCAATCTTTATCGAGGACCTTAGATGCTATCTACCACGTTTCGGTTCATTTGACCAAGCGGTTTCAGAGGAGAAGACTTTTTAGAAATCAACCAATCGGAAACAAGAATTGCATGTGTTTGTTTGCTCATGTTTGCTTAGGGATCGTGACTATATGAGTAATCTTTATATAGGGCCTGTCATAGATACTTCCTATCAAGTTAGGTTCATTTGGCCAAGCGGTTCCAGAGTAGAAGAATTGCTTAGGAATCGACCAAATCAGCATCAAGAACTGCCTGTGGCGGCCCTGTTTGTTAAGGGATCGGGACTAAATGAGCAATCTTTATAGAGGGCCTTCCATAGATGTTCCCTACCAAGATAGGTTCATTTGACCAGGCGGTTTCAGAGTAGAGTCATGACTCCTATCCCATGCAATGAAGAAAGGTCAGGTAGCTAATTTTCATGGACCATGCAATGAAGGAATACGAGGTAGCTAATTTTCATGGGCAAGCTTCTGATGCTTATGCTTATGTTTGAATGGTGCAAGGTAGCTTATTTTCATGGATAACACTTTGGAACCTGTGTCATACATTGAACAGATGTAAGGTAGCTTATTTTCATGGAAAACATCATGACTCCTATCCCATGCAATGAAGGAATGTCAGGTAGCTAGTTTTCATGGGCAAACTTCTGATGCTTATGCTTATGTTTGATTGGTGCAAGGTAGTTTATTTTCATGGATAGTACTTTGAAACATGTGTCATACATTGAACAGATGAAAGGTAGCTTATGTTCATGGAACACCTCATGACTCCTATTCCATGCAATGAAGAAAGGTCAGGTAGTTAATTTTCATGGACCAGGCAATGAAGGAATGCGAGGTAGCTAATTTCATGGACAGGCTTCTGATGCTTATGCTTATGTTTGCATGGTGCAAGGTAGTTTATTTTCATGGATAACACTTTGAAACCTGTGTCATACATTGAACAGATGTAAGGTAGCTTATGTTCATGGAAAACGTCATGACTCCTATCCCATGCCATTATAAAGTTTATAGTCTTTGGTTTGATCAGATCGTTGATCGAAACCACGATCTACCGCACATGATGCGAGTACTCTTAGCTATTTCACCACAGGAGCGTTATTGCTTGTTATAACTAAGCGTCTTATTTCTTTGGAATAGATATACATTTTGTATATGCAAAACAGAAAATGCATTATCTACAGATAAATAATATGGAGATTGATATATACATAGAAACTTGTTCATTTCATATAAATTATGCATTGTTATTAATGTATAAGGAGGGGTTTCATTTGTAATAACTTGTACCCAATGCATTTCAACTTTTGATGTATAAAATAAAGTAAAAATATATTCCTTGTAAAATGACAGTACGTCAAGTTGAAAATTTAAACTTTCTTATGCTTAAATGGTTTAGAACAATAAATATTATTTAAAAAAATGATTAAATTGTATATCAGATGAAATAGATATTTTTGATATAGAGATTAATAAATGAACTTTTCCATATCAGCCCGTGTATCACCCCGAGACCCCTATATCAACACGAGGTCGAGGGATGATATTGAAAAGGTCATATATTAATCTTATTATCATATACTTCCGACAAATTGTTTTATGAGGCAAATAAAAATATGAAATAATTAAATGACTTTATATGGAAAAACACTGTTGTCAATATTTTCATTTAAAATCAGCTTACGTAGATAGAACGTGATCATCTATCATCTAACTCTTTTATGATTTTTTTAATGTCATCTTCTTGACGACAATTGTTTTCCCTCTCAACTCGATTCCTCAATAGTACACGCACAGGCGCTTGTGTAGAGTCAAAAATATGCTCGATATGTACCTAAAATATAGGTACATAGCGAGCATATTTCTGACTACACAAGCGCCTGTGGTACACGCATTATTAATGGTCACCTCCACTGATTCTTGTTGACACGATTAGTAGGGATGTAACCAGGATAAAAATTACTTTTAAATAATTTACGTTGAGTTTCATATTTTGTTCAAGGATTGTGATCATTAGAAATTACTTCCCGTGAAAAGTGATTAGTAAAAAGTATTTTTCGTGAACCGTGATGAGAACCCTATCTCCCATTCATCTTTATGAGTCGGCTATAAATTTTGATTCGTTTTCAAATATATATTTTTTTTAAATACAAGTGTGGACACAGAAATGTGCTGTCCAAAAGGCAAGTGTGGATGTCAATATTTCATATTATTAACTTTAAAAAGACGTCCTGGATTTTATTAATAAAAAACTAATCATGGATTATTATTTTTGCTTAAAGTCCGGTCCTGTGTTTTTATTTCAAATTTCCATCATAGCCCCCCTCCCCCTCCCAAGGGATATAAAATTGTATCATTAATAATAAATTAATAAATAATAAATTCAGATTTTCTATTTAAAATAAATCTCATTTACAAAACCACTGATATTTGTTCAATTTTTAACGCTGATTTAAGCTTTAGTCGCAACAAATTTTTATTTTTCTCTTTAAACTATCGAAACATAACATTTATTTAACTGTAAAATTCACCCCCCCCCCCCTTTTTTTTTCTTGTTTAAATCAATGATCAACAATATTCCAGAATCAAACAAATGAATAAATATATTATATAACATAGATTTCTTTTACATGCATCTTTTTACCATGCGTTGTCAGTGTGTTTTAAATCGGTCATCAAATCAGGACGCTCATTATTCTTGTCCAAGATAAAAATACATCGCTAAAATTACCTGTGGGTGTTTCCCCACTTCAACTCGTAAATTTACATAGAAATCGGAGATATTTCGTCATAAAACTTCACACATGGTTTTGTCTATCATATTTCTTGAAGACAAACATACAATTTCATTGCATTATTTTATGAGTATCAACAGTTTTTTCAACACCATATCTGTTTCTCGATACAGCCGCCCGATTACAATGACCCGTGACCCAGATTAGCTCGTTCCAGCAGTTTTTTCTTAATAATGTTGTTTAATTATTAGACTTGAATTTATTTATATTTTATACCGAAATAACTGCTTTTCATCCAGCTTTTGCTCAATGTAAATGAATAGGAGATTGCTATATCCATTTCTGGGTTAAATTTATCTAGTTAAAATAGATCTCCTCGCCTACATCCACCCCCTTTTTCCGTTCAAAAATACTAATTATCAAAAATATATCAAAGCCTGGTAAACGGGGAATAACTGGAGCAGTATGTTTTTTAAAGTAGCAAATTTTCATGGCTATCATTTGGAACATCTTTGTGGTTTACCTAAATCTCGTTCCGAACGTCAAAAAGTGCTAATAATATATACATCAATATCGTAGTTTACATTAGTTACGTATTGATGCTTGCCGAGGAGTTCCAAAAGTAATAACTGATAGACCACATACGCCACCTATTAGCGAAAAATCGTAGGTGGACCCCATTATAGGACAACGTAATGAACCTTACACCTTAATTACTTGTTATGCCTTACGTCACTATCATATTTATCATGTGATCGGGGTGGCAACTTATCGACCAAGAACGATACAAATGAAATAGATAATTGTATGAATCGAAGGTAAGAATAACATGATTATAACGTGTCCAAATTATAAAAAAAACATTACAAATATATTTATGTTCAACATAGGTATAAAACACTATAAATAGAAACATAATATAAATATAATGTTCAACATAGTTATTTTACTTCCTTGTTTTCAAATAGAAAAATCAACATTCTACAATAACAAAATCATTGTGTACACTCGGCACTATTGTCTTCCTTCAATAAAAAGACATGTGTTGTGTTTTTGTTCAATTAATTCAACTAAGAAGAATAGTAACTTATTTATTGCACAATCAGAAACATCACAAATATTGTATTGAAATACAATCGGATGCCTAAATATTCTGATGAATAAAATGAAGCAAATGAAAAAAAAAAATAATAATAATAATCTCAGATAGTCAAAATGCATATCACCGACACTTAGATACATGTATGTCGGCTGACTTGTTGTATTGCTACACAACCAGAAAACTGTTCATTAAAAGTGATCACTAAAAAAGTTTAAACAGTGATGGCTAACAATTAAACAGCCATAGTCAACAATTAGTAGTAGTTAGCTACGATATTTATCAAATAAATCGTATGTTTTGGAAATAGGTAAATAGCTTTAAATGATGAATTAAAGGTAAATATTTCACATTAAACAGCTTATCGTACCACTTTTCACCTTTTGAGAACGAAAATTACCATCGATTTATTATTTCCTTGCAAGCAAATAATTTGACCTCGCTTTCTCCGTATGCAACTGACCTTACTAGTGACAGGTAAAAACGAATAATTTGTATTTTGTCGCTTATTAACTGCAAACTTGCATGGTTCTTTTTCCGTAATTAACGCCGACTAATAGCAGATTCACAGAAAATAAGAAACAAGTGCATTGTTGCACTGATAAGTTTAATGACGATTCGGCAAACTCCGTAAACAATGCCGATAATTAATAAGATGGCGTCCATTTCTTGATCGATCTCAAAACACGAGCAGTTGCACCTTTTTTCCCCGATGCGCGTACATTTCATAACATTTATAAGTTACAGAAGCACGTTTTATTAAGGCATCAATCATATCTGATAGTTTTTATGTGCAACAAAAATTTACAATTTTGGCAGATAATGCCCTTTTAAACAGTCATGATCAACAATTAAAACAGTGATGGCCAACAATTAAACAGTGATGGTCTACAATTAAACATTGATGGTCAACAATTAAACAGTGATGGCCAACAATTAAGCAGTGATGGATTACAATTAAACAGTCATGGTCAACAATTAAACAGTCATGGTCAACAATTAAACAGTCATGGTCAACAATTAATCAGTGATGGCCAAAAATTAAACATTGATGGTCAACAAATAATCAGTGATGGCCAAAAAATAATCATTGATGGTCAAAAATTAATCAGTGATGGCAAACAAATAAACAGTCATTGTCTACAATTAAACAGTGATGGTCAACAATAAAACAGTGATGATCAACAATTAAACAGTCGTCGACAATTAAACAGTGATGGTCAACAATTAAACAGTGATGGTCAACAAATATACATTGATGGTCTACAAATAGACAGTCACGGTCAACAATTAAACAGCCATTGTCAACAATTAAACAGTGTTGGTCAACAAATAAACATTGATGATCTACAATTAAAAGGGGCCCGGGTGGCTCAATGAGTCAGGTCGTTGGATCTAACAACTCATACAAGGCTATCACCAATACGGCGTGGGTTCGCGCTCTGCTTTGTAAATTACAAAAAGGGTGCACTCGACTCGCAGCCGCAAGTGATAAAGTTTACCAGTTGCTTGCCCATGGTCGGTGGTTTTCTCCGGGTACTCCGGCTTCCTCAACCACTAAAACTGGTCGATATGATAAAGCTGAAATATTGTTGAAAGAGGTGCTAAAACACCAAAATCAAAATCAAATCAATCCACAATTAAACAATCATGGTCAACAATTAAACAGTAATGGTCAACAATTAAACAGTGATAGTCAACAATTAAACAGTCGTGGTAAACAATTAAACAGGCATGGTCAACAACTAAGCAGTAATGGTCAACAATTAATCAGTGATAGTCAACAAATAAACAGTGATGGTCAACAATTAAACATGATGGTCAACAATTAAACAGTGATGATCAACAATTAAACAGTGATAGTCAGCAATTAAACTGTCATGGTCAACAATTAAACAGGTATGGTCAACAATTAAACAGTTATTGTCAACAGATAAACAATGATGGTCAACAATTCAACAGTCATTGTCAACAATTAAACAGTGATGGTCATCAAATAAACAGTGATGGTCAACACTTAAACAGTCATGGTCAACAACTAAACAGTTATGATTAACAATTAAACAATAGTCATGGTCAACAATTAAACAGTGATGGTCGACAATTCAACAGTGATAGTCAACAAATAAACAGTGATGGTGTACAATTAAACATTGATGGTCAACAATTAAACAGTGATGGTCAACTATTAAACAGTGATAGTCAACAAATAAACATTGATGGTCAACAATTAAACATTGATGGTCAACATTTAGACAGTCATGGTCAACAGTTAAACAGTCATGATCAGCAATTAAACTGTGAATGCCAACAGATAATCAGTCATGGTCAACAATTAAACAGTCATGGTCAAAAATTAAACAGTGATAGTCAACAATTAAACAGTGATGGTCAACAATTCAATAGTCATTGTCAACAATTAAACATTGATGGTCAGCCATTAAACAGATATTGTCATCAAATAAAACAGTGATGACCATCAAATAAAACAGTGATGACCAACAGATAAACAGTCATGGTCAACAATTAAGCATTGATTGTCAACAATTAAGCAATGATGGTCAACAATTAAACAATGATGATCAACAAATAAACAGTCATGGTCAGCAATTAATCTGTCTTGGTCAACAATTAAACAGTGATATTCAACAATTAAACAGTGATGGTCAACAATTAAACTTTGATGGTTAACAATTACAGTCATGGTCAGCAATTAATCTGTCACGGTCAACAATTAAACAGTGATGTTCAACAATTAAACAGTCATTGTCAACAATTAAACAGTCATGGTAAACAATTAAACAGTCATGGTCAACAATTAAACAGTGATGGTCAACAATTACACAGTGATGGTCAACAATTAAACATTGACGGTCAACAATTAAACAGTCATGGTTAACAAATAAACATTGATTGTCAACAATTACGCAGTGATGATCAACAATTAAACATTGATCATCAACAATTAAACAGTGATGGTCAACAAATGAAACAGTGATGGGCAACAATTACAATCATGTTCAACAACTAAACAGTGATGGCTAACAATTAAACAGTCGTTGTCGACAATTAAACAGTGAAGGTCAACAATTAAATATTGACGGTCAACAATTAAATATTGATGGTCAACAATTAAACAGTCATGGGCAACAATTAAACATTGATGGTCAACAATTAAACAGTGTTGGCTAACAATTAAATTGTGATGGTCAACAATTAAACATTTATGGTCAACAATTAAACAGTGATGGTCAACAACTAAAAATTGATGGTCAACAATTAAACAGTGATGGCCAACAATTAAACAGTGATCGTCAACAATTAAAAAGTGATGGTTAACAATTTAACATTGATGGTTAACAATTAAACAGTCATGATCAACAATTAAACATTGATGGTCTACAATTAAACAGTCATGGTCAACAACTAAACAGTCATGGTTATCAATTTAACAATCATGGTAAACAATTAAATAGTGATGGTCAACAATTAAACATTGATGGTCAACAATTAAACAGTGATGGTCAACAATTAAAAATTGATGGTCAACAATTAAACAGTGATGGTCAACAATTACACAGTGATGGTCAACAATTAAACAGTGATTGCCAACAAATAAACAGTGATGGTCAACAATTACACAGTAATAGTCAACAAATAAACAGTGATGGTCAACAATTACACAGTGATAGTCAACAAATAAACAGTGATGGTCAACAATTAAACAGTGATGTTCAACAATGAAACATTGATGGTCAACAATGAAAGTGATTTTCAATAATTAAACAGTCATGGTCAACAATTTAACATTGATGGTTAACAATTAAACAGTCATGGTCAACAATTAAACATTGATGGTCTACAATTAAACAGTCATGGTCAACAACTAAACAGTGATGGTTAACAATTTAACAATCATGGTAAACAATTAAACAGTGATGGTCAATAATTAAACATTAATGGTCAACAATTAAACAGTGTTGGCTAACAATTAAATTGTGATGGTCAACAATTAAAGAGTGATGGCCAACAATTAAAAATTGATGGTCAACAATTAAACAGTGATGGTCAACAATTAAACAGTGATCGTCAACAATTAAAAAGTGATGGTTAACAATTTAACATTGATGGTTAACAATTAAACAGTCATAATCAACAATTAAACATTGATGGTCTACAATTAAACAGTCATGGTCAACAACTAAACAGTGATGGTTATCAATTTAACAATCATGGTAAACAATTAAATAGTGATGGTCAATAATTAAACATTGATGGTCAACAGCAGCTCAAATTGATTTTTTTTGTTTATATTAAAAGATGTTTTATACTAATATAATGTTCTGAACAAGAAGCCAGGTTTAAAAAATATGCTATAATGTCGTAATTAGTGAAAAGAATTCGAATGTCTGTTGGTAAAATCGCTATTAACACACCTACTTATAAGTCGGTTGATTTTCCGAAGTTTGCCGCACACTGATAACTGCTATAAATAACCAGGAAGCATGTTTTTCATGTAAATTCGTTATAATTAATATAATTTAAGAAATATATATATGAAATTGGATCTGGGGTAATCAGTTAATATAATGGTAGTTAGTAAGAATGACACTTAGCATCTGAAATACGTCATGTAATTAATAAAAACAAACCCAAACCCTGCAAAGGGGCCTGGTAATGGGAAAATTGTAAACAAATTGTATTGCATAGTATCACGCTGGGTATTCGGACACTTGGAACCGGGTCGAACACTAAGAACCGAGTCAGACAAGTGACAACAACGTTTTCGGGTGAGTATGCTATTTTTATCCTCAGCGAACGTCAGCGATATTAACAACAGAAATAAATTGACACATCGTCTTTGCTATATCGTCTTTGCTATATACCAAATTTTGAGTATTATAAGTGGATAATGAATCGACAAGAACGTTTTAATATCGGAAGTTTCAGAAAAAATATGTGAATCTTTAACTTTAGTCGCTTATATCTACTCACGGAGAGCGAGTTCCATGCTTGTTTTGGTCGATATACCTCCCATAAATCTATACTATACTATTCATTAAAAAATAGGCTTTTGACTAGCGGTTTCTAGCGCAACATCTATCTTTATATAACAACGGGTGCATGAAATCGGACACAAAGGACCGGGGGTTATGATACAATGGAACGCGGGATCGTGGATACTAAGAACGCGGATTACATTCACTAATTATAACATTGAAATTGTAGTTTTGCTTCAAAAAAGCAACGTAGCAGGCTGAATAGACTAACAACGTAATAAATCTTACAGAAAATAAACTCTATATATATATATATATAAAAATGACACAACTCATAAAACAAAATTGGACTAGCTATCCAAATATATTTTTTTCAGGCATGCCGCTTCCCACCTATCAAAAAGTTGAAGTACGAAGAAAACATGTACAAGTGTTATTATTGTGGAATAAAAGAAAGTTCCTTGCAGAGTATTATTGAACATTGTAAACTATCACACGGAGAAGAAACATTATAATATCGGCAACTGATATTAGACGAAAACACAGGAATACAAAGATATCAAACAAAAATACACGAAGGAGTAGTACCATCTAATTTAACCAAATATGGCAAATGCATTACCGTTAATGATGGCTTAACTTACATACTTGATAAGGAATCCAAAAGAAAGAAGCTGAATACTCCAGTAAAGGAGAACTTCTGTAAGAATCTTTTTCAAACTCCGAAAAGTAACCAAAATGAAGGAAATGACTGAGAACGATGAAATTCAAATGGAAGTATGTTGTCCTTCAGGGAAAGAAATACCCGAATGCGATTCAGAATCTATTGAGATCAATGACATGATTGATTTGTTGCCTAGGGTACTGAAATCTCTTGAAGATGTTGGACAAAAAGAATTATTATTAAAATTTATGGGACTATTAGCATCCGGAACATTTCCGTTACATAAAATATGCTACCTTCTCTTCTTATATATTGTTGAATGGTTTTCGTGCGATTCAACCACACATGAGATATGGACACGAAACCGTTAAGTTTTGGCAAATTGGATATCGGTTATTTCATGGAAAATTCCTCCGCTTTATGTCCGAGATCCGCAACTTTGGACAGGTTTTGGATGGAACATCGGAGAGAGGTTTTTTTGATCCGTTGAAATATAAGGTGAACTGTGCCGTACCAAATGGGCTTTACGTCTGAAAACCTTATTACAAACACCGCAGCAGTAGTTCTTTTGTGAATTTGAGTTCACCTCTTCTATAAGAGATACGTCCAAAAAGGACCCGTCAACTGGCTCCGCCTTCTCCAGTTCAATATCATCGATCTGACATTTCTGTTTGAAAAAGGGAAAAGATAGGTTATAATATTGTACTATCACAAGTGGAGGTGGGGAGTAAATAGTGTACAACAAAATTTACTTTGATTTTCTTAATGATAGTACTGCTTTGTTATTTTTTTAAGTCTTACATTTGTAGGTTTTGGGCATAAAGGAATATACAATAAAAAACTGTTTTGAGTGTAGAGTAATTCCCTAATACGACGTTTTAAAGTCTTTGAGAACACATCCGTTGACCACGGTTAGTCACTTTACGCCTATATTTTAAAATATTTGAAATAAGGTGACTGACCCGTGGTAAAACGGCGATAAATTCAAGCCATCTCAAATAAATTAGGACATTTTCCCATATTCAAACATCCTTAAATCAGGCATCTTATTAAATAAATTTCATAAGGGAACGACTTAAATTTACCAGTCTCGCCTGACAACCGCCGGATTATAATCCTATGTTGGCCATCCACGGCTTAAATCCCCGACCTTCCCTTGCATACGATTTGTTCTTAGTGTCCGACACCCGCGTTCTTAGTATCTTTGACTTAAGGTTACCCGCGGTCCTTTGTGTCCGATTTCATGCACCCGTTGTTATAAAAAGATAGATGTTGCGATAGAAACCGCTAGTCAAAAGCCTATTTTATAATGAATAGTCTAGTATAGATTATGGGAGATATATCGACCAAAACAATCATGGAACTCGCTCTTCGTGAGTAAATATAAGCGACTAAAGTTAAAGATTCACATATTTTTTCTGAAACTTCCGATATTAAAACGTTCTTGTCGATTTATTATCCACTTATAATACTCAAAACTTGGTATATACCTAGTACGTTAATAGCAAAGGCGATGTGTCAATTTATTTCTGTTGTTAATATCGCTGACGTTCGCTGAGGATAAAAATAGCATACTCACCCGAAAACGTTGTTGTCACTTGTCTGACCCGGTTCTTAGTGTCCAACACCCGCGTTCTTAGTATCTTTCACTTAAGGTTACCCGCGGTCCTTTGTGTCCGATTTCATGCACCCGTTGTTATAAAAAGATAGATGTTGCGATAGAAACCGCAAGTCAAAAGTCTATTTTTTAATGAATAGTCTAGTATAGATTATGGGAGATATATCGACCAAAACAATCATGGAACTCGCTCTTCGTGAGTAAATATAAGCGACTAAAGTAAAAGATTCACATATTTTGTCTGAAACTTCCGATATTAAAACATTCTTGTCGATTCATTATCCACTTATAATACTCAAAACTTGGTATATACTATGGTACGTTAATAACAAAGACGATGTCAATTTATTTCTGTTGTTAATATCGCTGACGTTCGCCGAGGACAAACATAGCATACTCACCCGAAAACGTTGTTGTCACTTGTCTGACCCGGTTCTTAGTGTTCGACCCGGTTCCAAGTATCCGAATACCCGGCGTGAGTATTGACAACACTTGAGTTTCTTGATTATATTTTTTTCGAAGAAAAAAAAACAGTCATGAAGTTCATTATTTTAATCTCTAATTTAACAGAGATATTACCTAGCGTTTCCTCTTGGAAAAAAAACAAGAATAATATGAAAAACGACGATGCAATTCTACTGTCAAAATACGATTCGGCCGTAAAAAGATACTAACTTATGCTTACCGTATGCGTGTTTAAAAATGGAGTAGGTCGGTATAACACCTTTTTTTTAAATTTTTACACGAAGCTTGCTAAATCCTCATATTTGTGTCGTTTTCGTCAATATTTTTGTTTGTCATACATGTGTTTTTCCTTCCGCAAATAATTTCGCACATGCGCAAACACTTTACCGAATAGGTTCACTTTGTAGGTCACGGAATATATGAATAATACAATGATATGCGTGTATACAATGAATGTTTTACTGGAAGCAAGAAAATCAAACAGCGACATGTTTCCTTCGTTCTAGGCTATTTACGTATGATATAATGAAAAATGTCAACTGCAATTAGTATAAAACATCAAATATTGGCAACTTTTAATAAAAAATCAAAAAAAAAATCAATTTAAGCTACTGTATGCCTTTAAACAGTCATGGTCAACAATTAAACAGTCATGGTCAACAACTAAACTGTGATGGTCAACAATTAAACATTGATGGTTAATAATTAAACATCGATGGTCAGCAATTAAACATTGATTGTCAACAACTAAACAGTGATGGTTAACAATTTAACAATTATGGTCAACAATTCCACAAACACCAACAAATTGATCCTTAAGTTATTGTACACAAGACGACCACTACATTTACTGATAGAAATGTAAGTATTGGTGTGGGACAGGCAGAACAATATGGCAGGGTTGTCCGATCCCTCTTGATAATTGGGTCTCCAACACTAAAATAGATATAAACACACAAAAACAAACCTGCACAGACCACATGTTATCACAAAACTGACATCACCGTGTATTTGTCCTTTGTCTTTTGGTCATTGTGTTGTCTGTTCTTCTTCGATTTATGGATTCTGATTACCCCTTTGGTATCTTCAAACTCTTGTTACAGTAGGAGGGTCAGTGAATGCTTGTAATTTGTTGGTTAAAGATAATTACTCTTAGAACCAAAACAAAAATCATAATTGATACTTCTAACAGATTTAATATCTAAAATTATTAATGGTTTTCGTGGGAGGCAATTTGTTGTAATTGAATTTTGAATATAACAGGTTGATTGATTGATTGATTTCATTGTGCTTTACATCACTTTCAGCAATATTTCAGCTATATTATGGCGACCAGTTTTAGTGGTGGAAGAACTCGGAGTACCCGGAGAGAACCACCGACCATGGACAAGCAACTAGTAAACTTTATCACTTGCGGCTGCGAGTTGAGTGCACCTTTTTGTAATTTGCAAAGCCGGGCGTGAACCCACGCCGCATTGGTGATAGGCTTGTACGAGTTGTTAGGTAATCCAACTACCTAGCTCATTGAGCCACCCGAGCTCTCAATATCAAATAGTAATGTTTTATAGTAAGTAACCAGAAATCTGCATATCCCGTTTATACCATGTCAGAAAGTTTAAAGATACCAAAGGGGAAATCAGAAACTCTAATTTGTGTGTATCTTTTGTAGATCGTTGTTTGCCCTTTTGTACTTTTTATTTTGGCCTTTGTGTTGTCATTTCGTCTTCGATATACGGATTCTGATTACCTCTTTAGTATCTTCAAACTGTTCTTGAATAAGACAGACAGTACAATGGTCAAAAGAAAAAGTCCAAAAGGACACTTGAAATGCTAATATGGTTTGGTGCATAAATGCCACAATTGACCCTGTGGTAGTGATTTAAAAAGACCTTCACTGTCCATCTATATATTATTTCATACAGATGTTTAATGGCTAGCGTGATCGACCCGAGTGTAACAAGTCTTTGAGTTTCACTGTTATATACACAGCATTAAGATGAAATAAAACAGACACTTTGTGCACAAAGTCGTGATAATGTATTAAATAGTATTTTCGAATATTGATGTAGTATACTAATAACCTAGATATGAACGTTAGTGGGAATGACTATATTAACACCCTAACAATTACTGTGGATGCTGTTATATCACATTATCTGTATCTCAGTTTTATATTTTCAGGTATGTCGTTAAACACCTGTTGTGATCCATGTTCCAGGGTTGATGAAAGTTCCTCTGCTACCAGATGGTGTGTAGATTGTGAAGATGCCCTGTGTATAAATTGTGTAAAAGGACACAAAGGTAACAAAGCATCTACCAACCATCATGTCATCGACATTGATGTCATAGCAACGTTACCTACTGAGTCACTGAAAACACAGACAAGATGTTCAAGAAATCCAGACTATATCATGGACTTTTTCTGTATCCAACATCAGATTATTTGCTGTCGAAACTGCATACTGGAAGAGCACCGCTCCTGTGATAAAGTCATGCCACTTGAAAAGGCATCCGAGAACGCAAAAACATCCTCACTTTTTCACGATACCTCAGACGGAATGAAGTATGTCCAGTTAACGTTGAAGAAAGTTGTACAAAACAGACAGGAAAATAAAGACAGGATGAAAATAGAGGAGAAAGCCATCGTAAGAAACATATCACCATTCAAAGCGTCCGTAATAAAGAAACTTGATGAACTAGAAACATCTGCTCTGTTAGAGCTGCAAACCGTCAGTCAAGATTCTATTGGTCAAATGGTAAAAGAAGAAACCGAGGTAAACAATTCAGTTTCACTGATCGACAAACATCTACAACAACTTGACTTCTTGACAAAGAATGGCTCCAATCAGCACGTGTTTCTCCTTCTACACCAGCTGTTGCCAATACTTAGTAAAGAACACGCCCATTTAGAGGAGATGATAACTAATCACCCGGATGTCAGCTTAGTCTATGAACAACCAGAACACTTGTTATCTGATATAAAAACTTTAGGTACAATACGGTTACAGAAAACACCATGCACAGTTAAATTTAAACCTTTAAAACACACGGAAGCCCAAGAAGTATCTGTCCAGTCTAAAACTCCAAAATCATTCACATTTTGCTACAGAATAGACAGAACATTTCGTGAAGTAACTGGTATGGTTGTTGATAAGGATGATAACCTGATACTGGCAGATGAATCATTTCTTCGAATGTACAGTCAGAATGGTAAATACATCAAAGAATGCAGATTAGGGGGAGACGCATGGGATATTTCCTACCACAAACAGTCTGGTAGAATTGTTGTTGCATTGAAGTCGTCCAATGGTATTCAGTTCGTAGACAGCTTTACTGCACACAAGAAGATAATTGTCCAGAATATGATGGTTTGTACAGGAGTTACGTGGGTAGACGACAACGTTTACGTCAGTGGGTATGATGAACATGGTAGTTGTGGTAGGATAAACATGTTAGATTCTCACGGACTTCACATTAGTAGTATAGGTAGTAGTAGTAGTAGTATAGCTAGAATAGATTACACCCGTCACAGAGACAACAATATATATTATACAGACTGGGACAACGTCTACTGTATAAAGAAAGATGGATCAAACCTATTTACCTTTAGTTCTTCAGACTTACAAGGGACACAAGGCATTGATACTGACCGACCAGGAAACGTTTACGTGGCAGAGTGGGAGTCAAACAACATTGTGTGCCTGTCTCCTGATGGACAGAACAGTGATATAGTCCTGAAACAAGTGGATGGTATTAAACAGCCACAAACACTTTGCTTCAGTAGAGATTTTAAGAAATTATTTGTGTCAAATGAAGATGGAAAACGAGTTGATGTTTATAACTGTCAATATTAAGGATGTGATTATTGATCTAATGGTGGAGACAAAGAAAACAAATAACACAACAGAAAAAAATAAAAAGATGTGAAACAAAGTAAATGTGAATGTTTTAAAACACAACAGTTATAATTCTGATCATTAATGTAATACTGTAATCAAATGAAAAACCAAAAATTAAAAAGATGTGAAACAAAATAAATGTAAATGTTTTAAAACACAACAGTTATAATTCTGATCATTAATGTAATACTGTAATAAAGTAAAAAACCAAAAATTAAAAAGAGGGACAACAAAATAAATGTGAATGTTTAAAAACACAACAGTTATAATTCTGATCATTAATGTAATACTGTAATAAAATGGAAAATCAAAAATTAAAGGGGGACAACAAAATAAATGTGAATGTTTAAAAACACAACAGTTATAATTCTGATCATTAATGTAATACTGTAATAAAATGGAAAATCAAAAATTAAAGAGGGACAACAAAATAAATGTAAATGTTTTAAAACACAGCAGTTATAATTCTGATCATTAATGTAATACTGTAATAAAATGGAAAACCAAAAATTAAAGATGGACAACAAAATAAATGTGAATGTTTTAAAACACAACAGTTATAATTCTGATCATTAATGTAATACTGTAATAAAATGGAAAACCAAAAATTAAAGATGGACAACAAAATAAATGTGAATGTTTTAAAACACAACAGTTATAATTCTGATCATTAATGTAATACTGTAATAAAATGGAAAATCAAAAATTAAAGAGGGACAACAAAATAAATGTAAATGTTTTAAAACACAGCAGTTATAATTCTGATCATTAATGTAATACTGTAATAAAATGAAAAACCAAAAATTAAAGATGGACAACAAAATAAATGTGAACGTTTTAAAACACAACAGTTATAATTCTGATCATTAATGTAATACTGTAATAAAATGGAAAACCAAAAATTAAAGATGGACAAGAAAATAAATGTGAATGTTTTAAAACACAACAGTTATAATTCTGATCATTAATGTAATACTGTAATAAAATGAAAAACCAAAAATTAAAGATGGACAACAAAATAAATGTGAATGTTTTAAAACACAACAGTTATAATTCTCATCATTAATGTAATACTGTAATAAAATGGAAAACCAAAAATTAAAGATGGACAAGAAAATAAATGTGAATGTTTTAAAACACAACAGTTATAATTCTGATTATTAATGTAATATTGTAATAAAATGGAAAACCAAAAATTAAAAAGCACTACATTTTGGGGTTCGTGTTACTCGATCTTAAATTTTCTGTGTAGTGTTTTGTAGATCGTTGTTTGTCACTTTGTCAGTTTTATTTGGCCATTGTATTGTGTCCTTCGAATATTGATGTGGTATACTAATAACCTAGATATGAACGTTAGTGGGAATGACTATATTAACACCCTAACAATTACTGTGGATGCTGTTATATCACATTATCTGTATCTCAGTTTTATATTTTCAGGTATGTCGTTAAACACCTGTTGTGATCCATGTTCCAGGGTTGATGAAAGTTCCTCTGCTACCAGATGGTGTGTAGATTGTGAAGATGCCCTGTGTATAAATTGTGTAAAAGGACACAAAGGTAACAAAGCATCTACCAACCATCATGTCATCGACATTGATGTCATAGCAACGTTACCTACTGAGTCACTGAAAACACAGACAAGATGTTCAAGACATCCAGACTATATCATGGACTTTTTCTGTATCCAACATCAGATTATTTGCTGTCGAAACTGCATACTGGAAGAGCACCGCTCCTGTGATAAAGTCATGCCACTTGAAAAGGCATCCGAGAACGCAAAAACATCCTCCCTTTTTCACGATACCTCAGACGGAATGAAGTATGTCCAGTTAACGTTGAAGAAAGTTGTACAAAACAGACAGGAAAATAAAGACAGGATGAAAATAGAGGAGAAAGCCATCGTAAGAAACATATCACCATTCAAAGCGTCCGTAATAAAGAAACTTGATGAACTAGAAACATCTGCTCTGTTAGAGCTGCAAACCGTCAGTCAAGATTCTATTGGTCAAATGGTAAAAGAAGAAACCGAGGTAAACAATTCAGTTTCACTGATCGACAAACATCTACAACAACTTGACTTCTTGACAAAGAATGGCTCCAATCAGCACGTGTTTCTCCTTCTACACCAGCTGTTGCCAATACTTAGTAAAGAACACGCCCATTTAGAGGAGATGATAACTAATCACCCGGATGTCAGCTTAGTCTATGAACAACCAGAACACTTGTTATCTGATATAAAAACTTTAGGTACAATACGGTTACAGAAAACACCATGCACAGTTAAATTTAAACCTTTAAAACACACGGAAGCCCAAGAAGTATCTGTCCAGTCTAAAACTCCAAAATCATTCACATTTTGCTACAGAATAGACAGAACATTTCGTGAAGTAACTGGTATGGTTGTTGATAAGGATGATAACCTGATACTGGCAGATGAATCATTTCTTCGAATGTACAGTCAGAATGGTAAATACATCAAAGAATGCAGATTAGGGGGAGACGCATGGGATATTTCCTACCACAAACAGTCTGGTAGAATTGTTGTTGCATTGAAGTCGTCCAATGGTATTCAGTTCGTAGACAGCTTTACTGCACACAAGAAGATAATTGTCCAGAATATGATGGTTTGTACAGGAGTTACGTGGGTAGACGACAACGTTTACGTCAGTGGGTATGATGAACATGGTAGTTGTGGTAGGATAAACATGTTAGATTCTCACGGACTTCACATTAGTAGTATAGGTAGTAGTAGTAGTAGTAGTATAGAGTACATCCATCACAGAGACAACAATATATATTATACAGTCTGGGACAACGTCTACTGTATAAAGAAAGATGGATCAAACCTATTTACCTTTAGTTCTTCAGACTTACAAGGGACACAAGGCATTGATACTGACCGACCAGGAAACGTTTACGTGGCAGAGTGGGAGTCAAACAACATTGTGTGCCTGTCTCCTGATGGACAGAACAGTGATATAGTCCTGAAACAAGTGGATGGTATTAAACAGCCACAAACACTTTGCTTCAGTAGAGATTTTAAGAAATTATTTGTGTCAAATGAAGATGGAAAACGAGTTGATGTTTATAACTGTCAATATTAAGGATGTGATTATTGATCTAATGGTGGAGACAAAGAAAACAAATAACACAACAGAAAAAAATAAAAAGATGTGAAACAAAGTAAATGTGAATGTTTTAAAACACAACAGTTATAATTCTGATCATTAATGTAATACTGTAATCAAATGAAAAACCAAAAATTAAAAAGATGTGAAACAAAATAAATGTAAATGTTTTAAAACACAACAGTTATAATTCTGATCATTAATGTAATACTGTAATAAAGTAAAAAACCAAAAATTAAAAAGAGGGACAACAAAATAAATGTGAATGTTTAAAAACACAACAGTTATAATTCTGATCATTAATGTAATACTGTAATAAAATGAAAAATCAAAAATTAAAGAGGGACAACAAAATAAATGTGAATGTTTAAAAACACAACAGTTATAATTCTGATCATTAATGTAATACTGTAATAAAATGGAAAATCAAAAATTAAAGAGGGACAACAAAATAAATGTAAATGTTTTAAAACACAGCAGTTATAATTCTGATCATTAATGTAATACTGTAATAAAATGGAAAACCAAAAATTAAAGATGGACAACAAAATAAATGTGAATGTTTTAAAACACAACAGTTATAATTCTGATCATTAATGTAATACTGTAATAAAATGGAAAACCAAAAATTAAAGATGGACAACAAAATAAATGTGAATGTTTTAAAACACAACAGTTATAATTCTGATCATTAATGTAATACTGTAATAAAATGGAAAATCAAAAATTAAAGATGGACAACAAAATAAATGTGAACGTTTTAAAACAAAACAGTTATAATTCTGATCATTAATGTAATACTGTAATAAAATGGAAAACCAAAAATTAAAGATGGACAAGAAAATAAATGTGAATGTTTTAAAACACAACAGTTATAATTCTGATCATTAATGTAATACTGTAATAAAATGAAAAACCAAAAATTAAAGATGGACAACAAAATAAATGTGAATGTTTTAAAACACAACAGTTATAATTCTCATCATTAATGTAATACTGTAATAAAATGGAAAACCAAAAATTAAAGATGGACAAGAAAATAAATGTGAATGTTTTAAAACACAACAGTTATAATTCTGATTATTAATGTAATATTGTAATAAAATGGAAAACCAAAAATTAAAAAGCACTACATTTTGGGGTTCGTGTTACTCGATCTTAAATTTTCTGTGTAGTGTTTTGTAGATCGTTGTTTGTCACTTTGTCAGTTTTATTTGGCCATTGTATTGTGTCCTTCGATTTACGGATTCTGATTACCTCTTTAGAATCTTCAAACTCTTTTCCAAAAATAAATAGAAAAACACTAAATTTACTGGGTTTCCTTTGAACTATTTTGTATGGAAAAGAGCCTAAATGGGACCAAAATTTCGCAATTAGGAAGATATACACAATTTATATTTTTCATTTAATTTTAACATGTTTGATGAATTGTTTTCTTTGAATAGAATGAAAAACAAAAAATACCAGACTGTCAGAACAGACAAAAAACCAGACTGTCAGAACAGACAAAATATCAGACTGTCAGAACAGACAACAAACCAGACTGTCAGAACAGACAAAATACCAGACTTTCAGAACAGAAAAAATACCAGACTGTCAGAACAGACAAAATACCAGACTGTCAGAACAGACACAATACCAGACTGTCAGACCAGACAAAATACCAGACTGTCAGAACAGAAAAAATACCAGACTGTCAGAACAGACAAAATACCAGACTGTCAAAACAGACAAAATACCACAGACTGTCAAAACAGACAAAATACCAGACTGTCAGAACACAAAATATCAGACTGTCAGAACAGACAAAATACCAGACTGTCAGAACAGACAAAATACCAGACTATCAGAACACAAAATACCAGACTGTCAGAACAGACAAAATACCAGATTGTCAGAACAGACAACATACCAGACTGTCTGACCAGACAAAATATCAGATTGTCAGAACAGACAAAATACCAGACTGTCAGAACAGAAAAAATACCAGACTGTCAGAACAGACAAAATACCACTGTCAGAACACAAAATACCAGACTGTCAGAACACAAAATACCAGACTGTCAGAACAGACAAAATACCAGACTGTCAGAACAGACAAAATACCAGACCTTCAGAACAGACAAAATACCAGACTGTCAAACACAAAATACCAGACTGTCAGAACAGACAAAATACCAGATTGTCAGAAAACAAAATACCAGACTGTCAGAACAGACAAAATACCAGACTGTCAGAACAGACAAAATACCAGACTGTTAGAACAGACAACATACCAGACTGTCAGAATAGACAAAATACCAGACTGTCAGAACAGACAAAATATCAGTCTGTCAGAACAGACAAAATATCAGACTGTCGGAACAGACAAAATATCAGACTGTCAGAACAGAAAAAATACCAGACTGTCAGAACAGACAAAATACCAGACTGTCAGAACAGACAAAATACCAGACTGTCGGAACAGACAAAATATCAGACTGTCAGAACAGACAAAATACCAGACTGTCAGAACAGACAAAATATCAGTCTGTCAGAACAGACAAAATACCAGACTGTCGGAACAGACAAAATATCAGACTGTCAGAACAGACAAAATACCAGACTGTCAGAACAGACAAAATATCAGTCTGTCAGAACAGACAAAATATCAGACTGTCGGAACAGACAAAATATCAGACTGTCAGAACAGACAAAATATCAGACTGTCAGAACAGAAAAAATACCAGAATGTCAGAACAGACAAAATACGAGACTATCAGAACACAAAATACCAGACTGTCAGAACAGACAAAATACCAGATTGTCAGAACAGACAACATACCAGACTGTCAGAACAGACAAAATACCAGACTGTCTGAACAGACAAAATATCAGATTGTCAGAACAGACAAAATACCAGACTGTCAGAACAGAAAAAAATACCAGACTGTCAGAACAGACAAAATACCAGACTGTCAGAACAGACAAAATACCAGAATGTCAGAACAGACAAAATACCAGACTGTCAAAACAGACAAAATACCAGACTGTTAGAACAGACAACATACCAGACTGTCAGAATAGACAAAATACCAGACTGTCAGAACAGACAAAATATCAGTCTGTCAGAACAGACAAAATATCAGACTGTCGGAACAGACAAAATATCAGACTGTCAGAACAGACAAAATATCAGACTGTCAGAACAGACAAAATACCAGACTGTCAGAACAGACAAAATACCAGATTGTCGGAACAGACAAAATATCAGACTGTCAGAACAGACAAAACACCAGACTATCAGAACAGACAAAATATCAGTCTGTCAGAACAGACAAAATACCAGACTGTCGGAACAGACAAAATATCAGACTGTCAGAACAGACAAAATACCAGACTGTCAGAACAGACAAAATATCAGTCTGTCAGAGCAGACAAAATATCAGACTGTCGGAACAGACAAAATATCAGACTGTCAGAACAGACAAAATATCAGACTGTCAGAACAGACAAAATACCAGAATGTCAGAACAGACAAAATACGAGACTATCAGAACACAAAATACCAGACTGTCAGAACAGACAAAATACCAGATTGTCAGAACAGACAACATACCAGACTGTCAGAACAGACAAAATACCAGACTGTCTGAACAGACAAAATATCAGATTGTCAGAACAGACAAAATACCAGACTGTCAGAACAGAAAAAAATACCAGACTATCAGAACACAAAATACCAGACTGTCAGAACAGACAAAATACCAGATTGTCAGAACAGACAACATACCAGACTGTCAGAACAGACAAAATACCAGACTGTCTGAACAGACAAAATATCAGATTTTCAGAACAGACAAAATACCAGACTGTCAGAACAGAAAAAAATACCAGACTGTCAGAACAGACAAAATACCAGACTGTCAGAACAGACAAAATACCAGAATGTCAGAACAGACAAAATACCAGACTGTCAAAACAGACAAAATTGGTACACCTAACACAAATTGATTATTTTATTATTTTCTATTATATTCTCAAAATTTCATGCATATGTCTTCCAATCAGATTTGACCTAGCTAGTGCTAATTGTTTCCAAGATTTAAGGGCGGATAAAGGATATCAACGCTTAAAAAGAAGACTTTGAAGATACCACAGGGGAAATCAGAATTCGTAAATAGAAAGACAGACAACACAATATTACAATAGTAAAATGAGACAAATACCCAAATTACAATGTACAACAAATTACTGTGTACAGCAAATTACTGTGTACAACACATGTTTGTGTCCAGTAAAAATTGTGTCCGCACTTGCTGTTGATATACGTTTGTTCAACTTTCCCTTGTCGACGTGCGTGCTGAGGTTGTATCATGATAAGCTCGGTAGCCCTTTATTATACAATGTTGAAAGTTTGTTTTGTACGTGACAAACAATCGTCATATTTCAAATATGATATTCATGTTTTATAAACTCACCTCGTTTAAATTATTATTCATTTAAGAAGAGTTTGATGATACCAAAGGGGTAATTGGATTCTGTAAATAGAAGGACTGACAACAGAAATGAAAAAAGACAAACACACTACATAGAAAACAAAACATCGAGCAACACGAACCCCACTAAAACAGAGGATGAACTCTGGTGTTCCGGAAAGGTAAGCAGTTCCTGTTTCAGCAATATCACCTGTCCTCTTACTATGGTTACAAACCCGGAGATAATTCATGAATGAGGTAGTGACCAGGAAGTGCTCCCAACAAGTGGAACATATATATGGTCATTTGTGACAAGGTTTGGTCTAAGATTGGTTTATGGTGTTTAATGCCACTTTCAACAATATTTCAGTTGTATCGTGGCATTCAGTTTTATTGGTGGAAGCCGGAGGACTCAGAGAAAACCACCGACCTGTGGCAAGTCACTGACGTTGTACACCTCGTACTGATCGAGATTCGAACTCAAAACATCAGTGGTGATAGGCACTTATTGCATAGGTAGTTGTAAATCCAATTACTATACGATGACGGCCACGACAGCCACTTATTTGTGACACAGATATTCTATAGCGGTTAACCATCTCATTAAATAATAGGAACAATTAGATTAGTAGCTGCCTTGTTAGCTGCAACCCCTTACAAGGATATCCTGATAGGAACCACATGCTCTGGAACATCGGATCAACTGAGAGATATATACTCCATATACAGGTGCTGCTGGAATGTTGCTACATATGAATGGAAAGTTCACAATAGGAATACTGTAATCATCGTCAAGTTTGATCTTTAACCGGCCTTTACTGTTAATTTCGAGGTGTAGGAAGAGTTTGAAGATACCAAAAGGGTAATCATAATCCTTATATCGAAGAACAGACAACACAATGGCCAAAAGGACAAACAACGATCTACAAAACATACACATAAAACTAAAGATCGATTAACACTTGTACGAACCCCACTAAAAACTGGGGATGTACTCAGGTGCTCCAGAAGGGTAGGCACTTCCTGCTCCATTAGTGGCAACAGTCGTGTTAATATAGTTAAAAATCCGGCTACAAGTCAAGAATGAGGAAATGACCGGGAAGTGTTTACAAGTGGAACATATCCGTGGTCATTTGCGACACAGATATTCCATAACGGTCATGGTGGCGACTGTAAAAGTGATGACTTCAACTTAATCAAGAGGAAGCCTTGGTTCAGTAGCTTCCTTGTTAGCAGCAACCCTCTATCAAGGAAATCCCGATAGGAACCACAAGCTCTGGAATATCGTATCAACTGAGATATATATACTCCATATGCAGGTGCTGCTGGAATGTTGCTACTTATAAATGGAAAGTTCACCATGGGAAAATTGAAATCATCTCTTTTGTCATAAAGTTTCGTTCTTAACCGCCCCTCACTGTCAATTTCTATCAAGGTATGAAGCAGACATATCTGTATCTGTGGCATCCTTTATTTCAAACTCAATGGGATAGATGCATCAACAAAATCTTAAAATTTAGAATCATTTAGTGATAGCTGGACATCATCTATATAGCGGAACGTGCAATTCAAGGATCAGGATAGCTTCTCCGAGTTTTTCTTGAGAATCCCAGTATACAGTGTATGAAGTGAAATTCATACCAATAAAGAAACAAGTCGGCGAGAAGAGGGGCACAGTTTGTATCCATAGGTATAACAAATATGTTGTCAATCCAAAACTCGAACATTTTGATGGTATTAGATTCAGAGAATATTTCGACAGAATCAGTTTTTTATTTTTTCATTACAAAATAAGATTTGTCTCTTCTAATCTTAAGACAAGGTGCTTGTATCTAAGTTGGCCATTCATCTTTATGAAACACGGTTGGACTAATTGTGTTATTGTGTCTTTTAGTTTTGAATGGGGAATAGTTGTGTAAAAGGTAAAGAAGTCAAATGTGTTAATGCTATTGCAGGGACCTTGCTGCATGTATATAATCTAAAAGATCTTTAGAGTTTTTCAGATTCCACATCTGATTCACACCCCCCCTCAAGTAGCTAGTGTCACAGTAACTCTGAAGCCCAGTAGTGACCGCTGATAGAATAGATGTTAATAACTTGGAAAGCATTTCGTGGAGCATTTGACAGACCCAGCAATATAATACTGTTTGTAACACTTGTGTAATTTAGGAATCCAGTAGAGTGACGTTAGATTCAGTTTAAACACCAAAGGAATACAAAACAGATCTATTATTGTCCAGGATTTCATAGGAACACAAAACAGACCAATGATTGTCCTCTTTCATATGTGCTGTCCCGGGATAGGTAAGGTTGGAAAGTGAATTATCAATACCAAATTCCTTTACAATTCGATGACAACCCTGTGATGTTTTCTTGATTGTATTCTTATAGTGATATTAAGCATAATGATAACAATGTATTATATATCTACTCTATTTAATCGTGTTTGTGACACCCCAACAACCGGGGGTGAAATCAAGTGCTCTAGAAGTAGTTCCTGCTCCACTAGAGGCACCCGTCGTGTTTGTTTGATAATTCAACTGTTTCTACTGTGTTTTCCTCTTAATTCATATTCATCAAGTGTGGATTTCACCAGCTGTCGCCTCTTTTGTATTCTCTGATTTTTTTAAATCATTTTCTGTAAGCGCTCGACCTTCTTTATGAACTCTAACCATGATCTTCGTAACCCATTTGGTATCGATACTTTTCATAGACTTATCGATAGCAGCCAAGAGAAAAGTAAACATGTTGCTTTGCTCTTGTGTCTCCTGTAATTCAAGCCAATGTTGAAGTAATTTATGAATGAATCCAGTGGTGTGTAATTTGAATTCTTCCTCGAATTTGATGATCGTAGCAGTAGATATTCTAAGTTCTCTACCAAACTGTCCAACTTCATGTAGTAGGGTAGAAAGGTGTTTAGAAAGAACAATCAAACTGCTGTCTGCAAAAAACTCAGAATCACCTTCTGAAACAAGAATAAAAGACGAGTACTACCTTGATGAGTAAAACTTGTGTATGAAGAAAGTGCATCAGGTTAATAAAATGGAAAAAAAATGCCACACAAAGCATAAATAATAAAATGATTTTTTTTTTTACAATATTAAAACATAGAAAATAGCATGAAAAGAAAAAAATAATACCATATTAAAGCATAGATGACAACATGAAAAACAGAAACATACCACACTGTCGGAATAATTAGAAAATCAAATATCAAAATCGTAGAAAGAGACAAAATCGATACTCCTAACACACAAATACATTGTTTTTGTACAATACCGCTCACTTTCCTGTCATGACACAGGCACTTCAATAAGAAGTGGCTGGGTCAAACAGTTTCATGGGCCAAAACTCCTCTCTTAGTGAAATGGTGCAGTGATGCAAGTGCTTTCCACATATGAGTAAAATCCTAACTCTCGCATATAACATGGTGAGTAACGTTATTATTCAGAACAATATAATCTTGAACGTCATCAATATAAAAGTTGTCATGTGCATAATATTAGTTCTACAAAAGAGACCTGATGGCCTCAACCATATAATATGATGGGTGCCACCAGTGGAGCAGGAACTCGGATTACCCTTCCAGAGAATCTGAGTTCACATCCAGTTTCAAGTGGGGTTTGTCTTGGACATCTCATCCAATTACTTTGTATACAGTTGAAATTCTATGTTGTGATGTAAAGCTGTGATTGCCGTGTAATAATAATGTTTGGTTTGTCATTACTATTTGTTTTGTAGGAAGTTCATGTTTTATCTGTGTTATTTGTATTTATTTACGTATCCTGGTGTCCAACACGATTTCCATTTTTTTTTCATCAATTCTCCCGCATATTTGCATTAACTGCGGATGTATAATTAGTGCGTTTGATCCGTTTCTGGAATCACCTTTATCAGACACTCAAAGTCAAAAGATGAATATGAAAACATTTCAAAATCACTTTCGAGCCAGAAAGCCAAAGGGCTAAAACATGAATGATAGCCAACTGTGACTTGTCACCTATGTCTGAGAGAGATAAACCTAACCATATTTAGTCATCTATGTCTGAGAGAGATGAACCTAACCATATTTAGTCATCTATGTCGGAGAGAGATGAACCTAACCATATTTAGTCATCTATGTCTGAGAGATATGAACCTAACCATATTTAGTCATCTATGTCGGAGAGAGATGAACCTAACCATATTTAGTCATCTATGTCTGAGAAATATGAACCTAACCATATTTAGTCATCTATGTCTGAGAGAGATGAACCTAACCATATTTAGTCATCTATGTCTGAGAGAGATGAACCTAACCATATTTAGTCATCTATGTCTGAGAGAGATGAACCTAACCATATTTAGTCATCTATGTCTGAGAGAGATGAACCTAACCATATTTAGTCATCTATGTCTGAGAGAGATGAACCTAACCATATTTAGTCATCTATGTCTGAGAGAGATGAACCTAACCATATTTAGTCATCTATGTCTGAGAGAGATGAACCTAACCATATTTAGTCACCCATGTCTGAGAGAGATGAACCTAACCATATTTAGTCATCTATGTCTGAGAGAGATGAACCTAACCATATTTAGGATCTTTAAATGTCAACAATAAATATATCTTATTAACCATGTCAGAGCTGATATTGACTACTGGGCAAGTTTATTTATCTTATTAACCATGTCAGAGCTGATATTAACTACTGGGCAAGTTTATTTATCTTATTAACCATGTCAGAGCTGATATTGACTACTGGGCAAGTTTATTTATCTTATTAACCATGTCAGAGCTGATATTGACTACTGGGCAAGTTTATTTATCTTATTAACCATGTCAGAGCTGATATTGACTACTGGGCAAGTTTATTTATCTTATTAACCATGTCAGAGCTGATATTAACTACTGGGCAAGTTTATTTATCTTATTAACCATGTCAGAGCTGATATTAACTACTGGGCAAGTTTATTTATCTTATTAACCATGTCAGAGCTGATATTGACTACTGGGCAAGTTTATTTATCTTATTAACCATGTCAGAGCTAATATTGACTACTGGGCAAGTTTATTTATCTTATTTACCATGTCAGAGCTGATATTGACTACTGGGCAAGTTTATTTATCTTATTAACCATGTCAGAGCTGATATTGACTACTGGGCAAGTTTATTTATCTTATTAACCATGTCAGAGCTGATATTAACTACTGGGCAAGTTTATTTATCTTATTAACCATGTCAGAGCTGATATTGACTACTGGGCAAGTTTATTTATCTTATTAACCATGTCAGAGCTGATATTGACTACTGGGCAAGTTTATTTATCTTATTAACCATGTCAGAGCTGATATTGACTACTGGGCAAGTTTATTTATCTTATTAACCATGTCAGAGCTGATATTGACTACTGGGCAAGTTTATTTATCTTATTAACCATGTCAGAGCTGATATTGACTACTGGGCAAGTTTATGTATCTTATTAACCATGTCAGAGCTGATATTGACTACTGGGCAAGTTTATTTATCTTATTAACCATGTCAGAGCTGATATTGACTACTGGGCAAGTTTATTTATCTTATTAACCATGTCAGAGCTGATATTGACTACTGGGCAAGTTTATTTATCTTATTAACCATGTCAGAGCTGATATTGACTACTGGGCAAGTTTATTTATCTTATTAACCATGTCAGAGCTGATATTGACTACTGGGCAAGTTTATTTATCTTATTAACCATGTCAGAGCTGATATTAACTACTGGGCAAGTTTATTTATCTTATTTACCATGTCAGAGCTGATATTGACTACTGGGCAAGTTTATTTATCTTATTAACCATGTCAGAGCTGATATTGACTACTGGGCAAGTTTATTTATCTTATTAACCATGTCAGAGCTGATATTGACTACTGGGCAAGTTTATTTATCTTATTAACCATGTCAGAGCTGATATTGACTACTGGGCAAGTTTATTTATCTTATTAACCATGTCAGAGCTGATATTGACTACTGGGCAAGTTTATTTATCTTATTAACCATGTCAGAGCTGATATTGACTACTAGGCAAGTTTATTTATCTTATTAACCATGTGAGCTGATATTAACTACTGGGCAAGTTTATTTATCTTATTAACCATGTCAGAGCTGATATTAACTACTGGGCAAGTTTATTTATCTTATTAACCATGTCAGAGCTGATATTGACTACTAGGCAAGTTTATTTATCTTATTAACCATGTCAGAGCTGATATTAACTACTGGGCAGGTTTATTTATCTTATTAACCATGTCAGAGCTGATATTAACTACTGGGCAAGTTTATTTATCTTATTTTTATGAATGGTCGTTTTATATCATTAAATATAGCACAAACCCTTCGGGAGTACCAGGGTTTGCACCCCCCAGTTTCTGGTGGGGTCCGTGTTGTTCATCTATTTAATGTGCTGTGTCGTGTTGTTTTCTGTTTTGTTATGTTTGTCTTTGTTCTGTGATTTATGTCCGTTGTTGCCAATGTCTATGGATTGTCCATTCTTGATTACTCCTTCAGTATTTCCTTCTGTATATATATAAACATTTAACATATTGATAACTCACAAATAAATTAAACTGAAATAGATACCTTCAACAGGTTTACTGGGGATTTTCAGCTTGGACAGTTTCAGCAGAGGAAGGTTCGTTTGATGAACACGAGTCTTTGCATATTTGTCTGATGTTAGGTCAAACTGCATGTTCTCAAATGCCCCTATTCTTCCACCCTTTGGTAGATCGATTGCCAAAAGGGCAAAATTTGTGTCAAATGAGCCCTTGAATATAAATGTGTATTGTGGCTGCATTTCTGCTTTCACGACATAATTAAGACGAAGGCGCTCTTCTTCGTGGATACGAACGGTATTTGATCTACAATCGGTAATTTCCGTAAAATGGTGATCTCTGAGCCGTTTTTGCTTCATGGCTGATACTTTATATTCTGGTACACACTCTACACGGATAGCATATTTAAAATTGGATTCTTTCCTGGCAAAGATCATAACGTTACAAACATATTCAATGTTCATTAATATTTTTGCTTCAGTTTTCACATCACGGAAGTTTGTACCAGGTTTTATCCAAGCAATCTGAAATCTAAAAATATATATGACTACTAGTTTGTTGTTCACCAATAGTTCAATACTGACAGTTAGACTTTGACTCTGTTCGTACCATTTTCCAATTAGATTTTGCACCTGCTCCGACAGTGTGGTATATTTTTTTTTATTTTCAGTTTATTATCTCGAACTCGGATGAGCCATTTCCTGGATATTGTGAATTCATTAAATTCGTGCATACCAATTTTCGTAAATTTGAGGCTAAAATATATTTTCTTGGATTGGATAATTATTTCATAGATCCTCTTTAATAGTCAATGAATGTAAATATGATGACAACTATTCGTTGAATTCTTAATTCCATGGCTTGACACAATCAACGAAATCTACGAAAATTGAAATAGCACGAATAATAATGAAATCACAGTACCTAGAAGAAAATATAAAGTTCATTTTATCACCGCCAGCTGTGATTTGGATAGTGGGATACAAGTAAAATTATCGGTGTGTTCGGCTTCGAAATGAATTTACTTTATTTTAGCGTTTACTTTTTCTTTTTCTTTTAGAAATTCCCAAGATATTTAGCCAAATTTACTTCGAAAGTATTACAGTCGCTATTGTGACTTTGTTAACCGCTACAGAGTATCTGTGTCACAAATGACCACGAATATATTCCGTTTTGTCGGAACCACAATCCGATTCTTTCCTCATTCATGACTTATCATCGGCTTTGTAACAATATTAATACGACGGGTTCCACTAGTGGATCAGGGACTGCTTACCCTTCTGGAGTATTTGAGCCACTAGTGGATCAGGGACTACTTACCCTTCTGGAGTATTTGAGCCACTAGTGGATCAGGGACTGCTTACCCTTCTGGAGTATTTGAGCCACTAGTGGATCAGGGACTGCTTACCCTTCTGGAGTATTTGAGCCACTAGTGGATCAGGGACTGCTTACCCTTCTGGAGTATTTGAGCCACTAGTGGATCAGGGACTGCTTACCCTTCTGGAGTATTTGAGCCACTAGTGGATCAGGGACTGCTTACCCTTCTGGAGTATTTGAGCCATTAGTGGATCAGGGACTGCTTAACCTTCTGGAGTATTTGAGCTCACCCCGGGTTTTTAGAGTAGTTCGTGTTGCTCGATCTTTAGTTTTCTGTACAATGTTTTGTGGGTCATTGTTTGTCACTTTATCCCTTTTTCTTTTGGCTATTGTGTTGCCTGTCCTTTTTTGAATTACGGTTTCTGATTACCCTTTTGGTATCTTCAAAATTTTCTTACCAAATGTACAGGCATATAACATGACGTATTTCAATTATTTAATGCCACATATCGGGTTGTTTTCACGGGGGTGTAAATGTTAGTTATTTCGGCATCCTACTCGCCATATACAACATTTAGGCCGCTAACATCAATATGTAGCACTGTGTAATGGAGAAATGAAAGTAATCGTGAAAAAACAAACCACTTCATATTTTCGTAAATATTTTTGTACAACTGGTCAAAATTGTAATCCGCTGTATTGATTTGAAATGAATATGATGCTAATTTCTGTTCTTCAGATATCAATCTTAGCAAAACTTTCAACCCCGAGTAAAAATCTGTACCTTAAAGTGAGTGTGAAACGGTCTGTACCCAGAGAAAACCACCGACCAGTCGCAAGTCATTGACAAACGTTATCACATAATGTTGTATCGAGTACACCTCGCCTGATCGGGATTTGAACTGTTTAATCAGTAGTAGCTTAGAAGTTCAATATATTATCATCTCAAAAATTGTTATTAATACATGTAACATGAATTAACAAGATAAAACAACAAGGGCTTCCCCCTCTCAATTAAAATTAGGGTTAGGGTGGTTATGGTGGTTAATGCCATTTTTAGAAATATTTCAGTTATATCGTGGTGATCAGATTTATTGGCGGGGGAAACCGGAGTACCTGGATAGAACCACCGACCTATCGCAAGTCACTGACAAACTTTATCACATAATGTTATGTCGAGTACACCTCTCCATGAATGGAACTCGAACTCACAACGTCAGTGGTAATAGGCACTGATTGTACAGATAGTTATAAATCCAACTATCATATGATCATGACCACGACAGCCCCAATTAAAATTTGAGGGATATTTGTCATATCTTCTTTAATTTCATTTTTGACGATGCATAATTTTTTTTTATTAGATTGTCTCCATCTAAAATATTCATTGAACTCACCCTTCTTTTGCAAACTTTGTTCCTTGTTTTGGTTCCATCAATTTCCTGAAACATTATCGAACAGTTTACATATATATGTTATGGTACCCGTATACGTAGTGAATAATAACATTCTCGCTCACGTGGGTTCACCATGGTTTTTGTGAAAGGTCCGTGTTGTGTTTATTTTTGTTTGTCTTCGTTCTGTATCTTGCACTCAATGTTTCCTCACAGTGTCTCTGGGTTGTCCATTCTTGATTGCCCTTTTAGTTTTATTGTACTCTTATTGTACCATGTGTGAGTTATTAAGTAAAAACAATTTGAAGAGACACTTTCAATAATAGCTGTCTACAAAGAAACACATTCAATTGTTGTCTACTACAAATCATACTCGCTTTATTATTGTTTCATTTGTTTTTAGGAGATAGAAAATTTGACAAAGAAAGAACAAAACACCATAATATTGCTAATAACATAATAGGAAGAATGAATGAAGATGAGAAACTATCCAATAAATGTTAGAGAAAACCGAAGGGGCAAATCAAGATGAGCAACAGCAAAATGTTGGACATCACTATATACAAAACAAACAACACAATAAGACATGAGCTCTCCTACAAACAACGGCGTATAAAGACGAACTGTAAATGCGGAAATCGCAACGGATATCTCAACACGGAACAAGATCGTAAAGACACATAACAGGACAACATAAAAAACTACAAATGTAAGTAACACGGACCCCATCAAAAATATACCGGGAGTGAACTCAAGTGATCGCAAAGGGTAAGCAGATCCTGCTTCTTATAAGACACCCACCATGCTACTCATATAATCAATATGTGTGTACACCACGATACACAACAAACACAAATAACATAAATAAGACATGACCCCCCCCCCCCCCCCCTCCTCATGAATCAAACATAGTTTTTAAATGGAAATCAATATCACATATAAGCACAAATATTAAGTAAAGGAACAGCGCTGTTATTGCTGTGCTATATTTTCACAGCCACATTAGGGTCTTCAATAATGGGCATAGCTCATATTTTATAATGAGTCGCTTTTGCTACTTATGCAATCAGTGACTATCACCACTAACGTTGTGAAATCGAACCCTGCGCAGGTGAGTTGTACTCGATACAACATTATGTGATAAAGTTTGTCAGTGACCTGCGACAGGTCAGTGTTTTTCTCCGGTACTTCGATTTCCTCCAACAATAAAACTTACCGCCAGGATATAACTGAAGTGGCATTAAACATGATAAACCCAAACCAAAGAAGGACAGACAATACCATGGGCGTACCATCAAATATTGTTACACATGTGTTGTCATAATAAAATAATAAAATATAACATAATAATATTTACCCTTCCTTTCCTTCTTTAGACATTACTTTTGTATCTCCAACACTTCTATAAAATGTAAATATTATTCTGTTTAAATACAAAATGATTTCTATAATAAAATGAAAAACAAGAACAGTTTGAAGATACCAAAGTGGTAAGATACTAAAGGGGTAAGATACTAAAGTGGTAAGATACTGAAGTGGTAGGATACTAAAGTGGTAAGATAACAAAGTGGCAAGATACTAAAGTGGTAAGATACTAAAGTGGTAAGATACCAAAGTGGTAAGATACTAAAGGGGTAAGATACCAACATTGTAAGATACCAAAGTGGTAAGATACTAAAGTGGTAAGATACTAAAGTGGTAAGATACTGAAGTGGTAAGATACTAAGGTGGTAAGATAACAAAGTGGTAAGATACTGAAGTGGTAAGACACTAAAGTGGTAAGATACCAAAGTGGTAAGATAACAAAGTGGTAAGATACCAAAGTGGTAAGATACCAAAGTGGTAAGATACTAAAGGGGTAAGATACTAAAGGGGTAAGATACTAAAGTGGTAAGATAACAAAGTGGCAAGATACTAAAGTGGTAAGATACCAAAGTGGTAAGATACTAAAGGGGTAAGATACTAAAGGGGTAAGATACTAAAGTGGTAAGATACTAAAGTGGTAAGATACTAAAGTGGTAAGATACTAAAGAGGTAAGATACCAAAGTGGTAAGATAACAAAGTGGTAAGATACTGAAGTGGCAAGATACTAAAGTGGTAAGATAACAAATGGGTAAGATACTAAAGTGGCAAGATACTAAAGGGGTAAGATGCTAAAGTGGTAAGATACTAAAGGGGTAAGATGCTAAAGTGGTAAGATACTAAAGTGGTAAGATACTAAAGGGGTAAGATACCAAAGGGGTAAGATACCAAAGTGGTAAGATACTAAAGGGGTAAGATACTAAAGTGGTAAGATACCAAAGTGGTAAGATACTAAAGTGGTAAGATATCAAAGTGGTAAGATACTAAAGGGGTAAGATACCAAAGTGGTAAGATACTAAAGGGGTAAGATACCAAAGTGGTAAGATACTAAAGGGGTAAGATACCAAAGTGGTAAGATGCTAAAGTGGTAAGATACTAAAGTGGTAAGATACTAAAGTGGTAAGATACCAAAGTGGTAAGATACTTAAGTGGTAAGATACCAAAGTGGTAAGATACTAAAGGGGTAAGATACTAAAGTGGCAAGATACTAAAGGGGTAAGATGCTAAAGTGGTAAGATACTAAAGTGGTAAGATGAAGCCATAAATTGATCGAAGGACAGATAACACAATGGCCAAAAGAAAAAGGACAAACAACGATTTACCAAGCATTACACACTAAAGATTGAGCAACACGAACCCCAGTTAAAACCTGGGGTGAAATCAGGTGCTCCGGAAGGGTACCCAGTTTCTGCTCCACATGTGGCATCCGTAGTGAAAAATATCTGTCGGGAAGAATTCAAATAGCAAATGTAAAACAAAATCGTAGAAAGAGACAAAATCGATAACCTTAACACACAAATACACAATCGCTCACCATCCTGGCTTGGTACAGGCTTGGTAACGATAACCTTAACACACAAATACATGATCGCTCACCATCCTGGCTTGGTACAGGCTTGGTAACGATAACCTTAACACACAAATACATGATCGCTCACAATCCTGGCTTGGTACAGGCTTGGTAACGATAACCTAAACACACAAATACACGATCGCTCACTATCCTGGCTTGGTACAGGCTGGGTAACGATAACCTAAACACACAAATACACGATCGCTCACCATCCTGGCTTGGTACAGGCTTGGTAACGATAACCTAAACACACAAATTAATACACGATCGCTCACCATCCTGGCTTGGTACAGGCTTGGTAACGATAACCTTAACACACAAATACACGATCGCTCACCATCCTGGCTTGGTACAGGCTTGGTAACGATAACCTAAACACACAAATACACGATCGCTCACCATCCTGGCTTGGTACAGGCTTGGTAACGATAACCTAAACACACAAATACATAATCACTCACCATCCTGGCTTGGTAACGATAACCTTAACACACAAATACATAATCACTCACCATCCTGGCTTGGTACAGGCTTGGTAACGATAACCTAAACACACAAATTAATACACGATCGCTCACCATCCTGGCTTGGTACAGGCTTGGTAACGATAACATTAACACAAATACACGATCGCTCACCATCCTGGCTTGGTACAGGCTTGGTAACGATAACATTAACACACAAATACATAATCACTCACCATCCTGGCTTGGTAACGATAACCTTAACACACAAATACACGATCGCTCACCATCCTGGCTTGGTACAGGCTTGGTAACGATAACCTTAACACACAAATACACGATCGCTCACCATCCTGGCTTGGTACAGGCTTGGTAACGATAACCTAAACACACAAATTAATACACGATCGCTCACCATCCTGGCTTGGTACAGGCTTGGTAACGATAACATTAACACACAAATACATAATCACTCACCATCCTGGCTTGGTAACGATAACCTTAACACACAAATACACGATCGCTCACCATCCTGGCTTGGTACAGGCTTGGTAACGATAACCTTAACACACAAATACACGATCGCTCACCATCCTGACTTGGTACAGGCTTGGTAACGATAACCTTAACACACAAATACAAGATCGCTCACCATCCTGGCTTGGTACAGGCTTGGTAACGATAACATTAACACACAAATACACGATCGCTCACCATCCTGGCTTGGTACAGGCTTGGTAACGATAACCTTAACACACAAATACACGATCGCTCACCATCCTGGCTTGGTACAGGCTTGGTAACGATAACATTAACACACAAATACACGATCGCTCACCATCCTGGCTTGGTACAGGCTTGGTAACGATAACCTTAACACACAAATACACGATCGCTCACCATCCTGGCTTGGTACAGGCTTGGTAACGATAACCTTAACACGCAAATACACGATCGCTCACCATCCTGGCTTGGTACAGGCATTTAAATAAAGTGTCAAGGTTAATCTAGTGGAATGATGCGGTCATGCAAGTGCTTTCCACATGTGAGTAAATTGTCAACCGTCACATATAACCTGGAGAATATATTATAAGCAGTTATATACACATATATGTTCTATTGTTATATATTACACTTTACGTTTTTATTTTCCCTATTTGTCTTTGTTAGCGCAGCTGGTCACTGTTTTCGTATATGGACCGACCAGGTACCTGCATTATTTTAGATAAAAAGTATAATATAGCAAATAGTTCATCTCACTTCGGGTCATGAACTATTTGCTATGTATTGAACATGTAGAGGGGAAAGGACACATGCTAGTAGCTGAAAATATGTACATTCCAAACACATCGATTGGTACTCTATATACACATTGGAAATCTTTAAATTTATATGAGTTTTATCTATTCTCTACAACTAGGTTGCTCACCCATATCTATGTAACATTCAGCCTTTTACTCATATGTTAGAAACACTTTCATGACCCTATCATTTAACTAATATAGGTTGTTTCATACTAGTTTAACCCTGCCACTCTTTATTGAAGTGTCTGTAACAAGGTAGTAGAGTCAGCGGTTATGCTTATGTGTGTTAAGGGGATTCGGTTTTTTTATATTTTGTGATATTTTTTGTTTTTCATTATAATTATTTTGTCATAATAAATTTAAAATAGAATGAAACAAAACTATGATATATCTACACCTAATGACATCTACATGTATGGAAGACTTATCTTGACATTAAACATTTATTTTACATAGTATTCTGCTATTTTAATTTCTATTGTATTAATGTGTTCCGATGTGTTCCATGTTACACTTACCCTGCAGCATGTTCTGACTTGACTGTAGATGACTTCCTAAGAAAAGAAGAAAACCAAATGTTAGATTAATGTATAAATTTGTTTTTCAATATGAATGCCAAAACTTTCTTTCCTCCTAAATGTTGCCGACATACTGTTCACGTGAGATTAACAAACATGACATTAAACGACACCAATCGACGTGATTAATTGATACTGCTCACATGACTCGCGGCAAGAACACAAAATATGGGTGATGTGATCTTACAAATACCGTCATCATTGTTCATTATTTACCCAGATATTTACATAGAATTATAATAGTGATGATAACGTAGGTACGTACCTCTTGGTTGTATCATCTTTAGATTCTGTTCCCTTTCTGAGTGATGGGCCACTTGTCATTTGAAAATCTAGCCTATAGACAAAAATTCCCGACATTTTAAAACCACATATATATTAAAACAACACATGTATATATATTATACATCTAAGATAGCATTTGTAGGAAGTATTAAATATACTTGAAAATATAAATAGATCGATCTAGTGGAAATAAATATAACATACAAGAGTAATACAATGGGCGCCATCGTGTTGCTCGATCTTTAGTTTTCTATGTAATGTTTTATTGTATGTACATTTACCTATTATTAGACTTCCAAACCTCCCAAAATATCAAACATGGTGGAGCTATTTAAGAGGGGAGACTTGGGCACATAAAACTAGTTTAACATTGTATCAGATGCAAAATATCAAACATAGTGGAGCTATTTAAGAGGGGAGACTTGGGCACATAAAAGGGGAGACTACTCAGACTTGGACATATAAAACTAGGTTAACCTCATCACTTTTTATCTTAGTGTCTGTACCAAGCCAGGAAAGTGACCGGTCATGCATTTGTGTGCTAATTCGATTTTGTCTCTTTCGACGATTTATCTCTCGGTTTTTGGTATTGCTTCGAGAATATGGTATTTTGTACTTTTCATTTTATTATGCAGATTTTGGTTGAAAACAAAGACAGCAGTAATTGTAACCAATATTATATATAGAATAACATGATCAATTATTATATAATAAAAACATTGATATCTAATTAAACGTGCATGAGTGTTCCTGCAATAACTTTCACTAGCAGTAGGTTTATTTTTGTTTGAAATATACAGTTTCTATACAATGGAATTTATCAAAAATAAGGTCAGTTTCCTTCATGAATAGGTAACCTAGCTGAATTTTGGCTATTCTTTTTAGGTCCATTGGTTTACTTGCTCCTAAAAACTTTTAAATTATTTGACTTTCAAATTGTATAACTATGAGTGTCATTCCAGAAACTCGCCGTGTGCACTAATAAAAAAAACGTACCCTATCAAATTGTATTCTGAAAAAACGTCCATGAGGCACGTTCAAAGCCAACAGACAGGAAAACCATTAAATTAACAACAGACAGGAAAACAATTTATAAATTAAATATCTACGATTCTATTAACCTTTTATGAAATCAAGAAAAACAGAGGATTATAAATATAACATACAAGAGTAATACAATGGGCGCCATCATGTTGCTCGATCTTTAGTTTTCTATGTAATGTTTTGTAGATCGTTGTTTGTGCTGTTGTCCTTTTTTCTTTTAGCCATTGTGTTGTCTGTCATTCGATTTACGGTCTCTAATTACCCATTCGGTATCGTCAAACAATTCTTACCGAAAGTGGATAACATAATATACATGTTGTACGTTAGATATACATTGTAAAACGTGGTCTATTAAAGATCATGTCTCTAGAAGGCTTCCATACAATTAGAATCAAAACAACTTAAGTATGGCGGATTTCAAGAAACAATGTTATTGCAGACTGTTAAATTTATTTTTTAGGTCAAATACATTATTATTAGACTTCCTAAAAGAAGCAATTAAAATAAGAATTTATTTAAGCAAAGTTTATAATGTTCTTTTTTGGAATGAGTGCAATATAGTTCTGGGTATTAAATCGTTATCGTCATGGGTGACCATCAGAAATATGTAAACTTACCCAGCATGTTCTTGTTTGATTGTAGACTGTTTCCTAAAAACAAAAATGAAAAATACTTTAAAAGTCTTAAATTAATTATTTTTAAATATACAATGTATATATACCCTGTTTAGTGCTTAAATGTCAGCTAATAAAACATATTTATAGGTTCGCCACACAAAGATTACTCTACGACTATCTCTATATACTTTTTCGAACAAATACTGCATAATTCAATGAACATTTTTTTGTCATTTTGTCAAATACAACACCATAAAATATTTCTAAAATATAACTGAAAATAGTAAAAACCAGAGGTAAAATAGACATCCCTAGTACACATATACATAATCACTCAAATGTCTGACTTAGTACAGGCACTTCAATTAAAAGTGGAGGTACCAATCTAGTTTTGTGAGTCCAAACCCCCCCTCTAAGTCATATGATGTGATAATTAAAACACTCCAAACACACTGTGCAAAATGGTAACCCTGAAATATAACAGGGCGAACAGCGCTAACGCAAATAACAACGAGTAATAAAATGAAAACAAAGAATACCACACTGTCAGAACGATTCTAAAACAAATATCAATATCGTAGAAAGAGGAAAATTAGATACCCCTAACACACAAATACATCACCATTCACAGTCCATGCTCGGCACAGACATCTCAACAAAAAGTGACGGTGCTAAACTAGCTTCATGTACCCAAACCCCCCATTTTAGTGAAATGATGCTGTCATGCAAGTGCTTTCCACATTGTGAGTAAGATGTCAACCCTCACATATAACAATGACGAATAGCGTTATTTCAAAGAACATTATAACCTTGACCTTTATATGATACAATAAATGGCTGTGAGCAACAAAGTTTCACTACACAGATAACTAGCCATATTTCTCTTCAATGAGGGTTTAAACAGTATAGTCAAAATGAAGAAAAACAGAGGGTTTAAACAGTATAGTCAAAATCAAGAAAAATAGAGGGTTTAAACAGTATAGTCAAAATGAAGAAAAACAGAGGGTTTAAACAGTATAGTCAAAATGAAGAAAAACAGAGGGTTTAAACAGCATAGTCAAAATGAAGAAAAACAGAGGGTTTAAACAGTATAGTCAAAATCAAGAAAAACAGAGGATTTAAACAGTATAGTCAAAATGAAGAAAAACAAACAGTATAGTCAAAATGAAGAAAAACAGAGGGTTTAAACAGTATAGTCAAAACCAAGAAAAACAGAGGATTTAAACAGTATAGTCAAAATGAAGAAAAACAGAGGGTTTAAACAGTATAGTCAAAATGAAGAAAAACAGAGGGTTTAAACAGCATAGTCAAAATGAAGAAAAACAGAGGGTTTAAACAGTATAGTCGAAATCAAGAAAAACAGAGGATTTAAACAGTATAGTCAAAATCAAGAAAAACAGAGGATTTAAACAGTATAGTCAAAATGAAGAAAAACAGAGGGTTTAAACAGTATAGTCAAAATGAAGAAAAACAGAGGGTTTAAACAGTATAGTCAAAATGAAGAAAAACAGAGGGTTTAAACAGTAGTCAAAATCAAGAAAAACAGAGGATTTAAACAGTATAGTCAAAATGAAGAAAAACAAACAGTATAGTCAAAATCAAGAAAAACAGAGGGTTTAAACAGTATAGTCAAAACCAAGAAAAACAGAGGGTTTAAACAGTATAGTCAAAATGAAGAAAAATAGAGGGTTTAAACAGCATAGTAAAAATGAAAAAAAACAGAGGGCTTAAACAGTATAGTCAAAATCAAGAAAAACAGAGGATTTAAACAGTATAGTCAAAAAGAAGAAAAACAAACAGTATAGTCAAAATGAAGAAAAACAGAGGATTTAAACAGTATAGTCAAAATGAAGAAAAACAGAGGGTTTAAACAGTATAGTCAAAATCAAGAAAAACAGAGGGTTTAAACAGTATAGTCAAAATCAAGAAAAACAGAGGGTTTAAACAGCATAGTCAAAATGAAGAAAAACAAACAGTATAGTCAAAATCAAGAAAAACAGAGGGTTTAAACAGTATAGTCAAAATGAAGAAAAACAGAGGGTTTAAACAGTATAGTCAAAATGAAGAAAAACAGAGGGTTTAAACAGTAGTCAAAATCAAGAAAAACAGAGGATTTAAACAGTATAGTCAAAATGAAGAAAAACAAACAGTATAGTCAAAATCAAGAAAAACAGAGGGTTTAAACAGTATAGTCAAAACCAAGAAAAACAGAGGGTTTAAACAGTATAGTCAAAATGAAGAAAAATAGAGGGTTTAAACAGCATAGTAAAAATGAAGAAAAACAGAGGGTTTAAACAGTATAGTCAAAATGAAGAAAAATAGAGGGTTTAAACAGCATAGTAAAAATGAAGAAAAACAGAGGGTTTAAACAGTATAGTCAAAATGAAGAAAAATAGAGGGTTTAAACAGCATAGTAAAAATGAAGAAAAACAGAGGGTTTAAACAGTATAGTCAAAATGAAGAAAAATAGAGGGTTTAAACAGCATAGTAAAAATGAAGAAAAACAGAGGGTTTAAACAGTATAGTCAAAATCGACTAAGGCAATCTTTGACATGAGGAAGGAGAACCTTAGTTTTAATAATAATTACATTATTTAGGAACTGTATATTACAAATACAGTCAAACCTGCTCATGTGGTCACCTCTATTAAGCAGTCACCTGTATTAGAAGGTCACCTTTTTCTTGTCCTGTCATAGAAAATTTCATATGAATTGAACCTCTTTTAAGAGGTCACCTCTCTTATAAGGCCACTTTTTCTTTGTCCCAAAGGTGACCTCTTAATACAGGTTTGACTGTATAGTTATATGTATTACTGTATTACACCAAGTCATTGCTGAAGTATTAATTACTAGGGTGGATGATACACTTGGGGTGGCATACTTGATATCTTGCCAATACATCAAACACATTTGTTATCAGTTGATTCTGACTTAACATGAAGGTACAACAGAATCTTAGGTATGTAGAGATGTCAGTGTCTGTGTGTTCATGACGGTAGAAGTAGGAGTGTTGTATACATACCAGTAGAATATTCTGATACCAAGAACTGTATCCATAGGAAGAGGGTAAAGATGATGTTTGCCTTCCTTAATATATATTGATAGGGTTATTGTGTTTAACGCCACTTTCAACAAAATTTCAGTTATATCATGGTGGTCTGTTTTATTGGTGGAGGAAACGGGAGTACCCAGAAAAAAACACTGACCTGTCTCAAATAACTGACAAACTTTATCACATATTGTTGTATCAAGTACATTTCGCCATGAACGGGATTCAAACTCACAAATTTAGTAGTAACAGGCACTGATTGCACAGGTAGTTGTAAATCAAACTATCACACTATCACCCAACTACCATGACCTCTCTGTAATTATTATATTGCTTTGCAATCGTGAATATGTCAATATTATTGTCATCTATTCAAGGAAATAAAATAAAAAATTGTTTTTAATACAACACTTACATTTTAAATTTACTGACTGTTATCATGACATTATCTTCAAAATCTTCTACAATAACGTCTCCCTTGTCTGGATCAAAAACTTGTGGTTCATCATCTAACCACCACAGTACCACCATCTTGTCTCCTGCTCTACCGGAAGGGTTCTGCTTGGGTAGTCTGACTTTAAATGGTTGTAAGATATTCGTCGGGTTAAAGCGGTCGACTGCTAATGATGGCGTCATGTTACTAATTATTTGTGCTTTGGGATTTTGAAACATCTTATAGGTCAAATGTTCAATATTTGGATCTTTTGTCTAAAATATAAAATATGTTATAGTTACCTAAGAGTGGGTATTAATATGATAAGAAAAGTTTGAAAATACCATAAGGATAATCAGAAGATGTAAATCAAAGGACATATAATACAATGGCCAACAGAAATAGGACAAAAAGACAAACAATTATCTATAAAACATTATATAGAAAACTTAAGATCGGGTAACACGAACTACACGTGACAATCTACACTTTTTTCTATCTCCATATTAGAGAGCTCTTGCAACGCGTTGTCTTTAAATCCTCCAGGGTGATAACATATCATAACCAACGTCATGTGTCCTTACATGTGCATTATTTACTCATACATGTACATGTAGCAAAATAAATTGGATGTAAGTAAAAAGAGGGGAAAATACCATACTGTCGTTGGTAACGATACCCCTAACACACATATACGTGACTGCTCACTTTCCTGTGTTGGTGAAGATACCCCTAACACACATATACGTGACCGCTCACTTTCCTGTGTTGATAACGATACCCCTAACTCACATATACCATACTGTCGGAACAGTTCCAAAATCCATAAGACCAATGGTAGAAAGAGAGGTAAAACTGATATTCCTAACACATATACGTGACCACTCACTTTCCTGTGTTGGTGACGATACCCCTAACACACATATACGTGACCACTCACTTTCCTGTGTTGATAACGATACCCCTAACACACATATACGTGACCGCTCACTTTCCTGTGTTGGTAACGATACCCCTAAAACACATATACGTGACCGCTCACTTTCCTGTGTTGGTAACGATACCCCTAACACACATATACATGACCGCTCACTTTCCTGTGTTGGTAACGATACCCCTAACACACATATACGTGACCGTTCACTTTCCTGTGTTGGCGACGATACCCCTAACACACATATACATGACCGTTCACTTTCCTGTGTTGGCGATGATACTCCTAACACATATATACGTGACCGCTCATTTTCCTGTGTTGGTGAAGATACCCCTAACACACATATATGTGACCGCTCACTTTCCTGTGTTGGTGACGATACCCCTAACACACATATACGTGACCGCTCACTTTCCTGTGTTGACAACGATACCCCTAACACACATATATACGTGACCACTCACTTTCCTGTGTTGATAACGATACCCCTAACACACATATACACGACCGCTCACTTTCTTGTGTAGATAACGATACCCCTAACACACATATACGTGACCGTTCACTTTCCTGTGTTGATAACGATACCCCTAACACACATATACGTGACCGCTCACTTTCCTGTGTTGGCAACGATACCCTTAACACACATATACATGACCGCTCACTTTCCTGTGTTGGTAACGATACCCCTAACACACATATACGTGACCGCTCACTTTCCTGTGTTGGTGAAGATACCCCTAACACACATATACGTGACCGCTCACTTTCCTGTGTTGGTAACGATACCCTTAACACACATATACGTGACCGCTCACTTTCCTGTGTTGGTAACGATACCCCTAACACACATACATGTATACGTGACTGCTCACTTTCCTGTGTTGGTAACGATACCCTTAACACACATATACGTGACCGCTCACTTTCCTGTGTTGGTAATGATACCCCTAACACACATATACGTGACCGCTCACTTTCCTGTGTTGGTAAATAGCAGAGGGGTGGAACTTTTTTATGAGCCCAAACACCCTCTTATTGAAATGATGCGTTCATGTAAGTGTTTTCCACATATCATTCTTTTAACAAAAAGTGTTTGAAGATATCAAAGGGGTAAGCAGAATAGGTAAATCGATGAAGGCCAGACAACCACAATGTCCAAAATGAAAAAAGGACAAAAGGACACACAACCATCTACAAAACAATGTAATATGTCTTGCTAAAAGCCTACCTCTACCATCATAAACTCCTCATGTGTCAAGGCCATCTCAGGGACAAACATTTGAATTCTGTAGTCGTTATTTGCTGTGTAAATGCCCCCACTTGGTCCACATGTAAACTCTGACTTCTGTGGATAAGACAGAATACAGCAGGTGTCGATTGCTGTTGCACTGAAGCAAACAAACCCCAACTGGAATAAAAAAAAAAACCACTTAAACTTAGAGTTAATCAAATTTATTCTTGTTGTAATCCTCATTTCATTCTATTGATAACTTCCTAATATCCTTCTCGTCTAATTAATCATGAAATTTAAGGTTTAATATCTTTTAAATATAGGGAAACATAGCTCTTTGATCTTCGTTATTGTCAACATGCATTTGTTATTTTTTGCATTGTAAAGATCAAACAGCCAAGGAAAAGGCAAGCCATTCTCATGTCCCGTAAATAAGTATGATATTAGACAGAATGTTGCAATTTCCGTTATTCATTTCATACTTTATTTGTTTTCATATTAATGCGACATTTTCTTTGTAATCTATGACTCGGCCAACCTTGGACAGTGTATAATTCCACTGCTCTCTCGCCAACACCTCGGCTCTAGTAGGTATATCGATATGTTTCAAACTTAAGCATTTCAATTCTCCAGAAAATATATTACTCGTTTATTAATGCACATATAAAAAATGGTTGTGCCCAGTTTTGATATGGAGTTACGCTTTTCTATGGTAAACCTCCCGGTCCTGTCCTTGTTCATGACTTATCACCGGGTTTGTAACTGGATAAACATGACAGGTGTCACTAGTGGAGCAGGAACTACTTACCCTGCCGGATCGCCTGAGTTCACCCGCGGTTTTTAGTGGGGTTCATGTTACTCCATCTTTAGTTTTATATGCATGTTTTGTCGATCTTTGTTTGTCCTTTTGTACTTTTTTTTTTGGCCATTGTGTTGTCTGTTCTTCTTCGATATACGGATTCTGATACTCCTTTGGTATCTTCACTCTTCTTATAGATATGCTTTGATTTAAGACTAAAACAGTTGGATATTTTAAAGCGTAATACAATGGACGTGGCACGTTTTATGTTTTGTAATCCCATACCCACTGTTGTACCACGTTCGAGGTTAGCGTTGAGTAGCGAAATCTCTGAGGAGTTGTAAGTGGCAATTCCCAGTAACACAAAATACATACCTTTAGCCATGCCTTCTTGTACGTTGGTTGTTTATCAGCAATCACAACGGCTTTATAAACTCTATTTTCCTCGGCCTTTCCTTCGTCTAGTTTTATCTTAACCCATACCTTGTCAACCTCGCCATCAGGAAAACGAAAGGCTTGGTTACTGATGTCATATATGGAGCTGACTAAATGGTCATTCTCAGCTGGATGGAACACTCTACCTTCCCGGACTATTTTTCTTGCATCCCATTTAAACACACGAAAGTTGTGAATATCCTCTGTATACAGTCTTTTTGGAAGTTCTAATTCAAGACCTTCACCAATATTAATTTGTTTAATTGTATTCCTAAAAGTAAAATAAAAATGTGACCACAAGCACACGTGAATGTCAAATAAAAACGTATGTATCAATAGTGTGCACGACACGTTTCTGGAATAACCTTAATCAGGTACGCTCAACGTCGAAAGGTTGGAAAGCCAAATAATTTAAAAAGCTTTGGGAGCAAGTAAGCCAAAGGGCCTAAACAGGATAGACAACATCGGCTAAGCTCACCTATGCTTGAGGGAGGAGAACCTTAAATTTTAATAATAATTACATTAATTAGGAAACGTAAATTTCAACAATTTTTTTGGTGTTTAACACCACTTTCAGCAATATTCCAGATATATCATGGCGACCATTTTCAATGGTGGAAGAAGCCGGAGTACCCGAAAAGAACCATCGATGATGGGCAAGCAACTGGTAAACTTTATCACTTGCGGCTGTGAGTCGAGTGCACCCTTTTTTGTAATTGACAAAGTCGGGCGCGAACCCACGCCACATTGGTGATAGGCTTGTATGAGTTATTAGGTAATCCAACTACCTAACTCATTGAGCCACCCAGGCCTGGATTTTTTTAGTGCTAGCTCACTGAAACAACAGTCCGCGGGTACACATGTCGCTCCATTCAGACACATTATTCTGATTCCGAGCCAATAAATTTCAATAACAGATATATCTAATAAATCATGTCAATGCCGTAACAAATATAGACATATCTACCGAATACCACCAGTGTATCTCCTCGACACACCAAATATTACCGGAAGTGATAATGTGTATAACCTGAGGGTCATGGTTTAGTGTCGTGTAATGGCTATATCCTAAATGCCAATATTCCGGGCAGGGGAACTAAAACTATTTTGCTAGTAAAAAGGAAGTACCCTTAGCAATGAGCATTTTCTTGTTAAATGGGTTATGTACGTTATGTGGCCAATGTGCTATTTTTTTACCTTTAAAGCAGTCGGATTCTAAATCATTCTAAATAAATAACTTGTAAATATTGGGCTTTCGGATGCAATCAGGTCTAATCGGTCCCAAGTCAAATGGGCCCCAGATAAAATCGTCCCCAGTCAAATTGGCCCCAAGTCATATCGGCCCCAGGTCAAATCGTATAATATTGTTTATGTTTATGTTAAAAAAAAATGGTATGTCATAAAAAAAACCAAAAAACAATGAGATATGATAAGGTCCACTTATTGTAATATACCAACATGCTTTTGTATGAAATTTTTTCATTGCAAAAATTTGCTATGTCTAAGAAAGGTACGTTTACATATACCTACCCTGTTTTTGTTTTCTTTTTTATCAGCGCTCGCGTTCTTAGTGCCAGCTACGCTTTCGTGTGCCCGAATACCCAGGGTGTTTATAGACAATAGATCAAAGAATGTGCCTAATCGATATAAAGTTTTTTTATTTCAAATAATTGTCGCCAATCACGTTTTATGTAAATTAGTAATCACTTATTAATTAGATCATAAATTAATCAACCTTTAATTCCAAAAAAAAAAGAACACTTTCATCAATAAAAATAAGATTATACATTAATCTTTTAACCAAAAATATTCATTCATATTAATCATTTTTTTTTATTCAATTTGAAATATGAGGCCGATTTGAATTTCATTTTGAGGCCGTTTTGACTTGGGGCCGATTTGACTGAGGACGATTTGACCTGGGGGCCGATTTGACTGGAAATCTTTCGGACTATCGGACCTTCGGACTATTGGGCCTTCGGACTATATTGCCATGGGACTGTAGACATAGAAACTATTTTGAATACTAACCAAAAATCAGGGGTGTGTACTACTATCTTGTTTTTTGGGGTTCCCAACGATTGAATACAATGGATTGCTCGCGCATGTATATACTTAGTCCGAGATTACAGCAACTTTATAAAAGCCGTTAAACGACAGAGGAATCTCGGACTAGTATATACTAGTCACACTCACAGCACAGGGGCTTGTTACGATTTTTTTCTTTTTTTTTTCACTCTAAACTTAATAAGCTAACAATTTTTCATTCTTTTATATTGTCTAATTTCAATTTTTGTCCTTTGGCTTGGCATTTTTGTTCAAAAGCAAACACTATAAAACTGGAGAAAATACAGGAAAGAGCTTTACGTTTTATATATGAGGATTACAATAGCACATATGAAGAACTTTTACATATAGCGAAAGTACCATCTCTACAAATAAGGAGAATGCGCACTATGGCATTAGAATGTTTTAAAATATTGTATAAACTGTCTCCACCATGCTTAAATGATTTAGTTGTTTTAAAAAATAGTAAATATAGTTTTAGATATTCTAATATTGTAGAGATACCTAGAGTAAAGACTACTACCTATGGTAAGAATTCTTTTAAATATACAGCTGCTGTTTTATGGAATGACCTACCTGATGAATTTTTGAAAAATTGCCAATTTTAACCAATTTAAAAACATTTTATTATCTTGGAATGGAAATGAATGCAAATGTAATGCATGTAAACAATTTTAATATCATCAAGGTCTTTTCAATGTTTATAATATTTATATTTATTTATTTTTTAGCAGTATAACATGCTTTTAGCTCGTAACACCAGCTTTATTTTATTTTTTTTAGCTTTTATTACTGTGCTTGATTAACTTTTTTACTTTTGTATATGCTTACCTTGTCTGTGCTATATGTGTGCTTTAACTTATTTGCTGTATTTTGCTACTATGAGTGCTTTTATCTAAATTATTAATTTGTGTGCATGCTTTTGTTGTTTTTAACTGTTATTTATTCTTGTATTGTGTATGTCGGTCAAAAGCCCACTAGGGCTTGTGTTGTATTGTTATTTAAATATGCCGACTATAAATAAAACTTATCTTATCTAAAACTTATCTTACTCTACTCTAAAAAAAAAAAAAAGGTAATAAGCCCCTGAAGTCACAGAACCGTGGTGTGAACAATATAACAATACATATACTGACCACGAGCACAATAGTAAGCTTACCTTTCCTGAGTGACCAACTAGTTACTATTTTCTGCATGACCAGTAAATATAACCCTTGGAGGGCACCTGGGTTCACCTCCGGGTTTTTTGGTGAGGTCCGTGTTGCTCATCTTTTTAGTTTTTTGTGTTGGGCTATTATGTGTCTTTGAGTTCCGTGTTGTTATGTTCTTTACGATTTCCGCATAAAAACGATATTTGGTTCGTCTTTGCTACAGGCGCTCGTGGCACGGGGTGTGGGGGTGGTAATTCCGTGACACGAGCGCCTGTGGTCTTTGCCTCCAGTTGTTTGTGGTAGGGCTCATGTCTTATTTACGTTGTTTGTGTTTGTTTGTGGTGATGTTCGACACGTGTTGTGTTGTGTTTTTCTTCGTATTGTGTGCCAGGGGTTGCCAGTTTATCTGCATTGTTCGTTTTTGATTCCCCCTTCGGTATTCTCTAATGTTTATTTATTGCACCAAAGAGAATCTAAGAAATCTGAAATAATGTGGTAGTTAAAAAGACACAAACAGAAATTCTTGAAATATTATTAATACAAATGATAAACAATCAACTTGTTTTTAGAACAACAATTATAACAAGTTTAAAGGAATCACAATCATGTCCTGAAATAAGAACAGAAATGTTCAGCAGGATCAATAATATCTGTCAAAACTTTCATGTCCTCAATCCAGAACAGAAATTATATTGGCTTCTTAATAATGAAAATGAGGAAATTCTAGCCAGTATTTGTAATTTGATATAATTAAATAATTGCTCTTTTACACTGTGCACGGGCTGGCATGTTTAAAAAGGAGAAACATAATATAAATTGATAATATTTCTAAATAAATAGAATAAATTTAAAGAAAAACACATATTACTGGGTTTGATCACAGGCACTTGGGTCCAGGATTTTTTTTCTTTCGATTTTATCAATAAAATGTGCACCTACAACGTATATGAACCCGTTTGACATGCTTCGTTGTGAAATAAACACCTTTATGAACTATGTCCCATTTTCCTAATATCTTCCTATTACAATGTATCTACTCTATAGTATACGTTGTAGGTGCACATTTTATTGATAAAATCGAAAGAAAAAAAAAATCCTGGACCCCAAGTGCCTGTGGGTTTGATCTGAATTTCTTCTTAATTCATTTTAGCATGCCTTTGCACTGTCGCTTGGTGCACTCTGTAATTGAGCAATAACATGATGACATATTTCCTCCAACTAGTTCTCCTGTTCTAAACACGAGGTGACACATCCGAATGAATAACAATAATAATAATTGATATCATAATTAACTAATCTTTTTTTTTTTTTATATATATAGTATATGATAAGTATTTAATATTATATATAATTATTTACTATATAATTGTGAGAAAATGCAATTAATAGATGGAGTGCATCAGAAGCACCGTCCCTTGGTGTTTTTAGCAGGTTTACTGCTTGTTAAGGAATATGCAACATATGTACAGTTTCACACTGGATCTGAGATATAGGGGACAAAATCCACTAAATAATAATAATTATATTTATATTTTTAGGAATATAAAAACCCCAAACTATGTCCTTTTTCTTTTGTGTGTATGTCTCATTTATCAATCATGAATGTTTGTATTGTTAATAAAATGTATTCTATTCTATTCAATCATACAATATTTTATTCAACTCCCTGGAGAGTGGGGCAAATAGTGGCAATTGTTTTCGTCTGGTAATCAAATATTCGTATACATCGGTAGGGGCGGATCCAGGATTTGTGATTAGGTGGGGGCGTGAGTAGGCGAGGGGTCTGGGCATAGCCAGAAATCATGGGTACTTTTGCTCATGAATATTCATAAGCCAAATCGCGTCATGTATGACGTCAGCAAATAAACGTTGAACCACATTTGGAAGACGCTGATCAATGAACGCTGATGAAAACTCGTATCTATTTTTTTTTTAATAATATTTCATCAGTTTTGATCACATAAATAACTTCATATAATTATTTGTGATCGTATCAAAATTAATTGTCATCATATGTTCATTAGGAACTCGATGGTGTGTGTAAAAGATCGAAAATATATCTACACCGGAAGTTTCCGTATTTGGTTCAGAAAATAGTGTGCATCCATGGTAAACAATTAAAAAAATGGTCAGAAGTCGACTAAGATTTGAATTCTGCAGTGATATCCATATTAGAATTCACAGAAATATGCCTTGTTTTTTAAATAGTGGTGGAACCACGAATAATTTATACATCTAGCTAAAATTTGCTGTGCTTGTTTCTACCGGTGTAATGTCAAATATTTCACCTCAGAAAAATGCCCGCACCCCGAGCAAAATATTTCTTTAAGAAATCTTTGTAAAAATTTCTGGCTTGATGAAACCGCCATCTTGGATATGCAAATGAGCAAACTACCCATGATTTCTGGATATGGACCGCTTAAGGTCCCCAACGGGTCCAAGGCAGAGCCCTGGTAGGGGGCCCAGGGGGGCTAATCCCCCCGGAAGCTCTGGGGATTTGAGGAATTACAGACATTTATTTGAACGACAATTTTGAACCAACCACACCATTTTTATCAGACCAAAAAAACGACTTTGAGTCTTAATTTTGTCGGATAATTGTTAACAGTATGTTTTTGTCAGATTATAAGAACCTAAAGTAAAACTTTTCTTTAACAACCGTGATGCGAATTGTTCAACTCATGACTGATCGATCACGATATTTTAACCCTTCAAAGAACTGTTGGTTTAGTTTTAACGCATTCCTCATTTCACTAATTGGTCTGTACTTTCGGTGCTTGTCCTTTCGGGTGGTTCTAGTTAATACTGCCCGTCCGGATGGAGCTTTTCTTTTGGTCGTTCGATTCATTCATTGAAAACGCATGATTCGACCGTTCCTGTTTATAGACAAACAAAAGCGGAAATTGTCAATACATGAACTTGTTATTGATTTCTGATAAGCTAACGTAACTAAATTAGATGATCAGAATCGTTTCATGCAGCATTAATGTTAACATATTCGCCTTTGTTTGTCTATAAACAAGAACGAATCATACGTTTTCAATGAATGAACCAACGGCGAAACGAAAAGCTTCATCCGGACGGACAGTATACTGATCATTTATCAATGGGTATAGAGCTTTTTAGAATGATATCCCAAATTTACTCCTAATATCATTACTATTCATTTTGACTTACAGGTCACGAGTTAACCATTCATGAAAAAGTTGTTTGTTGAGCGGCTTAATTAACGTTGTATAACATATGCTTTGCGAATTTTAGGGGGGCGCACGCCCCGCACGCCCCCTCTAAATCCGCCTCTGATCGGGTCTTTGGGTATAAAACCAGAAAGATCCAAACCATAAAAAGTGCTGGGAAAGTGTTCTGTTTGAAGACAATTATTGTTAGTCATTAAAACTATTTCCGTAGGGATTCGTCATTAGGACAAGGAACCCAAGACTCACAAATTGATTTTTGTGACAAAATAGTCAGTTATGTTACATGAAACTATATATACTAAATGTATCATAATTGCAAATACTGGAAGGACATTTACAATTTCACCCCCCCCCCCCCCCCCCCCCCCTCAAAATTACCCCTAATAATATTACCTTATTTTATATTAAATCTATATGTAATGAGAAATATTGGAATGTAGGGGAATGACCAATTAATTTTAGGGGGGTCCCTGAAAGAAAATTCCTGTCAGCAAATTTGATTGATAAAATAAATATCTGACCCTGCAGTTTTCAAAGATAATGTTTGGTACGATTTTAAGAAAACGAATTTTGATATACAGAAAAGAATATCTGATTATTTGTCTCTATTAAGCACAATATCTGTCTCGGGGAAAAAAATACCGCTCCCTAGAAGTTAAACGATCGGTCCTAATTGATCCTGTTGCCAATGTAATAATTGCCTTCGTATGATGTTGCGCTCCCTAAAAATTAAACGATCGGTCCTAATTGATCCTGTTGCCAATGTAATAATTGCCTTCGTATGATGTTGCGCTCCCTAAAAGTTAAACGATCGGTCTTAATTGATAGCCGTCCTGTTGCCAATGTAATGATTGCAGTCGTATGATGTTGCGCTCCCTAAAAGTTAAACGATCGGTCCTAATTGATAGCCGTCCTGTTGCCAATGTAATAATTGCCTTCGTATGATGTTGCGCTCCCTAAAAATTAAACGATCGGTCCTAATTGATCCTGTTGCCAATGTAATAATTGCCTTCGTATGATGTTGCGCTCCCTAAAAGTTAAACGATCGGTCTTAATTGATAGCCGTCCTGTTGCCAATGTAATGATTGCAGTCGTATGATGTTGCGCTCCCTAAAAGTTAAACGATCGGTCCTAATTGATAGCCGTCCTGTTGCCAATGTAATAATTGCCTTCGTATGATGTTGCGCTCCCTAAAAATTAAACGATCGGTCCTAATTGATCCTGTTGCCAATGTAATAATTGCCTTCGTATGATGTTGCGCTCCCTAAAAGTTAAACGATCGGTCTTAATTGATAGCCGTCCTGTTGCCAATGTAATGATTGCAGTCGTATGATGTTGCGCTCCCTAAAAGTTAAACGATCGGTCCTAATTGATAGCCGTCCTGTTGCCAATGTAATAATTGCCTTCGTATGATGTTGCGCTCCCTAAAAATTAAACGATCGGTCCTAATTGATCCTGTTGCCAATGTAATAATTGCCTTCGTATGATGTTGCGCTCCCTAAAAGTTAAACGATCGGTCTTAATTGATAGCCGTCCTGTTGCCAATGTAATGATTGCAGTCGTATGATGTTGCGCTCCCTAAAAGTTAAACGATCGGTCCTAATTGATAGCTGTCCTGTTGCCAATGTAATGATTGCAGTCGTATGATGTTGCGCTCCCTAAAAGTTAAACGATCGGTCCTAATTGATAGCCGTCCTGTTGCCAATGTAATAATTGCCTTCGTATGATGTTGCGCTCCCTAAAAATTAAACGATCGGGCCTAATTGATCCTGTTGCCAATGTAATAATTGCCTTCGTATGATGTTGCGCTCCCTAAAAGTTAAACGATCGGTCTTAATTGATAGCCGTCCTGTTGCCAATGTAATGATTGCAGTCGTATGATGTTGCGCTCCCTAAAAGTTAAACGATCGGTCCTAATTGATAGCTGTCCTGTTGCCAATGTAATAATTGCCTTCGTATGATGTTACAAAAGTACAAATGGAAAATGGCGGTGTACAATTGGATATATCTAATAACAATGTATATTATTTCTTTGTCTTATTTTGCTTGATGTGAACATAAGATGGACTTGTGAAATTGACATTTTACTTATGAACATTAGATACACTTAACGACCTGCACATTGTTTATCTTAATTTTTACTAAGAAGAGTTTGAAGATCCCAAAGGGAGGTAATCAGAATATATCGAAGAAGACCAGACAACACAATGGCCAACAGAAAAAATACAAAAGGACAAACAACGATCTACAAAACATACACCTAAAAGACTAAATATCGAGTAACACGAACTCTACCAATAAGCGGAATGAACTTGTCAATTATTTTTTTGTTATCCAGAGAACTAGTTGTCCATCAATTGATACAATTTAGAAATTAATAACATTTTTTTCTTTCAATGAAGCAATACTTACGCATTCGCCATACTTCAAAACTTTAAAATTTTGTTTTCATTTATTTATTTCAAAATGTTTACAAAACAAAGTGTTAATTTTCACTCTTGGATAGTTTTTAAAAGTTTGTTTTGTTTTTTTATTTAATTGTTTTGATTTTGACAAGAGACAACCAAAAAAGAAAATCATACAGCGGATCGTTTAACTATTAAAATGAACATACAACTTAAATGCACTAGAGTACAAAAGAGGCTCTAGATGGGGATTTTTTTTTATCGCGTTCTTGAAACACTTGTCAATTACAGACAAAGATGTATTAAATACAATATTAATAAAAATAAAAATGTACCACACTATGTAATGATTCCAGACAACTAACGAGTTCTTCTGGTCAAATTTCAATTTTTATTTCCCTAAAGCTTTGTCTACTAATTTTCTTCATATTACGTTCTTGTACAGTAGTATTTTAAGGTGTTACTGTTTGTATTATTTTATAGAGTACTAAGATAATATAGCTCAATTCCGACATTTAATTGATAAACTAAGTCTCGTTTTATCGATAAGATATTTCGATTTACCAACCTTCAAAAATCTTGGGGGCCATCGTGGCCGCGATCGTATGATAGTTGGATTTACAACTACATGTGCAATCAAAAGTTGTGAGTTCGAATCCCGTTCATGACGAGGTGTACTCAATACAACATGATGTGATGAAGTTGGTCAGTGACTTAGGGCAATAAAACTGACCGCCACGATATAACGGAAATATTGTTGAAAGTGGTTTTAAACACCATAAATCAAAGCAACCAACAATAAAAAATCTCGATGTATTATTCCTCTTTACTCCCATCCGCCATAGATAACCATATATCATAACCATATTCAGCATAAATAAGTTGGTCAATGTTTATAATTGAATCTGTACCGGTATTGTTTTTGTCGTATATCGTCATAACATTTTGTTGTAAACGTCATTTACACTTTTCTACTTGTGTTGTATGTGATTCAATCCTAATATTCGATAACGAATAATTTTGTTTTTAGTGAAAAAGGAAAATGCCACCAATTTGTCTTATGGATTGATAATTTTGTGTTTAGCACAATCTTTAACTAATTCAATTATATCATGAGGTGCAGTATAAATTATATAATTTAATTTCCATTACTAGACACATTTATTGAATGATTGATTGATATTGATGCGTAATGCGAGACATATTGTCACAAAAGTGGTACACCATAATCGGAAGTGAACGATATGTTCACTATATACCTTTAATTCCTCTACCCGCTAAAGTCTTTACACAACATTAGAGAATGAGGGGTTCAAATGGAGCTGTTAGAAGAGTTTGAAAATACCTAAGGAGTAATCAGAATCCGAAGGACAGTCAAAACAATGACCAAAAGAAAAAGTACAAAGCACACACATCGACCGACAAAATATTACACATAAAAGTACAAAGCACACACACCGACCGACAAAACATTACACATAAAAGTACAAAGCACACACACCGACCGACAAAACATTACACATAAAAGTACAAAGCACACACCGACCGACAAAACATTACACATAAAAGCACAAAGCACACACACCGACCGACAAAACATTACACATAAAAGTACAAAGCACACACACCGACCGACAAAACATTACACATAAAAGTACAAAGCACACACACCGACGACAAAACATTACACATAAAAGTACAAAGCACACACATCGACCGACAAAACATTACACAGAAAAGTACAAAGCACACACACCGACCGACAAAACATTACACATAAAAGTACAAAGCACACACACCACCGATAAAGCATTACACTTAAAAGTACAAAGCACACACACCACCGACAAAACATTACACATAAAAGTACAAAGCACACACACCGACCGACAAAACATTACACATAAAAGAAAAGATCGAGCAACAAGAACCTCGCTCAAGTTCACAATGGGAATATTGAAATCTTCTCATTGGTCGTAAGGTTTCGTTCTTCACCGCCCATCATTGTCAATTTCGAAGTGTAGGTCAAGGTATGAAGCAGACCTATCTGTATATGTGGTATCCTTTATTTCAAGCTCAATGGGATAGATGCGATCAACAAAATCGATCGCCAAACCTTGAATTATTAAGTGAAAGGACATAATCTATATATAAAGCGGAACATGCAATTAAAGGGTCGGGCTAGCTTCTGTTTGTTTTTCTTGACAAGCCTATGTATGATGTCTGCCTCAACTGGACCACCTTTTAGAGCCTACAACATAGCGGGTCCCCTCTTTTCGGAAAATATGGATCCGCCTCTGTCAAATGATAACTGGTACCACTATCAGTATAGCACGAGATATCACAGTCATTAACATCACTATGAAAGTAGACGGGCCGTCGCGGTCGTGATTGTATGGTCGTTGGATTTACAACTACCTGTGCAATCAGTGCCTATCATCAATGAAGTTGTGAGTTCGAACCCCGTTCATGGCGAGGTGTACTCGACAACATTATGTAAGTTTGTCAGTAACTTGCGGAAGGTCGGTGATTTTCTCCGGTTTCCACCACTAATAACACTGGCCGCCACGATATAGCTAAATATTGTTGAAAGTGGCGTTAAACACCATAACACCTATCTTTTTCCAGTCGCCTGCTACGTGCTCCTTATGACATGGTTGTTTGATTTACATCTTCTTTGCAATAAGTACCGTCTCGGCCGTGTAATGGTTAGCGTACTCTTCTCAGGTGCTGTAGATTTGTGCATGGGTTCTAAGCATGGTCGGATAAAACCAAAGACTAGAAAATCGAGACATGGTCGGATCAAACCAAAGACTAGAAAATCGAGACATGGTCGGATCAAACCAAAGACTAGAAAATCGAGACATGGTCGGATAAAACCAAAGACTAGACAATCGAGACATGGTCGGATCAAACCAAAGACTAGAAAATCGAGACATGGTCGGATCAAACCAAAGACTAGAAAATCGAGACATGGTCGGATCAAACCAAAGACTAGAAAATCGAGACATGGTCGGATCAAACCAAAGACTAGAAAATCGAGACATGATCGGATCAAACCAAAGACTAGAAAATCGAGACATGGTCGGATCAAACCAAAGACTAGAAAATCGAGACATGGTCGGATCAAACCAAAGACTAGAAAATCGAGACATGGTCGGATAAAACCAAAGACTAGAAAATCGAGACATGGTCGGATCAAACCAAAGACTAGAAAATCGAGACATGGTCGGATTAAATCAAAGACTAGAAAATCGAGACATGGTCGGGTCAAACCAAAGACTAGAAAATCGAGACATGGTCAGATCAAACCAAAGACTAGAAAATCGAGACATGGTCGGATCAAACCAAAGACTAGACAATCGAGGCATGGTCGGATCAAACGGAAGCAGGTCAAATCGGCCCCAAACCAAATCGGCCCCAAGTCAAATCGGTCCCAATCAAATCGGCCCCAAGTTAAATTGGCCCTAAGTCAAATCGGCCCTAAGTGAAATCGGCCGCAAGTCAAAATTATTGAACAATTAAAACTCTCTAGTAAGTACAGTTGTGTTTTGTACCAGTAAATGTTTACCATTGATACGAAAATATACTAAATATAAACGTCGGACTACATCTAGCCGTTAGCATTTCAAATTGCCGATTTCCAGTTTGCCGAGTCCAATTAGCCGATTCCCAAATTGCCGACATGTGAAAAATATTGTTATTGCAAGTAGAATAATGCTTCTAATTTATGAAGGAAAATTGTAAATAATTAAATAAATACACTTTTTTTGTTTTGTAAATAACGCCCCAAATTTGTTTGGAGTTAATTGATTGCCGATCATTTATTAAAATCTACTATAATCACCTAGCTTGGATAATGTGGGTATAGTACTACAATGTAGTTCATTTTTAGATTACCGAAATCATCAATCAGTTCTAAATAATTTGCTATTTAACGACAATTTTCGGCATTGTTTTTCTTTCTTACTTAGTAAAACTCTAAAAAAAAAACATTTACTTATTTGTAGTTTTTTTCCATTGATCTTCAATTGTTTGAATAATGAGTATCGGCATCTCCTATTCAACAATCAGTATGCATTTGATTATGGTTTTTCTAATTAAAATTGCGCGAAAAATTACTTCTTTCAATAAAATATGTACACATCATCAATATTTTTTTTTAAGTAAAAAATAATATGATGAAATTTTGTAATTTTTAACAAAATTCGGCAATATGAGATTCGGCAAAATGGAATCGGCAATATGGTATTCGGCAATCTGGTACTAATTCATCTAGCCATGCTTAAAATAATCAATAATCTTGCCGATAAAATTTCATTGTCTGCATTTATATGATGCAAATTTCCTCCATGTACATTGGCCATGAGGAGGACTTTAATTTCATTTCGTTTAATCATTTCCAGTCTAAATGTCCTTTAGGCACCGGCCCTTGATGACCTCTGTATATGAATGACGTTGCTCTCATGCATGTACGAGTACATTGGTCATGGGGAGGACGCTGGATTTGCCTTGTCATTAAATTAGCCCCTTGTAAATATAAAAGGGTTTATTTCTATTTCGGTGTTCAGAAGAAGTTAATTTTTATTTATTTATTCTTTTTTATTTTTATTGTTTGGGGCCGATTTGACTTTCATTTTGAGGCCGATTTGACTTGGGGCCGATTTGACTTGGCGCCGATTTGACTGGAAATCGATCAAACCTATTTAAAAAATGAAATGGATCAATTCACGAATAGATTGGAACTTGTAAAACAGCAATTGGTACTTCTTTCAATAATAAAATAAGGGTAATAATAAAACTACCGAACACAAAAGCAATAGTCCGAAGCAAAAGATCATTAATCTGACAAAGGCGAAGATTTACTACCGGAATGTTGGGAACCGTAATGGCCCTGACTTGGGACAGGTACTTCAAAATATATGGTGGATAGAATCCGATTTTACGGTGCGCAAATTAGTTAAAACCGATTCATCGGCATTTCAACTTGTAGAAGTTTGTCCGTAAGAAAGATTTTATTCTTACGAATCTAAATAGCAGTACTTGGAAGTATGAATTTTCATATTTTTATTTCACTATTAATTCTAATTTGCCGTCTTTACTGGTGTTACTGAAAACTTAAACCGTTCTGTCCGGTATTACTTTAAAAAACGTATCTTCCTAAATTGTAGATAATTAAGATTTACAGCCAACAAAAGTTGATATTCAATAATAACATGTTTACCCATACCATGAAACCGGATATTTGAGATCAAATAACAAATTGGTGCAGTAATTAAGTACTTAAGTGAACTGTGAAGAAAGTTGTCGAGGACAAATAACAGAAACACACGTACAGAGAGAGGTAAATACCCAAATACTGTGAATACCCTAAACATACCAATTAACCATCAATAGCGTGGTTCGTATATTGATCTCATGATTGTGGCATGGTAGGATTTCATCAAAACATATTTGTATACATATTTTTGCGCGATATAGTATAATACAGCATTTGTAACAAACGAAATTTAACTCAAAATGCAGATAATTCATTCCAAAAACATGATATTAAAACCGTGTAATCCGGCGTTACTAAATACTGGAACCGTGTAATCCGGCGTTACATCGATGTTTCCTGTAATATCTCGATTATTGTGGAATTGTAAGCTAAGAGATCTTGCATAAATGTGAAGACAGTGGCGTAGGAAGGAGTTAATAAAAGTGCACACACGGGGGTTTGGGTTTTTGCTCCAAGATTTATGGAAGAAATTTGGAATGCTTGATATATAGATAGCAGGAAAATCTATTTAAAACTACTTTTTTAAATATCCCGGGGCTTTAATCATGTTAATAATGTAATTGATGTTTACACGTGTCACAAGCCAAACAGATTCGTCTGTGATTTATTAAACTTGTCCACGACTGCATCCAATGGAAACTGAATGTGTCTGTGAATATGACGATAGCAATGACAAGGGTGATAGTCTTTCCTGTTCCTTTGTGGAGAGTAAATATGTCTTTACACGTTTCAAAACGCTGAAAGATCTTTCGTCTGTTGCTGTAGAGGGTAGCATTGTCAGCAAAATGTTCAACATTCGGAAAACCAGTTTTTCTTTACAAGTTCCAATGCCCCACAAAGATGGCTTGGGTTTACCTGGTCTGTGGGATATAATCCCCACCTTGCGTTCTATCTTTTTACTTCAAAGGTAAACTCTTTAAGAGTTTGCAGATCTGCCCTATAAGCATCACAAATATGTAAACCACCTTGCGTTCTATCTTTTTACTTCAAGGGTAAACTCTTTAAGAGTTTGCAGATCTGCCTTATAAACATCACAAATATGTAAACCACCTTGCGTTCTATCTTTTTACTTCAAGGGTAAACTCTTTAAGAGTTTGCAGATCTGCCCTATAAGCATCACAAATATGTAAACCACCTTGCGTTCTATCTTTTTACTTCAAGGGTAAACTCTTTAAGAGTTTGCAGATCTGCCTTATAAACATCACAAATATGTAAACCACCTTGCGTTCTATCTTTTTACTTCAAGGGTAAACTCTTTAAGAGTTTGCAGATCTGCCTTATAAGCATCACAAATATGTAAACCACCTTGCGTTCTATCTTTTTACTTCAAGGGTAAACTCTTTAAGAGTTTGCAGATCTGCCCTATAAGCATCACAAATATGTAAACCACCTTGCGTTCTATCTTTTTACTTCAAGGGTAAACTCTTTAAGAGTTTGCAGATCTGCCCTATAAGCATCACAAATATGTAAACCACCTTGCGTTCTATCTTTTTACTTCAAGGGTAAACTCTTTAAGAGTTTGCAGATCTGCCTTATAAACATCACAAATATGTAAACCACCTTGCGTTCTATTTTTTTACTTCAAGGGTAAACTCTTTAAGAGTTTGCAGATCTGCCCTATAAGCATCACAAATATTTAAACCACCTTGCGTTCTATCTTTTTACTTCAAAGGTAAACTCTTTAAGAGTTTGCAGATCTGCCCTATAAGCATCACAAATATGTAAACCACCTTGCGTTCTATCTTTTTACTTCAAGGGTAAACTCTTTAAGAGTTTGCAGATCTGCCCTATAAGCATCACAAATATGTAATTCATCCTGCTGTTTTAGTTTATTTAAATTGATAGGCATCACTAACTGTACCAGAAATCGATCTTCGTTTTTCACCAAACAGTCCCTTAACTCGATTAAGAAGTGATCCAGGAACTGTTAATACAGTGTAATCCGCAAGTAATCCTTGGTGTCTGCTACCTGTGGATTGACACGATTTCATTATCTACCGGTCGTCCGTGGCTTAGAAAAGACAACACTATATATCTACAGCTTCATCATATAAAGTGTTGTAAATACTAATGTCATTTCTCTCAGTCTCAAAATGTCTAATCAAGGTTTTACATTCACAGGAGTACTCTGCAACATTGCTATAATCGGAACAATATGGTGCAAAATTTGACTGCTAACCATTAGTTGCAAAATAAAGTCAAATTGCAAAAAGGACAGATAAATGAATGCCTGGTTTGCCGTCACCATTGATTTGTAAATACTCTAGGGCACTAGCTATGACAGGAAATGTACACTTAAAAGTTGCTAGCTCATCCGCAGGTACGACTAAACCACCGCGTTTCACACGTTTTAGTTTACTTTTCCCGTCTAAAATGCCCTTCATGGCATCGTTCCGACATAATTCTTGCTCAAATTTATCAATTTTTTAGAAGAATAGTTGAAGGCGAATGTGATTTCTTGCACAGTACCCATCATGGTCCTTGCTGATACATCTGATGACGAATGTACAATAGCTAAGGCTAAAACATGCGCCTTATAATGTACGTACTACACTGTTGGAACTTTTGTCTTCGGTATGTCCCCAATTGCAATATTTTAGCGACCGCCAAGAATCAATACATCGATTATCTTTTGTTTCTGGTAATGATCCCTTTGTGCTGAGACGATAGCTGACGTTTTGGACTTAACATCAATAAAATGAGTGGCTGTCTGTTGACTAGCTATATGAGAACTCAGTACTTAGTGTTGTTTTATATAGTGATGAATGTTTGACCAGTCGTTTCCCTGGGTAGATACAAAAGTCTTGTCTCTACTAGCCTTACTGTCAAATAAAACAAAAGAAGAGCAATACACAACATCCTTTGAAATTGAATACCGGCTCCAAGGAGCCTTTTAAGCCACTGAATATAATTTTTCCTTTTGACTGCACATATTTCAGCATTTAATTAAAACTCGTAAATTAATATAGTGGTTTATTGTAGATATTACTATAAAATGTAACATTATTTTTTTTGCTGATTTGTTTGTGCACGTAAGTGCGTCGTTGCGTCAATGGTAGCTACGCCACTGGAAGAGACTTCTAATTGACCAAATTATGCCTTAAAATATGAAAGACTACGATCATTTTCTAAATAATCATTCAAATCGATCGAACTGATAAAAAAATTCACACACCATTGCTCCATTTTCACGAATGTTTAGGAAATTCGAGAAATTTAGGCTAATTATACTTATACAAATCAAAAGAAGTGCTATAATAAATCCGAATGGAAATAACTTTTCCTTGGAAATCGTAAGTTAAGTTCATTTTAAATGCTGATTTCTTATCCGGCATAAAGGATTTTCCTGAAGTGAAATACAAAAAAAAAAAAAAAACGTGGTGCCGGTGTTGCATTTACCGTGGTGCCAGCGTAAATACCGGGATCCTGCATTTTCGGTTGTACACGGTGGTTTATTAAGCAGACGATTTACCTGTTCCACACAAAAAAATCACCAGTTTTTTATTTAGAGTGATTTTTTGTAAACATTGAAAAACGACGTTTTTTTTTACTTTCAGTATTTTATATTACAGTGTACAAAGACGAGGTCGTAAAATAGCTCAGATAAAATATATAACAAGATCTTTACCTGAGATTTATTTAACCTATTTCAAGAAGTAGATCAGGAACAGTGAACGTAGAAATCACTGATATTTCAAGGAAGTTGTATTTTATGAAAATTATATAAAATATATATATTAAGACATAACAAGGTAAGATTTAATATTATTGTTTTAATCATAGTGACACATTTCATTTCATAATCAACAAGTTGGCTATTTTTGATCGTTGTGACTTTGTTTTGTTTTGTTTTGTTTTAAGATTTATACACACAGGATTATGACATACAATGTTTCATTACATAAAAGTTACAATATAAATATACAGGTTTGTCGTTGATAATTATAATAAATCTTTATACAACATAATAATTGTCTAAAAATAGATTTATACATATATATTTCAGTACACAAAAGCTACAATGTAAATATACAAGTTTATAATAGATCTTTAATATTGGTATAAAAATAGATTTATACACACATAATTCTGTACGCACAATGTTTGAGTACACAAAAGTTACTTTGTATATATACAAGTTTTTTGTTGATAATTATAATAGATCTTCATATAACATAATATTCTATAAATAACTTAGTTAATCCTTAGTTAACATTTTAATATTAACATTACAGACACATGTTGATATTAACATTACAGACACATGTTAATATTAACATTACAGACACATGTTGATATTAACATTACAGACACATGTTGATATTAACATTACAGACACATGTTGATATTAACATTACATACACATGTTGATATTAACATTACATACACATGTTGATATTAACAGTACAGACACATGTTGATATTAACATTACAGACACATGTTGATATTAACATTACATACACATGTTGATATTAACAGTACAGACACATGTTGATATTACATTACAGACACATGTTAATATTAACATTACAGACACATGTTGATATTAACATTATCGACACATGTTGATATTAACATTACAGACACATGTTGATATTACATTACAGACACATGTTAATATTAACATTACAGACACATGTTGATATTAACATTACAGACACATGTTAATATTAACATTACAGACACATGTTAATATTAACATTACAGACACATGTTGATATTAACATTACAGACACATGTTAATATTAACATTACAGACACATGTTGATATTAACATTACAGACACATGTTGATATTAACATTACAGACACATGTTGATATTAACATTACAGACACATGTTGATATTAACATTACAGACACATGTTGATATTAACATTACACACATGTTAATATTAACATTACAGACATGTTGATATTAACATTACAGACACATGTTGATATCAACATTACAGACACATGTTGATATTAACATTACAGACACATGTTGATATTAACATTACAGACACATGTTAATATTAACATTACAGACACATGTTGATATTAACATTACAGACACATGTTGATATTAACATTACAGACACATGTTGATATTAACATTACAGACACATGTTGATATTAACATTACAGACACATGTTGATATTAACATTACAGACACATGTTGATATTAACATTACAGACACATGTTGATATTAACATTACAGACACATGTTGATATTAACATTACCGACACATGTTGATATTAACATTACAGACACATGTTGATATTAACATTACAGACACATGTTAATATTAACATTACAGACACATGTTGATATTAACATTACAGACACATGTTAATATTAACATTACAGACACATGTTGATATTAACATTACAGACACATGTTGATATTAACATTATCGACACATGTTGATATTAACATTACAGACACATGTTGATATTAACATTACCGACACATGTTGATATTAACATTACAGACACATGTTGATATTAGCATTACAGACACATGTTGATATTAACATTACAGACACATGTTGATATTAACATTACAGACACATGTTAATATTAACATTACAGACACATGTTGATATTAACATTACAGACACATGTTGATATTAACATTACAGACACATGTTGATATTAACATTACAGACACATGTTGATATTAACATTACAGACACATGTTGATATTAACATTACAGACACATGTTGATATTAACATTACAGACACATGTTGATATTAACATTACAGACACATGTTGATATTAACATTACAGACACATGTTATCTACATGATGTATTATTTGAATTCTTTTTCTCTCACAATGAATATATCTGACATACTGCTCACTTGATGCTAAATCAATCGTTCAATCAATCAATCAATCAATCAATCAATCAATTGATTCAATCAATCAATCAATCGTCAATCGGTTGTCAATTAGTCGATTTTAAAAGCTCATCAAAACTTGTGTTATCTGTATGCTGTGTATCGACTTTAAATAAAACTTTGAATTGAATTGAATTGAATCAATCAATCAATCGATCAATCAATCAATCAACAATTACTACAATAAAAAAAATACTCATAGATTATTATTGCAGCATTGTGCTGAAAACGTAGATATAAGTGCTCATCCATTAATGATTGAACGAGGAAGACACTTAAACATACCTAGAACAGAGAGGTATTGTTTATTATGTAAATCAAATCAAATTGAAGATGAAAAACATTTTCTCCTACATTGTAAAAAATTCAATACTCAAAGAAACATATTTAATGAAAAAATATCAAATATACTTGAAAATGCAAGTTATAAAAATGCTAACAACAAAATAAGCTTTTTGTTTAATAATAAGTCATACTCAATTCTTAGATTGTCTTCCTCTTTCATATCAAACTGTTTGAATATAAGAAAAGATTTGCTATAATTATTATAGCGTTTTATAATTGTAACTATTATGATTTGTTCCACTACATGCATATTATGTTATTGTGTATTATCATATATTCTGAGCCTTAACCATTTATTGCTGATGAGTTTGTGCTAATAAAGTATTTGTATTGTATTGTATTTTAATGCGCGCGACGCGTTTCTGGTACGATCTTCATCAGGTACAATCAAAAGACTCGAAAGTCAAATAATTGATATGTTTTTGAGAGTAAACAAAAGAGGTTGAACAGGATACCCAAAGTCGACTAATGTCACATACGCCTCAGTGAGGGAGGATAAGCTTTATTTTAATAACAAATACAATATTAAGGAACTATCAATTACAATAGTAAACTGATATCTAATAAAGCATGTCAGTGATCAAACACTGACTACTGGACAGATAATACTCGACCAGAAAGAGGTGGACATTAGTTGAGTGATATCTACATTCCCTGTATTCCATTGATGCTGCGACCAGAAAGAAGTGGAGATTAGTTGAGTGACATCTACATTCCCTGTATTCCATTGATGCTGCGACCAGAAAGAGGTGGAGATTAGTTGAGTGACATCTACATTCCCTGTATTCCATTGATGCTGCGACCAGAAAGAGGTGGAGATTAGTTGAGTGACATCTACATTCCCTGTATTCCATTGATGATTTCTGTCGTTTACGTTTGCCACTTCCCATCACACTAGTAGAGATGATTTTCTCTGATTAATCCGGTTTTACTTCATGCTTATTACACCCAGTGCCGGATTTACCATTGTGCTTAAGCACAGGACCCCGTTGGCCAGTAGGGCCCATCTTCCTGCCAAAATTTCTTTTACGATGTCTGACCTAATATAACGTAATATTTTAGCTATTCCTAAATGTCCTGAGCATGTATGCCTGACTGCCTGTATAGGCCTACCGGGTCTATCTCCTACAGGGCCCAAGTAAGGGGCGTCATAACTTAACTAGCACAGGGCCTTTTTTGTCCTAAATCCTGCACTGATTACACCAATCAGAAAACATCGTGTTCTGTTCAGATATGGGAAAATAGGACAACATAACAGACTTTTTGAAATTTGTTTTCATTTTGTTGGACATAGGTCCAACACCCAGGAATTTTCTGCTGGACCCTCTGAATTTTTGCCGGACCTACATTTTTTATGTAAAATTGTTTTAAAGCCAAGCAATGTTATACCGTTATTATTATTTTAGTCTAGCAGAGCGCTTTCTGTATTTAACGTCCTAAAAATAGGAAGACCAGTCACCATCCAGAATAAACCAAAAAGTTGAAACCATGGTCCATGCACCAAAAAAGAGTAGCCAAATCCAGGGTACCGGGTCGTTTCGCCCCGATTACCTGTTCGCCCCGGGTCGTTTCGCCCCGGAAAGTGATAATAATAATAGATGAAGTCTTTTTCAACAATTTTTTGGTAATTATTGATTTATTAGTTGTATACAAAAAAAAATAATAACATAAAAATAAAATAAAAATAATAAAAATATATGATAAACAACGATCGAGTTAACATCATCATGATGTTATATTATAATATTTAATAATTATTGGTCAATTATTACTAATTAAACTCTTATATACGTCCTTGTTAAACTGCAAAAAAATAATAAAGAGAAATTAATTTAAAAAAAATTGAAAGTGAAGCCATACATAATATTATTATTAAACACGTCAAGAAAGCATTTTAATTATGAGGAAGACAAAAATAAAGAATTGATACCCATGAATAAGCCTTACAACATCCAAAATACGAATATTTGCAATGGCATTTTCCATATTTCATTTTTTAAAGCACTATTAATAATTGAGGGCGAAACGACCCGGGGCGAACGGGAATAGGGGCGAAACGACCCGGATTCAAATCCAGCTAAGGATACCCTCAAACTTTGAAAAATTTACCAGATTTAAAACATAATTTTTTATTTTTTTATTGAGATTAATAGGTTCTTACATACGTTCTTGGGAAAGACCGGGTGATCTTCCACGAGTGATAGAAATTTTATGTATTTTCGCGAGTGGAGCGCAGCGAAACGAGCGAAAAGAAACAAAAATTTCTATCACGAGTGGAAGATCACCCGGGCTTTCCCAACAACGCATGCAAGTACCTATTTCTTCCGTAAACCAACAACTTTCACTATCGCGAACTCCTAGAGACCCCCGCCATTGATCAGTAACTAATTTGCATAAATTATCAGATCAGTATCATCAAATTGAGCGTTATGAAATACACATTACATAAAATTGACTTTTGTGACACCGATTGGTAAACTAAGGAGCTTTCTACTGATATTTGAGCTTTTCTCACTAATATTTTGTTGGAAGTACAGTATTTTCCTTCATGAGAAACCCCATACATGAAATATGACGTGACACATATTTTGACGTCATTGAAGAATGACGTCAAAGGTACGGAAAAGGACATCTAGAAATACGAAAAAACTAAAATAAAAGACACAAATATATTTAATACGGTTGGAGTCTGTATTTGAAAAAAAAAACAATGGTTAATTCCGTAATATATCTGTTATTCAGCTATCAGACAGGGTATATAATGTGACATTCCCGGCTTAGGGTATATATTTAAACGATTTTTTTTCTTGTTAGAGGTGTTCTGATTGGATGTCACAACGAGTAAAGACGAGTGCACGTGGACTCGTCTTACCTCGGTCGTCTTCACCCGAAAACGGCCATTTACGGAAGAATACAATAACAATATTCTAAAAGTCATTAGACTCTCAATCTCCAGTTTGCCCGGCTGAGCTCCGTCGTAATGCTTCAGGAACGACCACATTTTTATGATCGAGCCAATTTGGTGCATTCAAACCAGTTTTAGTTTCGGTTTTAAGTTTTGATAACAGTTTTAAAACCGGTTTTAAAACTGGTTACAGTTTGGTACTGCAAAAACAAATAGATAGTTTTAAATCAGTTTCTTTTTTTCATAGATATTGATCCAATATCCACACGTTTCTGGTGTGAATCATATCTCTGGCCTTACATTGATAACGTGCGACGTGCAGGGGCGGATCCAGGATTTGAAGTTAGGGGGGGCGCACTTAAAAAAAATTGCGCCGAGCGGAGGGAGGCGCGAATTTTTTGGGGGTATTTCGTGTGAAAAATCACGATTTTACGCCTAAAAATCATATTTTTCCAATTTTAGGGGGGGGGGGGGGCGCCGGGTGCCCCCCCCCCCACTGGATCCGCCCCTGACGTGTAATGTTTCGGGTTATTTCGGAATTATAATTTATTCCAGGGAAACCTTCACTTTGATCAGAGGACCACCCTTTATTTCATTTTAGTAATAATATTTATATAGATATATATTTTTCTTTAGTTATCTCTTCCCTTGTTTTCCATTGAAGAGACAAATTCTGTTTGTATATTTAGTTTCGTTGTTTTGTTTTGTCTTATTTGTTTTTATTAACTAATATTTTTAGTTGGTATATCTAAGTCGATTGTTTAATCAACTGCACCATTTATTTAATATGTCAATTAGTTTCGTTATTAATATATTTGTCTATTCTTGTGGTTTTGATGATACACATCAATTAGCTCTGCGTGATTATATCTTCAGCAGGAATTATAAGATTTATCTTATGGCTCGTTTCACTAATTCGTCAATGTTTCTGTTTCTTTTGAATCCAATAGTTAGATTTTTCTTGAACTTTGTACCTATTGTAGAGTCATTTTTAATAAGATGCCAGTACTTCCTGATTATTCTTTGAAGTATTTCAGCTTTAGGGTAATAATGTGTAATGAATGTTATATGTTTTCACATTTTATCCTTTTCTTTAGTTTGTTCTGTCTGACGCTTTTTAGTATGACCGTGGAAAACAAACCGCTAAAACTGCACCACTAGGCAGTTTGGTCAGTTTCGGAAATCAGTTTCTCAATTTTTTTTTTATTATTTCCACTTTTCACAACCGATTGTGAAAAAATTGTTCTCCTCACTAGTGAATTTAACTGTTCTCGGCACCTGATTGGTCAATTTTTTATTCTGTCGGGACTACTTTCTCTCCAACTGTGATCGATCATTTTATAAAATATTGAAAGATATTGTAGGCCTAAATATCATTTACATGTAAAAAGTAACTTAATTCCATATCCGTGATGCGTGTGGTTAAACGTTTTACTGCTGTGATGTGCGCCCTGTTTGGAGGGACTTACCGGGAACAGAACAGTTGGCATTCGAACGTTTCGGACTTAGCCTACTCGATACATGGATACACGTAAAGCTTCCTTGGTTACCGTGTAAACAAAATCGCAATCGTGTCGTCTGCAAAATAAAAGATGTCCCTAAACGAAGTTTTGGAAAGGGCACAAAGAGTCAGACTTCTCTCGGGTGAAAAGAGGATCACAATAGGGAAAAATGAAAACTTTGAGTTCCCATTATGGGAGATCAAACTCGAGAATGGAAAAATTCTCACTGAAGCAAGATACAGGTTTGACGTCCTAACTGAGCCTGATGTATCAAACGATCCAGGAAATTCTGACTCACCTCCTACAGTACCCGAGGAGCTTATGCATTTATTTCAGTCTGAAATATATGAATCGGATGATTCATCGGTTTCAGCTGTTCCGTCATCGTTGTTATTATAATTGAAGATCCGTCCGCGAAAATATTTCGTTGGACATCTCATTTTTCAGGAAATATAGACAAATTTAAAAATATTTTTGTTTCGTTAAATACTGTCGTTATAAAATATCAAAAGTTATTAATTTATTTGGTTTCCTTTAAATATTTGAAACATCTATATCATTTTGCAACCCATGGTAACAGGATGCGTAGCAATCTCTCAAAGGAAAGACTAAAGGGGCGGTATAAAGGTTGGGAGAAGAATTTGCATATCGATTTAAATTTTGTTGTTTAAAAAAATTAGAGAAACAGATTCTTACATTGTTGTGAGTGAATTATCGGAGTTCTCCAATCTCGGTAGTTAAATTATGGAATTTTAAATCCTCGCCAAGGCTCGGACTTAAAATTCCATAATTTAACCACAGGGTCTCGTAGTTATATTTTCACATCGCCAGGTATATGATAATATGTTAAAAGAGAAGGGAGGACACTTGTTTTTCTGCCCAAAGTGAAAGTAGAATTTCGGCACCTTTTTTCGCTTCAAAAACGGTTTAGTCTTTGTTCATACCATAATATTAATGCAAATATCGTTGTTTTTTGCTGATTGACCTGGTTTACAGTGGCATAACACTCGTTTTTAAATTCCAAGCGGTCTGGACAACTTCTTATCATACTCATTTCCGGTTTATATGGACTTAATAATATTGATAGAAATAAAAAAATCGAAATATAAATTTAAAAAGTAGGTAAAAAGAAACTTAAATCTCTTGCTGCTTGCATTAAAAAATATTTTTTCCTTGTCTCAATCAATCTGGAAATATAGGAAGACAGCATTTTAAGAATATCTTTTGACAAGATGAGTAAATAATTTCCCGCAAAAATGCCAGTTTAAATCCTTCGACCAATGAAAACTCACCTTGATATTTAGTCCCTATAAACCGGAATTGAGTATGTTAAGAAGTTTTCTCTAATTCTTGTTCAATTTTCACACTTCTCAACTCGTGTGAGAAGAAATCGATAATCAACGTGTGGATCACTTTGTTCTCAGTCGCTGATTGGTCAATTACGCAATTATGTCTCAACCCGTGGATGAGATAAGAATTTCACGCTACTTATCCCGTAAAAATGTTACGTTTCGCAAAATGTCATTGCATCAATAAAATCGTTTAATTAACCGTAACTAACCGTAATTAACCGTTCCGTCATCAAGACTGAACCCCTCATCTGGAATCTTGTCCCTTCTCCATCATTGCTTCAAAAACATTCCTTAACGGGTGTGACGTCAATTGAAGTATACGTCAGTGACGTCATTGGACGTCGATTTGAGAAAGTGAAAAACGGCCATATATTTTGTTAAATTAGTGAGAAAAAGAATCAAACAAATATTTTTTAGTGGTTCATTAGAGAAACAATCTCTAACATTGTTTCCCGTTTATTACGGGAAACAATGTTAGAGACTATATTTCAGTTTGTTGAAAACAAATGAAAAAACCGGTTATGGTTTCGAACCGGTTTAAAACCGGTTTTATGCAACAAATGGATAGTTTGACAAACTGTTTCGAAACTGAAACCGGTTTGAATACACCAAATTCGCCCCAGGTATTTACACATAACTGTAAACAAATTTCTAAATAGAAACGGATTCGGTGAAGGGAACGATACAAATCAGGGACGTCGTGTTTTTTTATTTTATTAATTTTTTGGGGGCTTTTCACTCGAAAAGATCGTCTTACGCATCACAATATATTCAAATATATTTATTTTCATGACAGTTACCAATGATATTTACCAAAAACAGATAAAATATCACGTATTCAATGCGGTTACGAATTCCGAGTTGACCGAACTTGTTCCGGTATTTACAACACGACCTGCGTTTCCGACTTCCGTTAAAAAAGTAAACACATCATTCAAAAATGTTTGGCGGTCATGCGGACCTCATGATTTTCTGCCCCCAAGGTCCGATAGGTCCGACGAATTTCAAAAACTCTGATATAATCGGTAAACAGTTTCGAATGTTGAAAAGACTGCATATGTAGTTATTATAATTGTAACTAGGGCTGTGGACCGCCCGGTAACAATATATGCATACATAACATCCTCTTCTCACAACTTACGATAGAGTCATTGCAGAAACTCTCAAAATGAAAAACACCAAGTAAAACAAAACACATACCACATTGTCTAAAGAGTTGAGGGTTTGAACTAGTTTTATGGCCCAAACATTCCCGCATAGCGAAATTTCATTAGTCACACGTGTTTCCTGTCTTATGATATCCTCGTCTGACAATAAGTCGGTCAGTCATTGGATAATGTTTGATTATTTTTTTCATGTTTGAAAAGTAAACATTTTTTCTTTTTAATTATGTTCCTCATCTATTCTTGCTCACATGTGTAAAGTTCCATGGAAAAAAGATCGATAATAATAACACACTGATCTGTATTTGTTTACCATCCATTTTCCAAATGGTGTCGTATGACGTCACATAAAGCCGGTCAAAGTTCAATAAAGCACATGATTTTGTCATAGGCCAACCAAACTTAAAAAGTAAACCAGATTAAGAAAGTACAGTATTTTAGCTTTTTCAGTGTAATTGATTTGTCTGAAAAATTTCAAAAGATGTTTTTTTTTTAAATAGTTTGAAATTGAAGTTTAAAAAATTAATTATGTGATGCAAAAATTAAACTTGCTTACCCACATAAAAAGTATTTAATCCAGTGAATTTTGTGTTTTTGCTGTTGTCAATACAATCTATTAGACCGACATATTTTGGTAAAACAATTAATGACTGATTTCAATTTATTTTAATCACATTTATTATCACAGAGTGGTAACAATACAGTTTTGTTGATGCTATTTGTAATAATGACAGGTTTTTTTTAGCCCAGATAATCTCATTTTTCTGTCTGGTTTAATTTAATTCTCTGTTCAATTTATGCTATAAATTTTGATTATTGCTGTTAAATTAATTCTTTTTCTATCTTCTCTGTGAATTTCATTTCAATACCCCAAGAAGTAAGGGGTATATTTGTTATTAAAGCAGCAGTGGAAATGCAAAATAATCTGCCATTTTGTGACTAATGGAGAGCACTTGCATGTATTTTCCCGGTAAAATCGGCCATTTTCTAGAAAATGGTAGAATCTGAATGATCAATCATCATATTTTCAAAGTATTTTAAAATACAATTTGCTTGGCCTACATTCCAGAAACGGTCATGAACTGTGATGACGATTATGTCAACAAACCGGAAAATCACAAATGTTTGGGGAATACCATCGATGGAAACATATTTAACAAGCATAATGATCAGGAAAAAAAGACATTAGTAAAAAGGATCTTTTTTACTTGCATGGAATTTATTCAATTCAAACTTCTCTGTTTTAATCTCGTCTTGTAATTTTGACGTTGAAAAGTATTCCCTCATTGTTTATGTACGCTATGAATATACAGAATGACGTCATTGGTCTCGTGCTGCGCGAGAATTGTAAATCAAAACAAGTGATCGACTTTATTGCATGACCGAGCAGATGTCACGGTAGGATATATTACCATCGTGTTGTCGGTTTTCGTGCTATTATCGATTTTCAGATATAGCGATTAACAGTGTTAACCCTCCATTCATATGACGATTGGAAATTTCAAAGAATGGCTAGTTAAGTATTTCTTTGTGCATAAGATTGTTTTTAAAGCCATTCTTGTATTTTAATATACTCTCGATTACCTGGCAACTTTTGTTGTCAGTAAAATGGCGTCATCTGTTTCCGTGGCAAATAAAAACAAGGCCGATATACGGGATGGAAACTAATATAAAACCGGAAATGGCTGGTTTTAAAATTTCATGGTTCTGGCCATCTACCAAATCATACTACATCTAAATAAAATAACAGAATGTTTGAAAATGACCACTTTCAAAATTGTGTTTACTTTTGATGTTTTTTTTAGTGCTGAAACCACAATGCACTGCAAAATGACATGTATTTTATATAAGAAACAGGCACATTTCAGTCGGCTCTTTTGTTTACAAATACGATCAGTGACCCCATGATAGTTACATGACAGGAAGAGCAGGTGTCTGAGAGGCAGACGACATAGTTAAATTTTATATAGCCCTTCTGGATTTTTTTCCAGCTACTTTATAAATGAAGTACATTTTTGGCATTACAAAAAGTATGGTTCAGTAGGTAGGTTCACTATTTTTGGTACTTACGTCTTTAAAAGTAAACTTTATCATTTTTTACAGATGTTTATGTTCCATAAATAGAAACCGGAAGACACGTCAAAAATAATGCGTGCGCTGTGGAAATCGAAATAAAATGGATACCACGAAAACAGATGACGCACGAAAACACATACCGTGACGATAATTGATGTGAGGCAGGATTGAAGAGACGGAAGATTGTATGCCATGGCTAGCGGACACACTGTACTCTGTTCTAAGATTATTATTTTTTATTTCACAGCCAGACGTGTAATATCATTGACAGTAAACAGTGAATGAAAAATGCAATCTTCTACAGATTTACAGGGGACCAAGCATGCAAGGTTTGTATATATTCTATATTGTACATTTTTTCTATGTAATCGGGTCCATCATGGTCGTGATCGCATAGTAGATTGATTTACAAATATCTATTCAATCAGTTTGAATCCCGCTCATGTCGAGGTGTACTCAATACAACATTATACACATGTATGATAAAGTTTGTCAATGACAAAGTCTGTGGTTTTCTCCGAGTACTCCAGGTTCCGCCGCCAATAAAAACTGGCCACCGCGATGTAAATGAAATATTGTTGAAAGTGTCTTTAAACACCACAACCTAACCCTAACCCTTTTCTATGTATTCTACTGTTTGTATGTAATATAGGTTTGTATCCATGGTAACTGTTGTATATTAATCCTAATGATTATGTAAACACTATTACATAATACACATTCTGATATAAAAAATATGCGTACAATGTCGGAAAATATTAGATTTATTTGTACCAGCTTTAGAATGTGGTTCAGGTAGAGAAGGTACCATTTGGAGAGCTTTTTTGCCCTGTTTCGCAGCAAGTTCAAATTATTTTAAAGTATTTTACATAAGTTAAGAAAAGTTTGAAGATACAAAAGGTGTAATTAGAAGCCGTAGATTGAAAAGGGACAGACAACACCATGACAAAAAGAAAAGGGACAGACAACACCATGACAAAAAGAAAAGGGACAGACAACACCATGACAAAAAGAAAAGGGACAGACAACACCATGACAAAAAGAAAAGGGACAGACAACGCCATGACAAAAAGAAAAGGGACAGACAACACCATGACAAAAAGAAAAGGGACAGACAACACCATGACAAAAAGAAAAGGGACAGACAACACCATGACAAAGAAAAGGGACAGACAACACCATGAGAAAAAGAAAAGGGACAGACAACACCATGACAAAAAGAAAAGGGACAAACAACACCATGACAAAAAGAAAAGGGACAGACAACACCATGACAAAAAGAAAAGGGACAGACAACACCATGACAAAAAGAAAAGGGACAGACAACACCATAGCAAAAAGAAAAGGGACAGACAACACCATGACAAAAAGAAAAGGGACAGACAACACCATAGCAAAAAGAAAAGGGACAGACAACACCATGACAAAAAGAAAAGGGACAGACAACACCATGACAAAAAGAAAAGGGACAGATAACACCATGACACAAAGAAAGGGGACAGACAACACCATGACAAAAAGAAAAGGGACAGACAACACCATGACAAAAAGAAAAGGGACAGACAACACCATGACAAAAAGAAAAGGGACAGACAACACCATGACACAAAGAAAAGGGACAGACAACACCATGGCAAAAAGAAAAGGGACAGACAACACCATGACAAAAAGAAAAGGGACAGACAACACCATGACAAAAAGAAAAGGGACAGACAACACCATGACACAAAGAAAAGGGACAGACAACACCATGACGAAAAGAAAAGGGACAGACAACACCATGACAAAAAGAAAAGGGACAGACAACACCATGACAAAAAGAAAAGGGACAGACAACACCATGACAAAAAGAAAAGGGACAGACAACACCATGACAAAAAGAAAAGGGACAGACAATGCCATGACAAAAAGAAAAGGGACAGACAACACCATGACAAAAAGAAAAGGGACAGACAACACCATGACAAAAAGAAAAGGGACAGACAACACCATGACAAAAAGAAAAGGGACAGACAACACCATGACACAAAGAAAAGGGACAGACAACACCATGACAAAAAGAAAAGGGACAGACAACACCATGACAAAAAGAAAAGGGACAGACAACACCATGACAAAAAGAAAAGGGACAGACAACACCATGACAAAAAGAAAAGGGACAGACAACACCATGACAAAAAGAAAAGGGACAGACAACACCATGACAAAAAGAAAAGGGACAGACAATGCCATGACAAAAAGAAAAGGGACAGACAACACCATGACAAAAAGAAAAGGGACAGACAACACCATGACAAAAAGAAAAGGGACAGACAACACCATGACGAAAAGAAAAGGGACAGACAACACCATGACGAAAAGAAAAGGGACAGACAACACCATGACAAAAAGAAAAGGGACAGACAACACCATGACAAAAAGAAAAGGGACAGACAACACCATGACAAAAAGAAAAGGGACAGACAACACCATGACACAAAGAAAAGGGACAGACAACACCATGACAAAAAGAAAAGGGACAGACAACACCATGACAAAAAGAAAAGGGACAGACAACACCATGACACAAAGAAAAGGGACAGACAACACCATGACACAAAGAAAAGGGACAGACAACACCATGACAAAAAGAAAAGGGACAGACAACACCATGACAAAAAGAAAAGGGACAGACAACACCATGACACAAAGAAAAGGGACAGACAACACCATGACAAAAGAAAAGGGACAGACAACACCATGACAAAAAGAAAAGGGACAGACAACACCATGACAAAAAGAAAAGGGACAGACAACACCATGACAAAAAAAGAAAAAGGACAGACAACACCATGACAAAAAGAAAAGGGACAGACAACACCATGACAAAAAGAAAAGGGACAGACAACACCATGACAAAAAGAAAAGGGACAGACAACACCATGACAAAAAGAAAAGGGACAGACAACACCATGACAAAAAGAAAAGGGACAGACAACACCATGACAAAAAGAAAAGGGACAGACAACACCATGACAAAAAGAAAAGGGACAGACAACACCATGACAAAAAGAAAAGGGACAGACAACACCATGACAAAAAGAAAAGGGACAGACAACACCATGACAAAAAGAAAAGGGACAGACAACACCATGACAAAAGAAAAGGGACAGACAACACCATGACAAAAAGAAAAGGGACAGACAACACCATGACAAAAGAAAAGGGACAGACAACACCATGACAAAAAGAAAAGGGACAGACAACACCATGACAAAAGAAAAGGGACAGACAACACCATGACAAAAAGAAAAGGGACAGACAACACCATGACAAAAGAAAAGGGACAGACAACACCATGACAAAAAGAAAAGGGACAGACAACACCATGACAAAAGAAAAGGGACAGACAACACCATGACAAAAAGAAAAGGGACAGACAACACCATGACCAAAAAGAAAAGGACAGACAACACCATGACAAAAAGAAAAGGGACCAGACACAAAGAAAAGGGACAGACAACACCATGACAAAAAGAAAAGGGACAGACAACACCATGACAAAAAGAAAAGGGACAGACAACACCATGACACAAAGAAAAGGGACAGACAACACCATGACACAAAGAAAAGGGACAGACAACACCATGACAAAAAGAAAAGGGACAGACAACACCATGACAAAAAGAAAAGGGACAGACAACACCATGACACAAAGAAAAGGGACAGACAACACCATGACGAAAAGAAAAGGGACAGACAACACCATGACAAAAAGAAAAGGGACAGACAACACCATGACAAAAAGAAAAGGGACAGACAACACCATGACAGAAAAGGGACAGACAACACCATGACAGAAAAGGGACAGACAACACCATGACAAAAAGAAAAGGGACAGACAACACCATGACAAAAAGAAAAGGGACAGACAACACCATGACAAAAAGCAAACGGACAGACAACACCATGACAAAAAGAAAAGGGACAGACAACACCATGACAAAAAGAAAAGGGACAGACAACACCATGACAAAAAGAAAAGGGACAGACAACACCATGACAAAAAGAAAAGGGACAGACAACACCATGACACAAAGAAAAGGGACAGACAACACCATGACAAAAAGAAAAGGGACAGACAACACCATGACAAAAAGAAAAGGGACAGACAACACCATGACAAAAAGAAAAGGGACAGACAACACCATGACGAAAAGAAAAGGGACAGATAACACCATGACAAAAAGAAAAGGGACAGACAACACCATGACAAAGAAAAGGGACAGACAACACCATGACAAAAAGAAAAGGGACAGACAACACCATGACAAAGAAAAGGGACAGACAACACCATGACAAAAAGAAAAGGGACAGACAACACCATGACAAAGAAAAGGGACCGACAACACCATGACAAAAAGAAAAGGGACAGACAACACCATGACGAAAAGAAAAGGGACAGACAACACCATGACAAAAAGAAAAGGGACAGACAACACCATGACAAAAAGAAAAGGGACAGACAACACCATGACAAAAAGAAAAGGGACAGACAACACCATGAGAAAGAAAAGGGACAGACAACACCATGACAAAAAGAAAAGGGACAGACAACACCATGACAAAAAGAAAAGGGACAGACAACACCATGACAAAAAGAAAAGGGACAGACAACACCATGACAAAGAAAAGGGACAGACAACACCATGACAAAAAGAAAAGGGACAGACAACACCATGACAAAAAGAAAAGGGACAGACAACACCATGACAAAAAGAAAAGGGACAGACAACACCATAGCAAAAAGAAAAGGGACAGACAACACCATGACAAAAAGAAAAGGGACAGACAACACCATGACAAAAAGAAAAGGGACAGATAACACCATGACACAAAGAAAGGGGACAGACAACACCATGACAAAAAGAAAAGGGACAGACAACACCATGACAAAAAGAAAAGGGACAGACAACACCATGACAAAAAGAAAAGGGACAGACAACACCATGACACAAAGAAAAGGGACAGACAACACCCTGGCAAAAAGAAAAGGGACAGACAACACCATGACAAAAAGAAAAGGGACAGACAACACCATGACAAAAAGAAAAGGGACAGACAACACCATGACACAAAGAAAAGGGACAGACAACACCATGACGAAAAGAAAAGGGACAGACAACACCATGACAAAAAGAAAAGGGACAGACAACACCATGACAAAAAGAAAAGGGACAGACAACACCATGACAAAAAGAAAAGGGACAGACAACACCATGACAAAAAGAAAAGGGACAGACAACACCATGACAAAAAGAAAAGGGACAGACAACACCATGACACAAAGAAAAGGGACAGACAACACCATGACGAAAAGAAAAGGGACAGACAACACCATGACGAAAAGAAAAGGGACAGACAACACCATGACAAAAAGAAAAGGGACAGACAACACCATGACAGAAAAGGGACAGACAACACCATGACAGAAAAGGGACAGACAACACCATGACAAAAAGAAAAGGGACAGACAACACCATGACAAAAAGAAAAGGGACAGACAACACCATGACAAAAAGCAAATGGACAGACAACACCATGACAAAAAGAAAAGGGACAGACAACACCATGACAAAAAGAAAAGGGACAGACAACACCATGACAAAAAGAAAAGGGACAGACAACACCATGACAAAAAGAAAAGGGACAGACAACACCATGACAAAAAGAAAAGGGACAGACAACACCATGCCAAAAAGAAAAGGGACAGACAACACCATGCCAAAAAGAAAAGGGACAGACAACACCATGACAAAAAGAAAAGGGACAGACAACACCATGACGAAAAGAAAAGGGACAGATAACACCATGACAAAAAGAAAAGGGACAGACAACACCATGACAAAGAAAAGGGACAGACAACACCATGACAAAAAGAAAAGGGACAGACAACACCATGACAAAAAGAAAAGGGACAGACAACACCATGACAAAAAGAAAAGGGACAGACAACACCATGACAAAGAAAAGGGACAGACAACACCATGACAAAAAGAAAAGGGACAGACAACACCATGACGAAAAGAAAAGGGACAGACAACACCATGACAAAAAGAAAAGGGACAGACAACACCATGACAAAAAGAAAAGGGACAGACAACACCATGACAAAAAGAAAAGGGACAGACAACACCATGAGAAAGAAAAGGGACAGACAACACCATGACAAAAAGAAAAGGGACAGACAACACCATGACAAAAAGAAAAGGGACAGACAACACCATGACAAAAAGAAAAGGGACAGACAACACCATGACAAAGAAAAGGGACAGACAACACCATGACAAAAAGAAAAGGGACAGACAACACCATGACAAAAAGAAAAGGGACAGACAACACCATGACAAAAAGAAAAGGGACAGACAACACCATGACAAAAAGAAAAGGGACAGACAACAACATGACAAAAAGAAAAGGGACAGACAACACCATGACAAAAAGAAAAGGGACAGACAACACCATGACAAAAAGAAAAGGGACAGACAACACCATGACAAAAAGAAAAGGGACAGACAACACCATGACAAAATGAAAAGGGACAGACAACACCATGACAAAAAGAAAAGGGACAGACAACACCATGACAAAAAGAAAAGGGACAGACAACACCATGACACAAAGAAAAGGGACAGACAACACCATGACACCAAGAAAAGGGACAGACAACACCATGACAAAAAGCAAATGGACAGACAACACCATGACAAAAAGAAAAGGGACAGACAACACCATGACAAAAAGAAAAGGGACAGACAACACCATGACAAAAAGAAAAGGGACAGACAACACCATGACAAAAAGAAAAGGGACAGACAACACCATGACAAAAAGAAAAGGGACAGACAACACCATGCCAAAAAGAAAAGGGACAGACAACACCATGCCAAAAAGAAAAGGGACAGACAACACCATGACAAAAAGAAAAGGGACAGACAACACCATGACGAAAAGAAAAGGGACAGATAACACCATGACAAAAAGAAAAGGGACAGACAACACCATGACAAAGAAAAGGGACAGACAACACCATGACAAAAAGAAAAGGGACAGACAACACCATGACAAAAAGAAAAGGGACAGACAACACCATGACAAAAAGAAAAGGGACAGACAACACCATGACAAAGAAAAGGGACAGACAACACCATGACAAAAAGAAAAGGGACAGACAACACCATGACGAAAAGAAAAGGGACAGACAACACCATGACAAAAAGAAAAGGGACAGACAACACCATGACAAAAAGAAAAGGGACAGACAACACCATGACAAAAAGAAAAGGGACAGACAACACCATGAGAAAGAAAAGGGACAGACAACACCATGACAAAAAGAAAAGGGACAGACAACACCATGACAAAAAGAAAAGGGACAGACAACACCATGACAAAAAGAAAAGGGACAGACAACACCATGACAAAGAAAAGGGACAGACAACACCATGACAAAAAGAAAAGGGACAGACAACACCATGACAAAAAGAAAAGGGACAGACAACACCATGACAAAAAGAAAAGGGACAGACAACACCATGACAAAAAGAAAAGGGACAGACAACAACATGACAAAAAGAAAAGGGACAGACAACACCATGACAAAAAGAAAAGGGACAGACAACACCATGACAAAAAGAAAAGGGACAGACAACACCATGACAAAAAGAAAAGGGACAGACAACACCATGACAAAATGAAAAGGGACAGACAACACCATGACAAAAAGAAAAGGGACAGACAACACCATGACAAAAAGAAAAGGGACAGACAACACCATGACACAAAGAAAAGGGACAGACAACACCATGACACCAAGAAAAGGGACAGACAACACCATGACAAAAAGAAAAGGGACAGACAACACCATGACAAAAAGAAAAGGGACAGACAACACCATGACAAAAAGAAAAGGGACAGACAACACCATGACAAAAAGAAAAGGGACAGACAACACCATGACAAAAAGAAAAAGGACACAACACCATGACAAAGAAAAGGGACAGACAACACCATGACAAAAAGAAAAGGGACAGACAACACCATGACAAAAAGAAAAGGGACAGACAACACCATGACAAAAAGAAAAGGGACAGACAACACCATGACACAAAGAAAAGGGACAGACAACACCATGACAAAAAGAAAAGGGACAGACAACACCATGACAAAAAGAAAAGGGACAGACAAATCCATGACAAAAAGAAAAGGGACAGACAACACCATGACAAAAAGAAAAGGGACAGACAACACCATGACAAAAAGAAAAGGGACAGACAACACCATGACAAAAAGAAAAGGGACAGACAACACCATGACGAAAAGAAAAGGGACAGACAACAACATGACAAAAAGAAAAGGGACAGACAACACCATGACAAAAAGAAAAGGACAGACAACACCATGACAAAAAGAAAAGTGACAGACAACACCATGACAAAAAGAAAAGGGACAGACAACACCATGACAAAAAGAAAAGGGACAGACAACACCATGACAAAAAGAAAAGGACAGACAACACCATGACACAAAGAAAAGGGACAGACAAGACCATGACAAAAAGAAAAGGGACAGACAACACCATGATGAAAAGAAAAGGGACAGACAACACCATGACAAAAAGAAAAGGGACAGACAACACCATGACAAAAAGAAAAGGGACAGACAACACCATGACAAAAAGAAAAGGGACAGACAACACCATGACAAAAAGAAAAGGGACAGACAACACCATGACAAAAAGAAAAGGGACAGACAACACCATGACAAAAAGAAAAGGGACAGACAACACCATGACACAAAGAAAAGGGACAGACAACACCATGACAAAAAGAAAAGGGACAGACAACACCATGACAAAAAGAAAAGGGACAGACAACACCATGACAAAAAGAAAAGGGACAGACAACACCATGACAAAAAGAAAAGGGACAGTCAACACCATGACAAAAAGAAAAGGGACAGACAACACCATGACAAAAAGAAAAGGGACAGACAACACCATGACAAAAAGAAAAGGGACAGACAACACCATGACAAAAAGAAAAGGGACAGTCAACACCATGACAAAAAGAAAAGGGACAGACAACACCATGACAAAAAGAAAAGGGAGACAACACCATGACAAAAAGAAAAGGGACAGACAACACCATGATGAAAAGAAAAGGGACAGACAACACCATGACGAAAAGAAAAGGGACAGACCACACCATGACTAATTGAACAACATGACACCCACTAAAACACAAGGGTAGAACTATTCTGGGTATCCTTATATTGAGCAACATGACACCCACTAAAACACAAGGGTAGAACTATTCTGGGTATCCTTATATTGAACAACATGACACCCACTAAAACACAAGGGTAGAACTATTCTGAGTATCCTTATATTGAACAACATGACACCCACTTAAACACAAGGGTAGAACTATTCTGGGTATCCTTATATTGAGCAACATGACACCCACTAAAACACAAGGGTAGAACTATTCTGAGTATCCTTATATTGAACAACATAGACACCCACTAAAACACAAGGGTAGAACTATTCGGAGTATCCTTATATTGAACAACATGACATCCACTAAAACACAAGGGTAGAACTATTCTGGGTATCCTTATATTGAACAACATGACACCCACTAAAACACAAGGGTAGAACTATTCTGAGTATCCTTATATTGAACAACATGACACCCACTAAAACACAAGGGTAGAACTATTCTGAGTATCCTTATATTGAACAACATGACACCCACTAAAACAGAAGGGTAGAACTATTCTGGGTATCCTTATATTGAACAACATGACACCCACTTAAACACAAGGGTAGAACTATTCTGGGTATCCTTATATTGAGCAACATGACACCCACTAAAACACAAGGGTAGAACTATTCTGGGTATCCTTATATTGAACAACATGACACCCACTAAAACACAAGGGTAGAACTATTCTGAGTATCCTTATATTGAACAACATGACACCCACTAAAACACAAGGGTAGAACTATTCTGGGTATCCTTATATTGAACAACATGACACCCACTAAAACACAGGGGTAGAACTATTCTGGGTATCCTTATATTGAACAACATGACGCCCACTAAAACACAAGGGTAGAACTATTCGGAGTATCCTTATATTGAACAACATGACATCCACTAAAACACAAGGGTAGAACTATTCTGGGTATCCTTATATTGAACAACATGACACCCACTAAAACACAAGGGTAGAACTATTCTGAGTATCCTTATATTGAACAACATGACACCCACTAAAACACAAGGGTAGAACTATTCTGAGTATCCTTATATTGAACAACATGACACCCACTAAAACAGAAGGGTAGAACTATTCTGGGTATCCTTATATTGAACAACATGACACCCACTTAAACACAAGGGTAGAACTATTCTGGGTATCATTATATTGAGCAACATGACACCCACTAAAACACAAGGGTAGAACTATTCTGGGTATCCTTATATTGAACAACATGACACCCACTAAAACACAAGGGTAGAACTATTCTGAGTATCCTTATATTGAACAACATGACACCCACTAAAACACAAGGGTAGAACTATTCTGGGTATCCTTATATTGAACAACATGACACCCACTAAAACACAAGGGTAGAACTATTCTGGGTATCCTTATATTGAACAACATGACACCCACTAAAACACAAGGGTAGAACTATTCGGAGTATCCTTATATTGAACAACATGACATCCACTAAAACACAAGGGTAGAACTATTCTGAGTATCCTTATATTGAACAACATGACACCCACTAAAACAGAAGGGTAGAACTATTCTGGGTATCCTTATATTGAACAACATGACATCCACTAAAACACAAGGGTACAACTATTCTGGGTATCCTTATATTGAACAACATGACACCCACTAAAACACAAGGATAGAACTATTTTGGGTATCCTTATATTGAGCAACATGACACCCACTAAAACACAAGGGTAGAACTATTCTGGGTATCCTTATATTGAGCAACATGACACCCACTAAAACACAAGGGTAGAACTATTTTGGGTATCCTTATATTGAACAACATGACATCCACTAAAACACAAGGGTAGAACTATTCTGAGTATCCTTATATTGAACAACATGACACCCACTAAAACAGAAGGGTAGAACTATTCTGGGTATCCTTATATTGAACAACATGACACCCACTAAAACACAAGGGTAGAACTATTCTGAGTATCCTTATATTGAACAACATGACACCCACTAAAACACAAGGGTAGAACTATTCTGAGTATCCTTATATTGAACAACATGACACCCACTAAAACAGAAGGGTAGAACTATTCTGGGTATCCTTATATTGAACAACATGACACCCACTTAAACACAAGGGTAGAACTATTCTGGGTATCCTTATATTGAGCAACATGACACCCACTAAAACACAAGGGTAGAACTATTCTGGGTATCCTTATATTGAACAACATGACACCCACTAAAACACAAGGGTAGAACTATTCTGAGTATCCTTATATTGAACAACATGACACCCACTAAAACAGAAGGGTAGAACTATTCTGGGTATCCTTATATTGAACAACATGACATCCACTAAAACACAAGGGTACAACTATTCTGGGTATCCTTATATTGAACAACATGACACCCACTAAAACACAAGGATAGAACTATTTTGGGTATCCTTATATTGAGCAACATGACACCCACTAAAACACAAGGGTAGAACTATTCTGAGTATCCTTATATTGAACAACATGACACCCACTAAAACACAAGGGTAGAACTATTCTGAGTATCCTTATATTGAACAACATGACACCCACTAAAACAGAAGGGTAGAACTATTCTGGGTATCCTTATATTGAACAACATGACACCCACTTAAACACAAGGGTAGAACTATTCTGGGTATCCTTATATTGAGCAACATGACACCCACTAAAACACAAGGGTAGAACTATTCTGGGTATCCTTATATTGAACAACATGACACCCACTAAAACACAAGGGTAGAACTATTCTGAGTATCCTTATATTGAACAACATGACACCCACTAAAACACAAGGGTAGAACTATTCTGGGTATCCTTATATTGAACAACATGACACCCACTAAAACACAAGGGTAGAACTATTCTGGGTATCCTTATATTGAACAACATGACACCCACTAAAACACAAGGGTAGAACTATTCGGAGTATCCTTATATTGAACAACATGACATCCACTAAAACACAAGGGTAGAACTATTCTGAGTATCCTTATATTGAACAACATGACACCCACTAAAACAGAAGGGTAGAACTATTCTGGGTATCCTTATATTGAACAACATGACGTCCACTAAAACACAAGGGTACAACTATTCTGGGTATCCTTATATTGAACAACATGACACCCACTAAAACACAAGGATAGAACTATTTTGGGTATCCTTATATTGAGCAACATGACACCCACTAAAACACAAGGGTAGAACTATTCTGGGTATCCTTATATTGAGCAACATGACACCCACTAAAACACAAGGGTAGAACTATTTTGGGTATCCTTATATTGAACAACATGACATCCACTAAAACACAAGGGTAGAACTATTCTGAGTATCCTTATATTGAACAACATGACACCCACTAAAACAGAAGGGTAGAACTATTCTGGGTATCCTTATATTGAACAACATGACACCCACTAAAACACAAGGGTAGAACTATTCTGAGTATCCTTATATTGAACAACATGACACCCACTAAAACACAAGGGTAGAACTATTCTGAGTATCCTTATATTGAACAACATGACACCCACTAAAACAGAAGGGTAGAACTATTCTGGGTATCCTTATATTGAACAACATGACACCCACTTAAACACAAGGGTAGAACTATTCTGGGTATCCTTATATTGAGCAACATGACACCCACTAAAACACAAGGGTAGAACTATTCTGGGTATCCTTATATTGAACAACATGACACCCACTAAAACACAAGGGTAGAACTATTCTGAGTATCCTTATATTGAACAACATGACACCCACTAAAACAGAAGGGTAGAACTATTCTGGGTATCCTTATATTGAACAACATGACATCCACTAAAACACAAGGGTACAACTATTCTGGGTATCCTTATATTGAACAACATGACACCCACTAAAACACAAGGATAGAACTATTTTGGGTATCCTTATATTGAGCAACATGACACCCACTAAAACACAAGGGTAGAACTATTCTGAGTATCCTTATATTGAACAACATGACACCCACTAAAACACAAGGGTAGAACTATTCTGAGTATCCTTATATTGAACAACATGACACCCACTAAAACAGAAGGGTAGAACTATTCTGGGTATCCTTATATTGAACAACATGACACCCACTTAAACACAAGGGTAGAACTATTCTGGGTATCCTTATATTGAGCAACATGACACCCACTAAAACACAAGGGTAGAACTATTCTGGGTATCCTTATATTGAACAACATGACACCCACTAAAACACAAGGGTAGAACTATTCTGAGTATCCTTATATTGAACAACATGACACCCACTAAAACACAAGGGTAGAACTATTCTGGGTATCCTTATATTGAACAACATGACACCCACTAAAACACAAGGGTAGAACTATTCTGGGTATCCTTATATTGAACAACATGACACCCACTAAAACACAAGGGTAGAACTATTCGGAGTATCCTTATATTGAACAACATGACATCCACTAAAACACAAGGGTAGAACTATTCTGAGTATCCTTATATTGAACAACATGACACCCACTAAAACAGAAGGGTAGAACTATTCTGGGTATCCTTATATTGAACAACATGACGTCCACTAAAACACAAGGGTACAACTATTCTGGGTATCCTTATATTGAACAACATGACACCCACTAAAACACAAGGATAGAACTATTTTGGGTATCCTTATATTGAGCAACATGACACCCACTAAAACACAAGGGTAGAACTATTCTGGGTATCCTTATATTGAGCAACATGACACCCACTAAAACACAAGGGTAGAACTATTTTGGGTATCCTTATTAGGAACTTTAGTTTTATTCCTCCCAGCTACTTTTTGATTATTTGGCTCTCCCATATTTGACAGGGTTATTCCAGATGATATTCATGTCGTTTAGCGGTAACACTACGGGTGCCACTAATGGAGCAGGAACAGTTAACAGTTCCGGAGCACCTGAGTTCAGGCCATGGCTTTGAGTGGGGTTCGTGTTGCTCGATCTTTAGGTTTCTGTGTAGTGTTTTGTAGATCGTTTTTTGTCCTTTTGTCCGTTTTCCTTTGGCCATTGTGTTGTCTGTACGTCTTCGATTTACGAACTTCTTCCTGTGCTTATTACATGGATCATATTGTAGTGATCCCGAAACTCAGCATCCAAGTCGACAAAGCCGTGTTATTTCTGAAGCTGTGCTGAAGTCTCCAGTTTATGATGATAATTGTACAAGTCGTGGACTAGCAATAATAGTTGAGAACTTCCCAGCAACAGATAGAGGAAAATCACATTTAGTCACACAGTGTAAGGAACTTTGTGATATCTTAGAATCAATTGAAACCCAAGGATTTGATATACATGGAGACATTCAGCTACACCAGAACCTATCAGCCGAAGCCCTTTATAATCTTTGTAGGAAAGGTTGGTACATTTTAATATATTAAGTTATTTTTTCAGTGAGGTTAATTGCTTGTAGATAAAAAAAAATTTTCGGTGAGATTAATTGATTTAAGATATTTTATTTTCTTCGGTGAGCTTAATTGCTTTTAGATATTTTATTTTATTTTTCGGTGAGATTGATTGCTTTTAGATATTTTATCTTATATTTTCGGTGAGCTTAATTGCTTTTAGATATTTTATTTTATATTTTCGGTGAGCTTAATTGCTTTTAGATATTTTATTTTTCGGTGAAATTAATTGCTTTTAGTTATTTTATTTTATTTTTCGGTGAGATTAATTGCTTTTAGATATTTTATTTTATTTTTCGGTGAGATTGATTGCTTTTAGATATTTTATTTTATATTTTCGATGAGCTTAATTGCTTTTAGATATTTTATTTTATATTTTCGGTGAGCTTAATTGCTTTTAGATATTTTATTTTTCGGTGAAATTAATTGCTTTTAGATATTTTATTTAATTTTTCGGTGAGATTGATTGCTTTTAGTTATTTTATTTTATTTTTCGGTGAAATTAATTGCTTTTAGATATTTTATTTTATTTTTCGGTGAGATTAATTGCTTTTTAGATATTTTATTTTATTTTTCGGTGAGATTGATTGCTTTTAGATATTTTATTTTATATTTTCGATGAGCTTAATTGCTTTTAGATATTTTATTTTTTCATTTTAATCTATTGTTATTAAGGTGTAAGTCAGTTTTATTTAATATTTTATTTTATTACCTAATTATAATTTTCATACGTATTACTAGGTATTTTTTTTATCTTTGACTATTTCATTTAACGCTCAGAGGCTGTCTATTTCCCCGCGCAATATATCAATCAATAGATCGATCGATAATCCGGAATTTCTATCATGACATTTCCCACATCGTAATCTAAACATAAAGTAATGCATGAATTTATTTATTAACTAAGTATACTTAATACGACATTTTTCCCCACACAGTTGCGGAAACGGACTTCAGTGATTGCTATTGTTTACTGGTCATTATTCTTGCTCGAGGGAAACCAGGACTGATTCGATGTTACGACCAACAAGGATCTATCAGTTATGCAGAACAGTCAAAAATATTAGAAATATTCCAACCTCAGAACTGTCCATCGCTAGCCTTGAAGCCAAAACTGTTTGTAATTCAGGTTTGTTAGTGTATGCTATATGTTACCATATATATATATGTAAAACTGATTTGTTTGTTTCATGGTGTTTAACGCCACTTTCATCGATATTTCAGCTATATCGTGGTGGTCAGTATTATTGATGGAGAAAACCAGAGTAACCGGAGAAAACCACTGATCTGCCACAAGTCACTGACAAACTTTATTACATAAAGTTGTATCAGTACATCTTGCCATTCGAACTCACAACGTTAATGGTGATAGACACTGATTCCACAGGTAATTGTAAATCCAACTACCATATGATGACGACCACAACATCTCTTGTGTTTAGGTGTATGCTATACACACATGTGGAAATAAAATAAAATAAAACGTAACAAAATATTGATTGATTAAAATTAGAAACCTATGCATATATAAAACATTACGGTCAGAGATATACCATGATAAATCACTGTGATAGATGTATCACTGTCAGAGATATACCATGATAAATCACTGTGATAGACGTATCACAGTCAGAGATATACCATGATAAATCACTGATAGATGTATCACTGTCAGAGATATACCATGATAAATCACTGTGATAGATGTATCACTGTCAGAGATATACCATGATAAATCACTGTCAGAGATATACCATGATAAATCACTGTGATAGATGTATCACTGTCAGAGATATACCATGATAAATCACTGTGATAGATGTATCACTGTCAGAGATATACCATGATAAATCACTGTGATAGATGTATCACTGTCAGAGATATACCATGATAAATCACTGTGATAGATGTATCACTGTCAGAGATATACCATGATAAATCACTGTGATAGACGTATCACTGTCAGAGATATACCATGATAAATCACTGTGATAGATGTATCACTGTCAGAGATATACCATGATAAATCACTGTGATAGATGTATCACTGTCAGAGATTTACCATGATAAATCACTGTGATAGATGTATCACTGTCAGAGATATACCATGATAAATCACTGTGATAGATGTATCACTGTCAGAGATATACCATGATAAATCACTGTGATAGATGTATCACTGTCAGAGATATACCATGATAAATCACTGTGATAGATGTATCACTGTCAGAGATATACCATGATAAATCACTGTGATAGATGTATCACTGTCATATAATATACCATGATAAATCACTGTGATAGATGTATCACTCATCTTGGTGATTTGGATATATCTTTTGTTCTATTAAATTTATTTTCAAAATTTCTGTTACATTATTAAAGAGTGTTACTTACTATAGCCCAAAAGGCATATGAAAATAAATAAATAGATTAAAGAGATCAAAAGATATATCAGTATCACTATTATACAAGATAATACATGGAGAAGCAGCAGTAAACATCCCGGATTACATCATGAAACCTTCAGTACTAACTAGACAATACCATCAAGACAGGCTCTCCAGAGTAAGCACATCATAGCCCGGTGACTAGAGACATCATTTCTAAAATTTAATCGTCATGAATACTATACGGCTGTGTCATATATCATTCGACTCTGCAATGTTCGTACTTTCAAAATAATTTGGTCGTCAAAAGAAAATATGGTGCAGTTTTTCAGAAATCAAGGTCAAAGATTAAAAAACATTTTTCACACAAAAATTCATTGAATACCAAATTTCAATTAGAATCCCTTTTTCATTAAAGAAAGACGAAAAATTGCATATTTGGTTTTCCTTATTCAATTTTCTATCTAAAACGTCGGATGTCATAGAAAAATAATTGTTCTGTGCAAATTTATGTCTTTTCACAAAAAGGGGGAGGGTTTTCGCTTAAAAACCTGGTAATTTTCCAAACTGTCGATAGTAAAGCCATTAAAACTTATCCAAGCGTAAAGAAAATATAGAAAAATATGTTTTCTACAAAATAAATATAAATAATAGCCATATTATAATGAGGAATATAAGTTTTGTTCACATAGATTTGTGTTGGTACATGTCTAATTGGCAACATTAACTCATACAAAACATACTTATATGTGGGTTAAAAGCAAAAACACAACTTCTTGTATTCAACAAAATGCATCAACAGAATATAAATCAGCAACAAATAAGGCAAAACAACTGTACAAGGCATTCTGAGTGACTGGAACTACCTTTTTCATGTGGAAATTGGAGCTGTTCTACACAAGACTTAAGCGAAACAAGATCTTTGCAGAACAATGAAACAGCTCGTCAAAAAAGTGTACATGCTTATGTTGTTAACACATTAAATGTCTTCTGCAAGGGTATATGAATGGACGTTTTTACATGATTCTGATCCTTGGCAAGAACATAAGTCAGTACATGCAAGGTTCTGCTCTGCACAAACACAGGACTTTTTACATTGCGATTTCCCCTTGCATGAACACACTAGATCACGAAGAAATTCTGCTGACATGTTTCCTTCAAAATAGACTGGATGCAAAGAATCCTTGACAGTTCGCCATCCGTATTCCATTGGTGAAGGCAGAGGCGGTTTTGCCAGACAGGAAGCATGCCAAACTTTGGTCTGGAATGAGGCACGAAGAATATGCTGACGAAGCGCCGCTTCTGAAGGTGGTAATCTAACCAGACTTGCATCCCGACCTGTAGCAAGTTTTACTTGAAGTTTGTTAATGTTATGATGGGAGGATGCAAAAGACTTCTGATCATAAAGCCTAGCTACAAACTGTGAAGAGCATGAAATAGCAACATTTTTTTGGGGATCTCCCAAATTGTCTAAATCATGGAAATCTGATGCTGTATCTTTCAGTATTTTGTACACTAACTTTTTGCCATTTCCAAAGAAGGAAGAGGTAGTGTTACACCCAGAGAGAAGAGAGCATGTGCGCCAGGAAGAACTCTACATGTGATTTCTGAGAGAAAAGAACATAGTTCATGAATAGGTAAAAACCTAAGACTGTCCTTAACACTACTAACGTTTCCCATTTGGAGCCACAGTTCACTGGTGTTTGTCATCTGCTTATCAAAATAAATATAGAGAACAATCACATCTGTATCAGAGGTTTTGATAATGATTCTGCCTTGCTTTCCCAATTCTTTGAGCCTTTTGTCAGCATGTAAAATCTGGAGGATCATACGGGTGTCCGCCTCTTCTTGAGTGCTGTGCAAGTCAGGACAATCAAAGACTTCCTGGTCTGAAACAACTTTCACAATTTCTGGATTTCCAAATGAACCGGCAATGTAATACAGATTTTCAGGGGGCACAAATGGGTTACTTTGATTGAATTTGACAATGAAGTCACCAAAACAGTTTATGAGTGCCTGCTTGTTTTCTTTGACAGATAACAATTTCTTCCAGTCAGGAATATTTCTGCCTTCTATGACTTGGAACACCTTTGTATGGGCAGTCACTTTGGTACGACGCTCTCTTTCAGCCGACTTGATGGAGTTTTGTTACGTCATACCGGTCAAATACATCTGCTACTGTATGTGCTTTTGCAAAGCATGATGTCAACTGTTTGCAGTAGTCGGTAGCATGGTCTCCAAAGGTTCTATGCTTCTTTGCATCCATGCCATGCTATCTCTGATGTAAGTTGTCAACGAAGGGTCAAAATCCGGCAACGAAGAACTGGGGAAACTTCATTTTCGACCTGCTTCACTAGGTCTGATTTACAAGTTTTCCTCATTGTACCATCTTCATGGAACATGGACACCGGGATAGGCCCTACAGGATGTGAAAGAATGTTGTCAATCGTGACATCATCTCTGCTATTAGCCAAAACCAGAGCACGTCTTCGTTGACAGCAGACAGCAAATAATCCTGTACTTCTCTGGTAGCATGCATGCATGTAGAAATATTCATGAGACAAGGAGGGTGTGCCTCTATATCAAAGGGGTCAGTCTTGGTTTCATTCAAATGGTTTACTATTGCTTGGACTTGTTCCTCATCTCGCTTCAAAGCTGTTTGCTTCATTTCTTCATGTGAGGTATTGCTGGTGCTTGTAATACCTGCCCTGTCGTTCATTGCACTACTAAATGATGTTAGGAAATGTCTAGTGAGTGTCCATCTAACAAGGGCAGCTTTCTGATTCGTTATTCCTACGATACCACCTGAACCCTTCGAATCTTTTATGATGGTTTTTTCAGTGCCCATATCGCTCCAAATACCATTGAAGCTGCCGGATGTTTGTCTAATGGAAAACTCGCCTTTTTCAAAAGCTGATTTTATCTCGGCTGGAAGTTCGAGCATGTCAAGTATATATACAGGCATCCATCTGGAGTAATTTGTACGGTTAGTAATGAAGAAATAGGGCAACATTTTTTATGAAGACATCAGATGTGCCGACGAATCACCCTCCTGTTCTGCTCGTACATTTGACAACATAATTTGAACCGCCACCAGAAGCATATCCAAGTATTTGAATGTAGGTGATGCATCGCATCCCCATTTTCTAAGCTTACTGATTAGAGGCTGTACATGGTCTTCAAACAATTTTTCAACTTAATTAGTAGTACTGATGTTCCAATCGTCTGATCACAGATACTTCTATGAATTCAAACAGCGCATTCCAGAACGCTGATGGTATTTGATCGATGTAGTCAAAGGTCCTACACCAGTGTATGAATGCCACGATAAACAGAACTTGTAGGGCTTCAAATACTAGTGTGAACCCCTTGCCAACCAACATAAGCTCGGCTGTATTTCCAGCATACACGCCAGAATCAACCAAAAGATCACGAAGACAGCCATCGGCCCAAAGTTTCCCTATCGATGATAAGAAACAAGACAAACTGTGAAAACCACCAAGTCTAAGAATATGGTGATTGAAATAACTTACTTACAACTCAATAACTAAATTTGCCTCTTAGAATGAACAAAAATGAAAAATAACTATCACCACAACCTCAAATTCGAACAAGCAACATTTAAAAGTCAAAAGAACAAAGACACATCAACAAATACAAAATAAATCAATCCATAGTTAACGTAAATTAATCGAACATAAGGTGCACTCGAAGTTCAAGATCAATATGGTGAAGAAAGTATTCAGATCTACCGGGAACGGACACAACTTTCCGAAAAATTAAGTAAGGTAAAGATTTGTTAGTCTATATTTTGGGTGGTATATAAAATCCCATTAAAGAAACTTAGATAAAAAAAAAGATGTGTCACTAAATAGGGTAATGATTATATTTTTAATTTCTACTAGTTACTTAACTATTTATCAACTCAGGTGCATTATTGTACAGAATTAAAATCTGGTGAAACTACAAATTGACCCCATTTACAATATTTGTTATTGTTATTATTTTTCAATAATAGGTTTATTGTGTTAGTTTTTTTCGCTTAATGAATAAAACATTATATGTAAGTTTGGAATCCAATGTGAAAGAAATATATTTCTATACAGTTTTTAAATACCAGAGCAAAACTGTTAAGTCACTCGAGGTCCAAATTTAAGTAAATTTTGCTAACTATGCATAGAATTTTAGAAAACTGCACCATACGACTTTTTGACGACCGGTCTAAAGTCAAAGTAAAATCATTTTCCTACAAGTACGCCAATTTTAGCCGTATAGTATGAAGTGAAATTAAACTCCGTTAATATGCGACTTTTACGTAGTTGGTCACCGGGCTATCAACAGATGCCTATAAATACAGCTTCATTCCAAGAACGATCACAGACTGGAACCGGCTTCCGCAAGGCATCATCCAAGCACCATCGACCGATGTATTTTGGGCAGGTGTGTGGGAGTACCTGCTGTAGTGTGGGAACCTGATTTTTAACCTGTACAGTACTGTTTGTTTGTTTAATTTTAACTGTAAATGTTCCGATTGCGTAGGCTGGTTGACAGTTTTTTACAGTATCTGCAAAATGGATGTTCCGACTGCAGATTACCCACGTAGAAGTAGAAGATCACTAAGATGATTGATACATCTATCACGGTGATTTATCATGCTATGTCTGTGACTATTGTATATATTTAAACAGACGATCCCAGATGATCCCGATCCCAATGAAGCAGATACGAAAGGCATGCCAGATGACCATGAACCAGTCAAATACATGTTCAAAATACCACGAGAGGCTGACTTCTTAACTTACACATCGAATCAACACGGTTAGTTTAGCAGTCATGATTGGTAATCTTATCAACCACTCTATTCTGTTCAGATTTTGATTACCCCTTTGGTATCTGGAAACTCTTCTTACACAAAGCACTTTCTGGCTTTCCGTAAGAAGAGTTTGAAGATACAAAATGGGTACTCAGAATCCGTAAATCAGAAAAGACAAAAGACAAAAGACAAAGGACAAAACATATCATTTATATATTTTGTGCTTTTGTTAGAAGAGCATGATCATCAATATTCCTAAAAGATAATGGGTGTTTAAGAAAAGCTTAAAGATTCATAAGGGATAATCAGAAGCCGTAAATAAATTGGTTTTATTACTTCCAAAACTATAAATTATTTAGCTATCCAATATTTCGATTTTGGGAGTACAGGTACCTGATGAAGGTTATTGCAGAAACGGGTCGTCCGCAATAAATTTGATATCTATGTTTTTATTAGAGGGACCGCCAACACAATAACAATGATATTAAAACACTACATCAAAAACTCAAAATTGAGCCACAAATTGCATGGAATGCTTGTATAATAATACAGCAGTGTGTACTCAGTGTACCTGCTTGTATAATAATACAGCAGTGTGTGCTCAGTGTAACTACTCGTATAATAATACAGCAGTGTGTGCTCAGTGTACCTACTTGTATAATAATACAGCAGTGTGTACGCAGTGTACCTACTTGTATAATAATACAGCAGTGTGTGCTCAGTATACCTACTCGTATAATAATACAGCAGTGTGTGCTCAGTGTACCTACTTGTATAATAATACAGCAGTGTGTGCTCAGTGTACCTACTTGTATAATAATACAGCAATGTGTGCTCAGTGTACCTACTCGTATAATAATACAGCAATGTGTGCTCAGTGTACCTACTTGTATAATAATACAGCAGTGTGTGCTCAGTGTACCTACTTGTATAATAATACAGCAGTGTGTGCTCAGTGTACCTATTGGAATAATAATACAGCAGTGTGTGCTCAGTGTACCTACTTGTATAATAATTCAGCAGTGTGTGCTTAGTGTACCTACTCGTATAATAATTCAGCAGTGTGTGCTCAGTGTACCTACTTGTATAATAATACAGCAGTGTGTGCTCAGTGTACCTACTTGTTTAATAATACAGCAGTGTGTGCTCAGTGTACCTGCTCGTATAATAATACAGCAGTGTGTGCTCAGGGTACCTACTCGTATTATAATAATACAGCAGTGTGTGCTCAGTGTACCTACTCATATAATAATACAGCAGTGTGTGCTCAGTGTACCTACTCATGTAATAATACAGCAGTGTGTGCAAAGTGTTTCTACTCATAATAATACAGCAGTGTGTGCTCAGTGTACCTACTCATATAATAATACAGCAGTGTGTGCTCAGTGTACCTACTCGTGTAATAATACAGCAGTGTGTGCTCAGTGTACCTACTCGTGTAATAATACAGCAGTGTGTGCTCAGTGTACCTACTCATATAATAATACAGCAGTGTGTGCTCAGTGTACCTACTTGTATAATAATACAGCAGTGTGTGCTCAGTGTACCTACTCTTATAATAATACAGCAGTGTGAGCTCAGTGTACCTACTCGTATAATAATACAGCAGTGTGTGCTCAGTGTACCTACTCGTATAATAAGACAGCAGTGTGTGCTCAGTGTACATACTCGTATAATAATACAGCAGTGTGTGCTCAGTGTACCTACTTGTATAATAATACAGCAGTGCATGCTCAGTGTACTTACTTGTATAATAATACAGCAGTGTGTGCTCAGTGTACCTACTTGTATAATAATACAGCAGTGTGTGCTCAGTGTACTTACTTGTATAATAATACAGCAGTGCGTGCTTAGTGTAACTACTTGTATAATAATACAGCAGTGTGTGCTCAGTGTACCTACTTGTATAATAATACAGCAGTGTGTGCTGAGTGTACCTACTCGTATAATAATACAGCAGTGTGTGCTCAGTGTACCTACTCGTATAATAATACAGCAGTGTGTGCTCAGTGTACCTACTTGTATAATAATACAGCAGTGTGTGCTCAGTGTACCTACTTGTATAATAATACAGCAGTGTGTGCTCAGTGTACCTACTTGTATAATAATACAGCAGTGTGTGCTCAGTGTACCTACTCTTATAATAATACAGCAGTGTGTGCTCAGTGTATCTACTTGTGTAATAATACAGCAGTGTGTGCTCAGTGTATCTACTTGTATAATAATACAGCAGTGTGTGCTCAGTGTACCTACTTGTTTAATAATACAGCAGTGTGTGCTCAGTGTACCTGCTCGTATAATAATACAGCAGTGTGTGCTCAGGGTACCTACTCGTATAATAATACAGCAGTGTGTGCTCAGTGTACCTACTCATATAATAATACAGCAGTGTGTGCTCAGTGTACCTACTTGTGTAATAATACAGCAGTGTGTGCTAAGTGTTTCTACTCATATAATAATACAGCAGTGTGTGCTCAGTGTACCTACTCATATAATAATACAGCAGTGTGTGCTCAGTGTACCTACTCGTGTAATAATACAGCAGTGTGTGCTCAGTGTACCTACTCGTGTAATAATACAGCAGTGTGTGCTCAGTGTACCTACTCATATAATAATACAGCAGTGTGTGCTCAGTGTACCTACTTGTATAATAATACAGCAGTGTGTGCTCAGTGTACCTACTCTTATAATAATACAGCAGTGTGAGCTCAGTGTACCTACTCGTATAATAATACAGCAGTGTGTGCTCAGTGTACCTACTCGTATAATAAGACAGCAGTGTGTGCTCAGTGTACATACTCGTATAATAATACAGCAGTGTGTGCTCAGTGTACCTACTTGTATAATAATACAGCAGTGCATGCTCAGTGTACTTGTATAATAATACAGCAGTGTGTGCTCAGTGTACCTACTTGTATAATAATACAGCAGTGTGTGCTCAGTGTACTTACTTGTATAATAATACAGCAGTGCGTGCTTAGTGTAACTACTTGTATAATAATACAGCAGTGTGTGCTCAGTGTACCTACTTGTATAATAATACAGGAGTGTGTGCTCAGTGTACCTACTCGTATAATAATACAGCAGTGTGTGCTCAGTGTACCTACTCGTATAATAATACAGCAGTGTGTGCTCAGTGTACCTACTTGTATAATAATACAGCAGTGTGTGCTCAGTGTACCTACTTGTATAATAATACAGCAGTGTGTGCTCATTGTACCTACTTGTATAATAATACAGCAGTGTGTGCTCAGTGTACCTACTTGTATAATAATACAGCAGTGTGTGCTCAGTGTATCTACTTGTGTAATAATACAGCAGTGTGTGCTCAGTGTATCTACTTGTATAATAATACAGCAGTGTGTGCTCAGTGTACCTATTGGAATAATAATACAGCAGTGTGTGCTCAGTGTACCTACTCGTATAATAATACAGCAGTGTGTGCTTAGTGTACCTACTTGTATAATAATACAGCAGTGTGTGCTCAGTGTGCCTACTTGTATAAAAATACAGCAGTGTGTGCTCAGTGTACCTACTCATATAATAATACAGCAGTGTGTGCTCAGTGTACCTACTTGTATAATAATACAGCAGTGTGTGCTCAGTGTACCTACTCATATAATAATACAGCAGTGTGTGCTCAGTGTACCTACTTGTATAATAATTCAGCAGTGTGTGCTTAGTGTACCTACTTGTATAATAATGCAGCAGTGTGTGCTCAGTGTGCCTACTTGTATAAAAATACAGCAGTGTGTGCTCAGTGTACCTACTCATATAATAATACAGCAGTGTGTGCTCAGTGTACCTACTTGTATAATAATACAGCAGTGTGTGCTCAGTGTACCTACTCATATAATAATACAGCAGTGTGTGCTCAGTGTACCTACTTGTATAATAATTCAGCAGTGTGTGCTTAGTGTACCTACTCGTATAATAATTCAGCAGTGTGTGCTCAGTGTACCTACTTGTATAATAATACAGCAGTGTGTGTTCAGTGTACCTACTTGTTTAATAATACAGCAGTGTGTGCTCAGTGTACCTGCTCGTATAATAATACAGCAGTGTGTGCTCAGTGTACCTACTCGTATAATAATACAGCAGTGTGTGCTCAGTGTACCTACTCATATAATAATACAGCAGTGTGTGCTCAGTGTACCTACTTGTGTAATAATACAGCAGTGTGTGCTAAGTGTTTCTACTCATATAATAATACAGCAGTGTGTGCTCAGTGTACCTACTCATATAATAATACAGCAGTGTGTGCTCAGTGTACCTACTCGTGTAATAATACAGCAGTGTGTGCTCAGTGTACCTACTCGTGTAATAATACAGCAGTGTGTGCTCAGTGTACCTACTCATATAATAATACAGCAGTGTGTGCTCAGTGTACCTACTTGTATAATAATACAGCAGTGTGTGCTCAGTGTACCTACTCTTATAATAATACAGCAGTGTGAGCTCAGTGTACCTACTCGTATAATAATACAGCAGTGTGTGCTCAGTGTACCTACTCGTATAATAAGACAGCAGTGTGTGCTCAGTGTACATACTCATATAATAATACAGCAGTGTGTGCTCTGTGTACCTACTCATATAATAATACAGCAGTGTGTGCTCAGTGTACCTACTCGTATAATAATACAGCAGTGTGTGCTCATTGTACCTACTTGTATAATAATACAGCAGTGTGTGCTCAGTGTACCTACTTGTATAATAATACAGCAGTGCATGCTCAGTGTACCTACTTGTATAATAATACAGCAGTGTGTGCTCAGTGTACTTACTTGTATAATAATACAGCAGTGCGTGCTTAGTGTAACTACTTGTATAATAATACAGCAGTGTGTGCTCAGTGTACCTACTTGTATAATAATACAGCAGTGTGTGCTCAGTGTACCTACTCGTATAATAATACAGCAGTGTGTGCTCAGTGTACCTACTCGTATAATAATACAGCAGTGTGTGCTCAGTGTACCTACTTGTATAATAATACAGCAGTGTGTGCTCAGTGTACCTACTTGTATAATAATACAGCAGTGTGTGCTCAGTGTACCTACTTGTATAATAATACAGCAGTGTGTGCTCAGTGTACCTACTTGTATAATAATACAGCAGTGTGTGTTCAGTGTATCTACTTGTGTAATAATACAGCAGTGTGTGCTCAGTGTATCTACTTGTATAATAATACAGCAGTGTGTGCTCAGTGTACCTATTGGAATAATAATACAGCAGTGTGTGCTCAGTGTACCTACTCGTATAATAATACAGCAGTGTGTGCTTAGTGTACCTACTCGTATAATAATGCAGCAGTGTGTGCTCAGTGTGCCTACTTGTATAAAAATACAGCAGTGTGTGCTCAGTGTACCTACTCGTATAATAATACAGCAGTGTGTGCTCAGTGTACCTACTTGTATAATAATACAGCAGTGTGTGCTCAGTGTACCTACTCATATAATAATACAGCAGTGTGTGCTCAGTGTACCTACTTGTATAATAATACAGCAGTGTGTGCTCAGTGTACCTACTTGTATAATAATACAGCAGTGTGTGCTTAGTGTACCTACTTGTATAATAATACAGCAGTGTGTGCTCAGTGTACCTACTTGTATAATAATACAGCAGTGTGTACTCAGTGTACCTACTCGTATAATAATACAGCAGTGTGTGTTCAGTGTACCTACTTGTTTAATAATACAGCAGTGTGTGCTCAGTGTACCTGCTCGTATAATAATACAGCAGTGTGTGCTCAGTGTACCTACTCGTATAATAAAACAGCAGTGTGTGCTCAGTGTACCTACTCATATAATAATACAGCAGTGTGTGCTCAGTGTACCTACTTGTGTAATAATACAGCAGTGTGTGCTAAGTGTTTCTACTCATATAATAATACAGCAGTGTGTGCTCAGTGTACCTACTCATATAATAATACAGCAGTGTGTGCTCAGTGTACCTACTCGTGTAATAATACAGCAGTGTGTGCTCAGTGTACCTACTCGTGTAATAATACAGCAGTGTGTGCTCAGTGTACCTACTCATATAATAATACAGCAGTGTGTGCTCAGTGTACCTACTTGTATAATAATACAGCAGTGTGTGCTCAGTGTACCTACTCTTATAATAATACAGCAGTGTGAGCTCAGTGTACCTACTCGTATAATAATACAGCAGTGTGTGCTCAGTGTACCTACTCGTATAATAAGACAGCAGTGTGTGCTCAGTGTACATACTCATATAATAATACAGCAGTGTGTGCTCTGTGTACCTACTCATATAATAATACAGCAGTGTGTGCTCAGTGTACCTACTCGTATAATAATACAGCAGTGTGTGCTCATTGTACCTACTTGTATAATAATACAGCAGTGTGTGCTCAGTGTACCTACTTGTATAATAATACAGCAGTGCATGCTCAGTGTACCTACTTGTATAATAATACAGCAGTGTGTGCTCAGTGTACTTACTTGTATAATAATACAGCAGTGCGTGCTTAGTGTAACTACTTGTATAATAATACAGCAGTGTGTGCTCAGTGTACCTACTTGTATAATAATACAGCAGTGTGTGCTCAGTGTACCTACTCGTATAATAATACAGCAGTGTGTGCTCAGTGTACCTACTCGTATAATAATACAGCAGTGTGTGCTCAGTGTACCTACTTGTATAATAATACAGCAGTGTGTGCTCAGTGTACCTACTTGTATAATAATACAGCAGTGTGTGCTCAGTGTACCTACTTGTATAATAATACAGCAGTGTGTGCTCAGTGTACCTACTTGTATAATAATACAGCAGTGTGTGCTCAGTGTATCTACTTGTGTAATAATACAGCAGTGTGTGCTCAGTGTATCTACTTGTATAATAATACAGCAGTGTGTGCTCAGTGTACCTATTGGAATAATAATACAGCAGTGTGTGCTCAGTGTACCTACTCGTATAATAATACAGCAGTGTGTGCTTAGTGTACCTACTCGTATAATAATGCAGCAGTGTGTGCTCAGTGTGCCTACTTGTATAAAAATACAGCAGTGTGTGCTCAGTGTACCTACTCGTATAATAATACAGCAGTGTGTGCTCAGTGTACCTACTTGTATAATAATACAGCAGTGTGTGCTCAGTGTACCTACTCATATAATAATACAGCAGTGTGTGCTCAGTGTACCTACTTGTATAATAATACAGCAGTGTGTGCTCAGTGTACCTACTTGTATAATAATACAGCAGTGTGTGCTTAGTGTACCTACTTGTATAATAATACAGCAGTGTGTGCTCAGTGTACCTACTTGTATAATAATACAGCAGTGTGTACTCAGTGTACCTACTCGTATAATAATACAGCAGTGTGTGTTCAGTGTACCTACTCGTATAATAATACAGCAGTGTGTGATCAGTGTACCTACTTGTATAATAATACAGCAGTGTGTACTCAGTGTACCTACTTGTATAATAATACAGCAGTGTGTGCTCAGTGTACCTACTTGTATAATAATACAGCAGTGTGTGCTCAGTGTACCTATTGGAATAATAATACAGCAGTGTGTGCTCAGTGTACCTACTTGTATAATAATTCAGCAGTGTGTGCTTAGTGTGCCTACTTGTATAATAATACAGCAGTGTGTGCTCAGTGTACCTACTTGTATAATAATACAGCAGTGTGTGCTCAGTGTACCTACTTGTATAATAATACAGCAGTGTGTGCTCAGTGTACCTACTTGTTTAATAATACAGCAGTGTGTGCTCAGTGTACCTGCTCATATAATAATACAGCAGTGTGTGCTCAGGGTACCTACTCGTATAATAATACAGCAGTGTGTGCTCAGTGTACCTACTTGTATAATAATACAGCAGTGTGTGCTCAGTGTACCTACTCTTATAATAATACAGCAGTGTGAGCTCAGTTTACCTACTCGTATAATAATACAGCAGTGTGTGCTCAGTGTACCTACTCGTATAATAAGACAGCAGTGTGTGCTCAGTGTACATACTCGTATAATAATACAGCAGTGTGTGCTCAGTGTACCTACTCATATAATAATACAGCAGTGTGTGCTCAGTGTACCTACTCGTATAATAATACAGCAGTGTGTGCTCAGTGTACCTACTCGTATTATAATACAGCAGTTTGTGCTCAGTGTACCTACTTGTATTATAATACAGCAGTGTGTGCTCAGTGTACCTACTTGTATAATAATACAGCAGTGTGCTCAGTGTAACTACTTGTATAATAATACAGCAGTGTGTGCTCATTGTACCTACTTGTATAATAATACAGAAGTGTGTGCTCAGTGTACCTACTTGTATAATAATACAGCAGTGCATGCTCAGTGTACTTACTTGTATAATAATACAGCAGTGTGTGCTCAGTGTACCTACTTGTATAATAATACAGCAGTGTGTTTTCAGTGTACTTACTTGTATAATAATACAGCAGTGCGTGCTTAGTGTAACTACTTGTATAATAATACAGCAGTGTGTGCTCAGTGTACCTACTTGTATAATAATACAGCAGTGTGTGCTCAGTGTACCTACTCGTATAATAATACAGCAGTGTGTGCTCAGTGTACCTACTCGTATAATAATACAGCAGTGTGTGCTCAGTGTACCTACTTGTATAATAATACAGCAGTGTGCTCAGTGTACCTACTTGTATAATAATACAGCAGTGTGTGTTCAGTGTACCTACTTGTATAATAATACAGCAGTGTGTGCTCAGTGTACCTACTTGTATAATAATACAGCAGTGTGTGCTCAGTGTATCTACTTGTGTAATAATACAGCAGTGTGTGCTCAGTGTATCTACTTGTATAATAATACAGCAGTGTGTGCTCAGTGTACCTATTGGAATAATAATACAGCAGTGTGTGCTCAGTGTACCTACTCGTATAATAATACAGCAGTGTGTGCTTAGTGTACCTACTCGTATAATAATGCAGCAGTGTGTGCTCAGTGTGCCTACTTGTATAAAAATACAGCAGTGTGTGCTCAGTGTACCTACTCGTATAATAATACAGCAGTGTGTGCTTAGTGTACCTACTCGTATAATAATGCAGCAGTGTGTGCTCAGTGTGCCTACTTGTATAAAAATACAGCAGTGTGTGCTCAGTGTACCTACTCGTATAATAATACAGCAGTGTGTGCTCAGTGTACCTACTTGTATAATAATACAGCAGTGTGTGCTCAGTGTACCTACTCATATAATAATACAGCAGTGTGTGCTCAGTGTACCTACTTGTATAATAATACAGCAGTGTGTGCTCAGTGTACCTACTTGTATAATAATACAGCAGTGTGTGGTTAGTGTACCTACTTGTATAATAATACAGCAGTGTGTGCTCAGTGTACCTACTCATATAATAATACAGCAGTGTGTGCTCAGTGTACCTACTTGTATAATAATACAGCAGTGTGTGCTCAGTGTACCTACTCTTATAATAATACAGCAGTGTGAGCTCAATTTACCTACTCGTATAATAATACAGCAGTGTGTACTCAGTGTACCTACTTGTATAATAATACAGCAGTGTGTGCTCAGTGTACCTACTCGTATAATAATACAGCAGTGTGTGCTCAGTGTACCTACTTGTATAATAATACAGCAGTGTGTACTCAGTGTACCTACTTGTATAATAAGTCCTTGACTTGTGTCCTGTGTACCCTATGTTGCCAGTTTCTCAGGATTGTCCATTTCTGATTGCTTGTTTGGTATTCTCTATTGTTTGTTGTCCTCGACTTGTGTCCTGTGTACCCTATGTTACCAGTTTCTCTGGATTGTCCATTTCTGATTGCTCGTTCGGTATTATCTATTATTTGGTGTCCTCGACTTGTGTCCTGTGTACCCTATGTTGCCAGTTTCTCTGGATTGTCCATTTCTGATTGCTCGTTCGGTATTATCTATTGTTTGTTGTCCTCGACTTCTGTCCTGTGTACCCAATGTTGCCAGTTTTTCAGGATTGTCCATCTCTGATTGCTCGTTCGGTATTATCTATTGTTTGTTGTCCTCGACTTGTGTCCTGTGTACCCTATGTTGCCAATTTCTCTGGATTGCCCATTTCTGATTGCTCGTTCGGTATTATCTATTGTTTGTTGTCCTTGACTTGTGTCCTGTGTACCCTATGTTGCCAGTTTCTCTGGATTGTCCATCTCTGATTGCTCGTTCGGTATTATCTATTGTTTCTTGTCCTCGACTTGTGTCCTGTGTAGCCTTTGTTGCCAGTTTCTCTGGATTGTCCATTTCTGATAGCTCGTTCGGTATTATCTATTGTTTGTTGTCCTCGACTTGTGTCCTGTGTACCCAATGTTGCCAGTTTCTCAGGATTGTCCATCTCTGATTGCTCGTTCGGTATTATCTATTGTTTGTTGTCCTCGACTTGTGTCCTGTGTACCCAATGTTGCCAGTTTTTCAGGATTGTCCATTTCTGATTGCTTATTCGGTATTCTCTAATGTTTGTTGTCCTTGACTTGTGTCCTGTGTACCCTGTGTTGCCAGTTTCTCAGGATTGTCCATCTCTGATTGCTCGTTCGGTATTATCTATTGTTTGTTGTCCTCGACTTGTGTCCTGTGTACCCTATGTTGCCAGTTTTTCAGGATTGTCCATTTCTGATTGCTTGTTCGGTATTCTCTATTGTTTGTTGTCCTTGACTTGTGTCCTGTGTACCCTGTGTTGCCAGTTTCTCTTGATTGTCCATTTCTGATAGCTCGTTCGGTATTCTCTAATGTTTGTTGTCTTCGACTTGTGTCCTGTGTACCCTATGTTGCAAGTTTCTCTGGATTGTCCATTTCTGATTGCTTGTTTGGTATTCTCTATTGTTTGTTGTCCTTGACTTGTGTCCTATGTACCCTATGTTACCAGTTTCACTGGATTGTCCATTTCTGATTGCTCGTTCGTTATTCTCTAATGTTTGTTGACCTCGACTTGTGTCCTATGTACCCTATGTTGCCAGTTTCTCTGGATTGTCCATTTCTGATTGCCTGTTCGGTATTCTCTATTGTTTGTTGTCCTCGACTTGTGTCCTGTGTACCCTATGTTGCCAGTTTCTCTGGATTGTCCATTTCTGAAAGCTCGTTCGGTATTCTCTAATGTTTGTTGTCGTCGACTTGTGTCGTGTGTACCCTATGTTGCCAGTTTCTCTGGATTGTCCATTTCTGATTGCTCGTTCGGTATTCTCTATTGTTTGTTGTCCTCGACTTGTGTCCTGTGGACCTTATGTTGCCAGTTTCTCAGGATTGTCCATTTCTGATTGCTCGTTCAATATTCTCTAATGTTTGTTGTCCTCGACTTGTGTCCTGTGTACCCTATGTTGCCAGTTTCTTTGGATTGTCCATTTCTGATTGCTCGTTCGGTATTATCTATTGTTTGTTGTCCTCGACTTGTGTTCTGTGTACCCTATGTTGCCAGTTTCTCAGGATTGTCCATTACTGATTGCACCTTGTGTATTCTCTAATGTTTGTTGTCCTTGACTTGTGTCCTGTGTACCCTATGTTGCCAGTTTCTCAGGATTGTCCATTTCTGATAGCTCGTTTGTTATTCTCTAATGTTTGTTGTCCTCGACTTGTGTCCTGTGTACCCTATGTTGCCAGTTTCTCTGGATTGTCCATTTCTGATTGCTCGTTCGGTATTCTCTAATGTTTGTTGTCCTCGACTTGTGTCGTGTGTACCCTATGTTGCCAGTTTCTCTTGATTGTCCATTTCTGAATGCTCATTCGGTATTCTCTAATGTTTGTTGTCCTCGACTTGTGTCGTGTGTACCCTATGTTGCCAGTTTCTCTTGATTGTCCACTTCTGATTGCCTGTTCGGTATTCTCTAATGTTTGTTGTCCTCGACTTGTGTCGTGTGTACCCTATGTTGCCAGTTTCTCTGGATTGTCCATTTCTGATAGCTCGTTTGTTATTCTCTAATGTTTGTTGTCCTTGACTTGTGTCCTGTGTACCCTATGTTACCAGTTTCTCTGGATTGTCCATTTCCGATTGCTTGTTCGGTATTCTCTTACGTTTGTTGTTCTTGACTTGTGTCCTGTGTACCCTATGTTGCCAGTTTCTCTGGATTGTCCATTTCTGATTGCTCGTTCGGTATTATCTATTGTTTGTTGTCCTCGACTTGTGTCCTGTGTACCCAATGTTGCCAGTTTTTCAGGATTGTCCATCTCTGATTGCTCGTTCGGTATTATCTATTGTTTGTTGTCCTCGACTTGTGTCCTGTGTACCCTATGTTGCCAGTTTCTCTGGATTGCCCATTTCTGATTGCTCGTTCGGTATTATCTATTGTTTGTTGTCCTTGACTTGTGTCCTGTGTACCCTATGTTGCCAGTTTCTCTGGATTGTCCATCTCTGATTGCTCGTTCGGTATTATCTATTGTTTCTTGTCCTCGACTTGTGTCCTGTGTAGCCTTTGTTGCCAGTTTCTCTGGATTGTCCATTTCTGATTGCTCGTTCGGTATTATCTATTGTTTGTTGTCCTCGACTTGTGTCCTGTGTACCCAATGTTGCCAGTTTCTCAGGATTGTCCATCTCTGATTGCTCGTTCGGTATTATCTATTGTTTGTTGTCCTCGACTTGTGTCCTGTGTACCCTATGTTGCCAGTTTTTCAGGATTGTCCATTTCTGATTGCTTGTTCGGTATTCTCTATTGTTTGTTGTCCTTGACTTGTGTCCTGTGTACCCTGTGTTGCCAGTTTCTCTTGATTGTCCATTTCTGATAGCTCGTTCGGTATTCTCTAATGTTTGTTGTCTTCGACTTGTGTCCTGTGTACCCTATGTTGCCAGTTTCTCTGGATTGTCCATTTCTGATTGCTTGTTTGGTATTCTCTATTGTTTGTTGTCCTTGACTTGTGTCCTATGTACCCTATGTTACCAGTTTCACTGGATTGTCCATTTCTGATTGCTCGTTCGTTATTCTCTAATGTTTGTTGACCTCGACTTGTGTCCTGTGTACCCTATGTTGCCAGTTTCTCTGGATTGTCCATTTCTGATTGCCTGTTCGGTATTCTCTATTGTTTGTTGTCCTCGACTTGTGTCCTGTGTACCCTATGTT